>JAJGOT010000072.1:1440000-1492500 GCA_022457155.1 Cladopsammia gracilis | reverse complement strand
GTGAAAGTCCTTAAGATTTCTTATCTATAGTTATAGATGTACTATTTTTCAAACTCATTAATTATTCATGTTGTTATTGGCCAACTACCAATTCGGTGAGCAAAGGACTGTTTCAAAACGAAAAGTAATCATGCTAATTTTATTTGTTGGAGAAGTCATTTCCAATCCAGGTGTTTCACATCGGGTTTCCAAACACTTCAAAACAATAAATAATAATCATTATAATATGACCGTACGGCCCCGTTGACGCAATCCTACAGAAAATAGAATCGCAAGGTGACATGAGCAGGGCCAGACGGGTTGACGTGAGCCGGTCCGGAAAAAGCCGTCCGGCCCCGTTCGAGTTCAAGCGACCTCGCACTGCATGACTATTCTTCTACTTTCTAGTCATATTATAAAATACTTATTGCCTGAGTTAGGTCGGGCCGGACGGGAAAATATTTGGCTCTCGGTCATGGCGCATGGACCTTGCTGCGCTCTGTCCGTACGTCATGACCTCGAGCCAAATATTTTCCCGTCCGGCCCTCCCACTCAGTCAATAAGTGCATAGTATTTTGGAAGCCTGATCAATCATTCACAGTCGTTTTTGTTGAAATACTACAAACCATCAAGGTTTTCATAGCCATAGCTTCAATATTCTTGAAAATCAAGGGGGGAAGGTGGATCCCAAAGAATACTTTGTTTTAATTGACTTAATACATACTCGAGCAATGTCACATGCAATAGACATTTTAAACATCCAATCCAGTTTAAGGCTGTCATTATGCAGTATATCCTAGGAAAGAATAAAATGCTTTTTAAGAATATAAAGTAACAAAATTTCACATAATTTATTTGGGATCTGATACAGTTTTTAATATAAATATCCAGCTTAAAGACACTTTCCTTTAAAATCAAATAACACTGGCAAACAAAATCATGCTCATCGAAAATTCTATCATCAAGATTGCTACACGTGTGAGTTTTTCAGACCCCTCCCCCCATTCCTTAGAATTTTCACTGAGTGACCAACTTGGGGTGGGTTGGATACTTCCTGGAACTGCAAACTGTCACCAAATTAGAAGAAAGCTGCAATGAAGTCACATAAAATTGTCACCACAGAAAATGCATTGTATGTGAAGAGGTGTATTACACTGGCAAAACGTTTGAATCTTTTTCAGTGGCCAACTTACCTTATCGAGTCAGTTAATTAAACCAGATTTTCATGTTTCACTCCCCCACCGATGCAGCACCACATTTTCTTCGGAAACTAACCCCTTTATTCATTTTTTAACAATGATGTAGTCTTCTGTGCCTTTCAACAACATGTGCACTCATGTGCCACAATTATCATAGTGGACGTCTCAGAAAATAAAGATGTTTAACTTAAAAGGTCATTTTTGTGGATTGTGATTGGTGGATTTTGTCCATTTTTGTTTTCAAGGGTCCCATGTTTGTCGCCATAATTATGATTGATGGCAGTGTAAAACATAAACATTAGCTAGAGGTTGACAAACGTCAGAGTTTGCGAGTTATTGGAGGACGCAGCAAGCTGTAAGTGAAATGTCTTAACCTGGAGACTTCCTTTGTTGCAGTATTGGCTTAGGATACAGATGTGGCCAGGATCAACACAAGCGCCAACAAATGTGTTGATGTTCGGGTGGCTAAGATCTTTCATCTGAAAAAAAAATGCAGTATGATATGGTTATAACCTCGACTATAAATAGATAAAAAGTATTCGATGAATGCATGATCTCCCTGTTTACATCCAATGACCTATTAAAAATGATATCATATATCTATAAATACAGATCACATTACCTCTTTAAGCTCCAACAATACATCACGATCCAAGTTAACTTTAGCCTTTTGTATATTTTTAACTGCCACCAAATTACCCTACAAATGTGACAAGACAATTAATGAGTTGTTAAGTGCCCTCTTATGTCTTAAACTGAGGGTGATTTTTTGTTATAATTAAAGTTTGAAACAATCAAAAAACCGATGCATGTCATGATAAGTATTGAAAGGAAATGCAACATGGACATCATAAAAAGTGCCACATTACAAATTACTCGACACGAATACTAGCCTCCCAGTAACTCAGCTGGTTAGTGTGTGACCAGTTTTTGGAAGGTCGTAGGTTTTTTGGATGTAAAGGACGACTTTTAACGCTTGAAATGATGGGAGAAAATGATCTTAAACATGAGAAAAGATAGGAAGATATTTGTTTATCCATATCAAACCGATGGTGATTCGGGTTTGATTTGGTGACTTTCCTTGGGCAAGTACAGAGAATCTAGACTGTCAAAGGATTACGTCAAAAATTAAGCACTACTCTTCAAATACTCTTAATAGAAGCATCATTGTGGAGACAATTGCTTCTGTGGTCAGATAAGGATGATTATGGTGTTCTTTAAGCTATATATATTTCTTTAAACTGTTGGCTTTGTAGCAAATATCTGGTCTCAACGTGGAAGGGGTTAGACAATTTCAGTCCAACTACAAATTTGGAATACAAAGAATAAGTCAATAAAATCCTATAATTCTCCAACTTAACCCGTAGCACAAACAACATACAATTTGTTTTTGGCTGAGAGAAGTTTGTTAAGAATCTGAACTACAAGTAAAGAACAACCAATGATGTGTCCAATAAACCTCTCTGCCACCCTCCTTGATTCAATTTCTATTTTCCACTGTATGAAACAAAGGAAAATAAGAAAAATAAGAAATTGAACCAGGGATAAAACTGAACTACAACATATATATTTTTATATTTATACATGAAACATTAGTGGAATTCAATCGTACTAGTCGTTTCCTCTAGTGTTTACATATATAGTTTTTGAGGAGTTGTTTTAACAAGTGGATATCTGTGAAAAATTATAAATAAAGTATAAATCAAGCACATTTCAGTCAATGCTCCGCTTTGTAGTTGAGAATTGACAGTTGCTAATTAGATGGGAGATTTTATGCCGTACCTCTCACTATTCGAATATTACAAAGAGATGTAATCTATGAATTGCGGGGAAATTTTTCATCTTGCGCAAACCAGAGAACGCGACTTTGAATAAGCGGAATGAACTAATTAGCAAGTGTAGGCACAGAGAAAAATTTCTATTGAAAAGTGTCAGATAAGTCCGGAATTAACGAATTTTTCTATTGAATAGTGTCAAAAGGTCAGAATTAAATCAACGAAGCATAGATTTTTATCTACTGTAATTTTAGTAGCTCTATTATTTCTTTGGCAACCGTGATCAACAATACGATGCCTAAAATGCTGTATATGTTTTTTTTTGAAGATCACATTTGGTTTTGCACTGATGAGTGCAGGTTTGCCTGTACGAAACAGAGCTATCTGCAATAAACCATAACCGTTCACAGTCACCTCTCTCTATATTTGCTCTACCGTAAGGTATTGAGCACTCTAGATACACAAATTATATATATATATATATATATATATATATATATATATATATATATATATATCTTTCCCAAGCACCAATATAAAAAAGCGCAGTCTCCATGAATAAGTACATACTATCACAAATGAAAACAAATTGTAAATTTTGTCAATACCTATATTTCGGCTGCATTCAACAGCCTTCATCAGGGTAAAATGGTTGTTATAATACTTTTAAAACTGTCGAATATAACAATCGTGAGCACAGACAAATAAAAAATCAAGACAACGCGCTTAATCATGCGCGCAACAATAAACAATCCCGGACGTACGCACGCGCTAATAAGCTAATACTGTTACGAGCGCTTGTTTTGACCAAACAAAAAAATCCTTGTCATTGAGACCATACGCCCATTGTCCCTCCCATTCCCTCAATTCTCTTTCTCCAATCACCCTGTCTATTATCTGAATCTTCACATCCATCAACCCGTTATGTCCTTCATTCCACTGATGCTTATAAAGCAAGTCATCATTCTCGAGATTTACTTGTTCAAGATTTTCATGGCGCCTGATTCTCGATTTGTGCGGGTTATTAAATCTAAGTCGAAAATTAGTTGTGGTAGATCCTACATACTGTAGTCCACAGATCTTGCATGTAATCAGATACACCACATTACACGAATTACAATTAAGGCAAAAGTTAATGGAATATCTTTTAACAGTGGCAGTGGAAACAAAAAAATCTTTCATATCCATGTAACCACACACCTCACATCTCCTCGAGCCACACTTGCTTACTCCTCGTTGTAAACTCTCTCCCGAGTTCCTGTGTAACTTTGCATGCACCAGATACAGTATAATCCGCCAAACTTTTAGGTTTTCTAAACGCTACCATGGGGATATTCCCAATGGCTCTGCTGCATCTATTTGATGACTCCAATATTGGGTGCAGCTCTCTTAGTGTTCCACCAGTATTCGGTAAGCCAGGATGGTATGTCACAACAAAAGGTATTTTTTGGATTCGTTCACGCCGTTTGTCCTCCAAAGCTTCTTTCCTTGACATATTTCTAGCCCTTATAATTTGACTCTTCACAAAGTTCTTCTTGTATCCTCTTGTGACTAAAAATTCACTCAGATCACTTGCTCTTCTTTAAAAAAAAAAGCACAGTTTCGAACAAATCCTCCGCGGTGTAAAGCCTGTGCATAAAGTATGCCTTTCTTGCATGCGTTAGGATGGCATGAACTGTAATGCAAATACTGATGGCTATCTGTGGGTTTAACAAATACGGTAATGTCCGTTTGTAAATCTCCCGACTCGTTTATGACTTTAACGTCCAAAAATTCGATTCCACTCGTTGACCATTTCGATGTAAATTTGATGGTATCATGCGCATTATTCAAATAATCTATGAACTCTTGAAGTTTCTCCTTACCCTCCGTCCATATGAAAAATATATCGTCTATAAACCGCCATATATGGGGCTTAACTTCCGCCTCCCTAAGTAGACGTCTCTCGAGCCTGTCCATGAAAATATTTGCATAGGAAGGGGGCATCCTTGTGCCTATTGCCGTTCCAAGTTTCTGAAGGTAGTGCTTTCCATCAAATTCAAAATTATTACTCTTCAATACCAACTCCGCAAAAACAACAATGTCCTCATTAAGTGTCCCGTTCCCATTCTTCATCCTGTGAGTCACTAGAAGTAATGAGTGTCTTGGACTTTATCCCTTCCACACATTCCACACAATGAAGGATTGGAAGCTGTTAGAGAGGCACTCATTACTTCTAGTGACTCACAGGATGGCTGCCAACACGAACGCTGAGAAAGGGTGTGATTTGGCCCTTTTTATGGAAGAAGTGCAAAGATACGACTGTCTTTATAACAAATTTTCAAAGGAATATAAAGACAGGAACACAGCCGCCATGTTGAATTTCAAGAATGGCGTGAATGATATTGTCAGACCAAGGTTCCCTCGATCTTCATTCACTTTCTCAGCGATCGTGGCGATTGCAGCGATCATATGGAAACCATCAATCGCTGCGATCGCTGAACTATTTTTTTTCAGCGATCACAGCGATCGCAACGATCGTAGCGATCATATGGAAACTGGGCTTTACTGGACTTTGCACTTTTTACAATTGATCAGGTATACTACGTTACTAGAGTTGCAATGTAAGTCACAATTAATCTTAAATTCTTTGCCATTTATATCACTAAAAAAGGGGTTAGGCCCGGTTCAGACGCCGAACTTTTCATGAGCCGAACCTAATACCTTGAATTAAGTACATGAAAAGTTCGGCGTCTGAATCAATTAAGAACGGCTATTTGAATTTGGACCGGCTGAGCCGTTCTTTTCGCCTGGCTCAGCCGGGAATTTCGGCTTTGGAACGGCTTTGATTCAGACGCCGAACTTTTCATGAGCCGAACCTAATGCATAAATTATTATAACGACTGGTGCATGTTCTGACATCTTTGCCTGAAAATCGCTCACCTTTTGATTTGTTTCTCTTCAAACTGAATTAAGTTCGGCTAATTAAGTTCGGCGTCTGAATCAACAGGCGTACTTTTGTTAATTTGGGTCGGTCCAAATTCGAATTAAGTTCGGCTCATGAAAAGTTCGGCGTCTGAACTGGGCCTTACCTAGACAGAAAATCACATATTTGAAAGTTTTTTTAAGTGCATTTCAATGTTCCATTGGCCTTCTGTTTCGGAGCGTTCGTAAAACGGGCACTTACCAAATCTTGAGCTAAGCTCTTTGGTTTTCTGAACGCCACCATAGGGATTTCCGGAAACGCCTCTTTGCATCTATTAGACGACCTTAAAACTGGATGTAAATCTTATAGTAAACCTCCAATATTTGGGAGACCTGGATGGTAAGTAACGACAAACGGGACCCTGGCGTTTTCTTTTTCCTTTTTTCTGTTAAAGCTTCATCTCGTGATGTTCTTTTGCCCGATCTATTTGTTCTTCTACATACTTCCTCTTGTATCCCCTTTCCTCTAAAAAAACTACACAAATCTTTAGCTCGTTTCTCAAAAAACATGTCCTTGGAACAAATCCTCCGTAATCTCAACGCCTGCGTGTAGGGAATCCCATTCTTACAAGCAGTAGGGTGACAAGATGATCGATGTAAATACTGATGACTATCTGTTGGCTTGATATAGACATCCATCTCTACATTCCCAGAATCGTTGATTATGCGCACGTCTAAAAATTCTATTTCCTTGTTCGACCATTTAGATGTGAATTTGATTGTTTTGTGTGCATTGTTCAAGTAGTCAATAAAATTTGTAAGACTCTCTTCACTTTCAGAAGAATTTGATATGAGTTGGAATGCTGTTCTTATGGAGGCTTCTTGCCGTATACAAGAACTTCTGGTGAGGGAAACAGACGAGGTAAGAGAAAGGATTACAGAAGAAATTTTAAACATGCAAGGAATTATCACAGCTAAATATGGCCATCCATCGGTAATCTGTCGGCCGACAGGTTTTTTTGGGGAGCTCTTCTTCACAATTACCCACATTCCAACCTTTCTAACATACTTTGTAAAATTTTTAGTAATTAAGAAAAAATCTAATCTTGATTTCACATTATTTTAACGCTTTGGAAACGTAAGTGTAGGTGTTTAAGTTTGGATAACGTGCTCTTTGAATATCTATTAGAACGTAAATTTCCATAGTAATTAGCAGCATAATTATTTCTAAATTGTGAGGGTTTCCATGGCATTTCGCCTTTTTAATCTTGGTTTGATAGGGTACACTTCCAGTCACCACCGACAATAAAGGCCCGTTTAAACGGTTTCAACATTTGCTTCAGCATGCATTCAACACTTTGTTGAACCAAATGTTCGGTGCATTTGAACAGGTCGTCCAACATTGTTGAAAGGGTAAAAATGTCGAAAGCTTGTTGAAAGCGTGTTGAATCAAGTTTAAATCGGTTTAAACTTTCATTCAAGATCCATTCAACTTTTCCTTTGTTCTCGAAAATTTTGATTGGTGTTGAAGCTGTTTGAACACTCTGTTCAACAATTGTAGAACACATGCACACTCAGATCAGGCCGCAAAAGTCAATATGGCGTCTATCGTTTACGAAAACTGTGATTAGCCCTGCCAAACATTTACGAGC
Organism: Cladopsammia gracilis; assembly: GCA_022457155.1. Lineage (NCBI taxonomy): Eukaryota > Metazoa > Cnidaria > Anthozoa > Scleractinia > Dendrophylliidae > Cladopsammia > Cladopsammia gracilis. The sequence goes on along the minus strand of JAJGOT010000072.1, from coordinate 1,484,991 downwards.
TATCGCTTGGCGCTCCATGATCGAATGATCGACAAACCAATATGGCGGCACGTAGTTTATCTGGACGAGAGAGTCTGGTTTCTAGTTCTTAGTTCCTCGCAATCAAATTTCGCGAAAGTATTGGTTCTTTTGTTGGCGCAATGTTGGAACCGTTTGAATGGCCTCCGCACAACTTTGTTTTTGCCTCCAACATTTGCCCAACATCCATTGAATGAATGTTGGTCAAATGTTGAAACCGTTTAAACGGGCCATATGACTAGTAACTTCAGTTTTGTCAATATTATTAGACAATTGTTCGACTCCTAAATAAATTCCAGTTGTTCTGATGGATTAGTAGGTGCGTAGATGTTACAAAAGGAAATTTTCAAGTCATTTAAAACTATTGTAATGAGAACAATCCTTCCTGATTTGTTATTAAATTCAACTGTATTGTGTATTCTGTCTCCCATGAGAAAAAAAGATTTTGCCTCCCCATTCACTTTGCCAAATTTTTTCATCGCTCACTTCTGAATAAGTTTCTCAGTGAAGAAAGTAGATTTTTGCTTTCTGATCTTTTAAGTAGGCAAAGATGCTTCTTCTTTTTACCTCATCACGAATTCCTCTCACATTTAACGAAATAATTTTACATTTTGTGTCTTTTTGCATTTAAATAATTAAGGGGAAAAAAGTAACATCAATAAGTAAATAACAATTGCAGAATAATAAATAACAACAAAACAACTGCAAAACGCAAATAAACCAAAAAGTTCTTTTAGGAGGCTAATCCTTCTGCTTAAGCCTACTGATTCTTCCCTCGTATGTGAAAAAATGAGACTAACATTTTCATAATAACATATCCTACCATTCGAGACTACACTTAGAGGTTCTCCAGGTCGTACTCAGAGTTGATTCTAATAGGTCATCCCTCAGGTGACGTTTTGACAAAAAATTTTCCATCCATGGTCCATACATATCCCTCTTGTCTTTTCATGTTGGCTTTGCTGATAAGCTCTCGACGGTATGTTGTCAAGTTTTTGTTAATAAAGATCCTGCTTGCTTGAACTCTATCCGCTGCCGATGATTCTGGAAATATATCTGAGAAATGGACATTCTTCAATTTGACCATCTGTTTATAGAGTTGACTTTTGACTTTATGACTAGTAAATCTTGCAATTATTGGCGTGGACGTTTTTCGTTTCATGCGAATGACATATGTCGACATCTTCTGGTTTTATGTGGACGTATAACGCAGCAGTGATCTTGATCACTGCCCCTTCGTTGTCACGGATATTCGATGGAATACCGACAATTTTGAGTGAATTTTTTCGAGAATATTGCTCCAGATCATCCATGCTATCATACAACTTATTTAATTCGTCTTTCTGTTGCTTTATCCAGCCTTTTGCAGCTTCCAGTTCAACCTTTAGTTCTTGGCTGGTCTTCTGCATGCTGTTTAATGCCGTCTTCATCGCCAACAGTTCGGTTTCCAATGTTTTATAGGACGCATTCAGCTCAGCTACCTTGTTAGTTAGTTTGCTGTTTTCCATGAGAACCTTATTCGTTGTTGTTTGTATAGTAATAAGTAATGCTTGTATGTCAACGAGGTTAGGCATTGAATTACGTTGCTTCCAGTGTCTTCCATGTTCGCGCATTTGGATGTTTTCGTGTCTTCTTCGTTCCTCTCGGTTTTTTTTTTACCTTTACCACTCATTACTCATGCGCGAAGCGGCATGAGGTAAGGTTTCGGCTCCGTTTTTCTTGTTACTCACGCGCTTAGCGGCATGAGTTATAAAATGGGCTCCGTTTTTCTTTTTTTTATTATTTTCACTTTTTGTGTCACGATTTTGCATGCAAATGTATGCACGCATATTTTAAATTGGCACTTCCGGTTCATAGCTTTAGCCATTTACACTTCCTGTTCAGTGACTTCTGCATACTTTCATTTCCGGTAAAAAGCGTTACTGAAGTGTCACGAAAGCACCTTCTACAACCTTACTTATATTACCAAAGTTCACGTTAGGTATATATAACATTCAGAAGAATCACTGGCTTCATTGTGGTACAGCCTTCATTTACAAAACATTCAATAGTAAACAATGTGGTTTGCAGGAACGATGACTGAATGAAAGGAGTAACTCTTCTCCATGTCGGACATCTTATCATGTTTAAAATATATCACAAAACTTTCTTACGCATAGCGCATGAGTATAGGCTGCTTGCAGCCTCTTGTTCGTATTTAAAATGGTATTACATGTTGAAAATAGGTTTTCTTACCAACGTTTAAAGCAAATAGAGGGAGGAATCACTCCCGCTCAAAAAACGTGGCCAACCGTGACCACTCCACGCATGCTCTGTCAAAAGGGACTTATGATTTACAGTTACAAACATCAATTTGACGCTTTTATTTCCAAGTATTGGTACCAACATTACAGTATTACAATCAAGGTGGCTGGTACCGTTTTTTTTTTTCATTCAAACATTTGGCTTTGTGCACATGCCTGAAGCTAAAAGTCAATATATTTAACCCAAAAAGAAAAGGAAGCTTAGTTTTCATGTTGCAAACAACATTCTGGAAAGTTTTTTTGTAATTTGCCTCCACAGCAGTCAGAAAACGGTATTAGTGGCTTCAAATTGCCGCTTTCTACTTCATTTCTATGAGTCAATGGGTTAGCTATTTAAAGTATTGTAGACTACGTTCCAACCTCATATGTTCCAAGGACCGTGAAAATTTGCCCTCTGAATTCTTCCATGGACCCGCGTTCACTTGCAGTAATACTTCCCATACTTGCCTACATAGAGAGAAAGTAGAAGTAATAATATATACTTAAACATGTACCCCCCCCCCCCCCCCCCCGTATGCATGTCACAAGCTTGGTAATGAGACAAGCCTTTATTGTGTTACAAAATCAGCTGAAATTACGAGAATAATATCGATCATATCAATAAAATTCTTGATTGTGATTGGTCATCTGTGTGCCTTTTTCTTATGTAATTGGTGCACCGTCACATAGGTGTCCTATTTCAACTGTCCAATAAAAACATTTTGTATTTGGATATAACTGTAATTGGATATAACTCTAATCAGACATCTGCATTACACACGCATCAATCAGATGCACTTAGATGGTTTTGTTTTTGCTGTTTCTCAAATTGTTTCTAAACTCTGAAAGAACATATCCCTGGCGTTTTGATAGAAAAAGGCAAGTATGGATGTTTTGTGTTGCTGCTTGCCTGACTTGCATTTCAAGACCAGTTTCCCATCGAATGCACGTTGGGTATCATGTGGTGCATTGAGACTGACTGTCTCAAATTCCATATTGTTATTGAAGAATGACAACCAGAAGAGGAGTGCTCTCCACCAAATGCTCTCTTTACAATACCCTTGGTTTTGTGGCTCCTGTTACCCTGTCTGGAAAGCAAGTTCTACAAGACCTAGCTGTGCCATGGAAATGTGGAATGGGATGACCCAAGTCCTGATGACCTGCATCTTTAATGGGAAAGGTTGAGAAGAGAGTTGTAAGTCTGAAGAACTAAGAGTCCCAATATGTTTCAAGCCTAAAAATTTCGGAGAAGTGAAGAGTATTGAATTGCATCACTTTTCAGATGCTTGCCAAAATGGCTATGGTCAGTGTAGTTACCTTCGCCAGACAAACCAACAAGACAAGCAACATACACGTTTCCTTGGTCATGGGCAAGGCTCAAGTAGCATTGCTGAAGTAACTCATTATTCCACGAATAGAACTCACAGCAGCAACGGTCTCCACTAGAGCCAGTCTTTGTCTGAAAAAGGAGCTGGACTATCAAGATTTTACTGAAGTGTTTTGGACAGACAGTCAAGTTATATAGGCTGCATCTACAATGAATCAACACTTTTGTGCCTAATCCTGTACAGGAAACACAATCATACCAAGCCCAAGCAATGGCACTATGTTAGAACTGAATCCAATCCAGCTGATGCTGCCTAACATGGCCTCAGAGCCCATCAACTTGTCGGTGATTCGTGTTGTACAAAGGAACCAGAATTTCTGTGTAGTTCAAATGTTTATTCAGCACAAGTATACTCCAAGCCTTTCCCCCTTGACTCACAAGACCCAAAAGTGAAGTCTCCATCCTAGCCATTTAGTTCATCGAGAGACTTCCAGACCATTTTGAGATTGGTCTGTTTCTCTGACACCCAAACACCCAATTATATTGCTATTAAGAAGATCCCACATAACTGCATGAACTGATAATACAAGATTGCCACTGTACCATAAAGCATCAGGGAAGCGGGATGATGCACAAAGAACTCAGCCAGCATGGATATTGGGTTATTGGTGGTACATCAGCAGTAGAAAATTTTGAACTATTTTGGTCGTGCAGTCCACATTGAAACATCAAAACAAACTTAAAACAGACTCCTTCATAAATGCACTTTGCTGCTTCCTAGCTGAACATGGTCCAGTTCGTCATTTTACATCAGACTGTGGCATAAATTTTGTTGGAGCCAGATAAGAGTTAGCAGATGCTCTCAACAAGATGGATCAACAATAATATTACTTTGTCACCTGCTATCAATAATATCACCCGCTATTAATTAATAGTTATTTATCAAAGAAATCGCGAAATTATACTTTCAACAGTCAAATGAAAACCACTTTATCATGAATTAATGTTCTCTCGGCACTACTGGAAGAGCATGGGACCCAGCTGGATGATGCTCAAAAAGGATTTCCAAAACATCGTCAATTCAAGACCTCTCACTGTAAACGACACGATTCTGATTCCCAGAAACCGCTGACTCCTAACCATCTCCTTACAATAAAAATCAAAGTGTTAATGCCTCCTCCTGGTATATTCTAAAGCGAAGATGTACACTCAAGGAAGAGATGATGTACAGTGCGACATCGTGCAAATGAACTTTGGGATCAATTGAGAAAATAATTTCTGCAGACATTGTAGATACGTCAATAGGCAAAAATAGGCAATAGGCAATTTTTTTGAAAAAAAAAAAAATCAGCCCAATTTTATTGGGGATGAATCGGACGCAAATTTACATGTATAATTTGCTATCCAAATCAGTATAACCGACAAATCAAGTCGACAATTCACAGCACGTAAATCTACCTTCAAAAAGAATCAATAGCATACCATGCTCTTCCTGCTCCCTACTTTTCCTTTATTCTTTGGCCATTTAATGTCTTCGTATTTTATAGCCCAAGTACGAGCCAGTAAGGCTGCCTCAAAAGCTTGCTTTCTGTTGAAAAAAAGACATGTGGCAACACTGTTCTAATTAAGAGGTAAATTTAACTTTTCTGCAGCCTTCATGCATCATGTTTTCTGTAAAAAGCACCAACCCCAAATAACCATTGCCCATATTGGCAAAATATTAATAAGCACTCAGCCTTCAAATAACCCTTTAAAATAATGCAGCACTGACTCATTTGATGAGTTCAAGGGTGATGCTTTGTCGAAGAGTTTAAAAGAATAATTATGTTTCTTTTAAACCAAATGCAGACATTTATTCTCCGAAATGCATAATGCAAATGACAATCCTTTTGCTCTCTTCCTAAAACGTTTGTATTGTGAATTCATAATGATGAATGCTGGCACAAGAAATCCAACTTCTCTCAAATTCCCTTTTCAGTGACCTGTGCACACACACTTGATTTTCACTGTCTGCTTCTAGAAAATAGATTGTTTTTTTAACAGAGCTTTAAAAGTTCTGAGGTTGCTGGCTACACTGGGAAAATAGGCAATTATAAACTCACAATAGCCTCCCTGATGGTTGTTGTCCTTTAAGGTGGTCAGACACGAGGGGTCATGTAGCAGGGACATGTCGCAGTGACATTTAGCAGCGACAAAAATTTGTGTAGTACACACTGACGGACATGTAGTAGGGGGCGTAGTGGGGACATGTAGCAGGGAAAAAATCATAGCGCTTGCACACCACGTGAAAATGTCGCGGGGACTTGTCTCGGGGACATGTTGCAGCAACACGTCCCCTCGCGTGAACTGATAAGTTGAACTCTGTGAGACATGTCACGTGGGACAAAATGTCCCCAAGATTGGTGTTGCATAATTATGACAGTACGTATCAGTTCACATGAGGGGACGTGTCGCTGCAACATGTCCCTGAGACATGTCCCCGTGACATTTTCGTGTGGTGTGCAAGCGCTATGATTTTTTCCCTGCTACATGTCCCCGCTACACTCCCTGCCACATGTACCTCAGTGTGCACTACACAAATTTTTGTCACTGCTAAATGTCGCCGCGACATGTCCCTGCTACATGACCCCTCGTGTCTGACCACCTTTAGTCATTTTTAACTTTGTGTTGCTGATCATTTTTACCCTAGTTACTTGGTCATCCAGCTACTAATGACAGCACTGTCCTCAATTGAGAAATGTTCATGAATAAGTTCAGAGTAAAAAAGTTCAATATTTAATAATTGCCCCGCACTTTTTCAAGTAAATACGACATGTTTACAGTTTTGCTAAACATATTACTCTATTTTGTGCATGTTTTGTGCACATTTGTGCAAGTTAATGTTTGGACAGAAGCCCAATATTGGCAATACATTGTTGGAAGCTTCATTATTAATTTTGGTCATCCCAAATGATGAAAGTTGGGTTTGAGTTGCATATTACAATTAACTATCTTTCTTGTGTTTTGTTTTACGTTTCAGAAATATACACTGAAAATAAATAATTTGTAGAGAAAGTACAAAAAAAATGAAACTTTGAAGGCTCCATTAATATTACAGTATTATTGAGGGTGTTGCTTTGGAAAACCTATAGGTTCCGCTTACTCAGCATATTTTTGCTCATATTTGACAAAATGTGAGCAAAAACAACATAAAGTATGTGCACTTGCGGTTCAGGTTATGACATCATCAGTCCATTATAACCCCTAAACAGAAAAAATAATAACTACAGCCAAAGTTCGTAACAGTAAATACTGTTTTTTCGAGTATTTTTTTCTTTGCTCCTTTGATCTTCTCTACTATCGTGTTTTTATGTTCTTTTGTGCAATTCAAGTTTTTGTTAAAACAGACATGCAATGTACTCTGTACAGTAAGAGGCATGTTTTGATAAGGGTTCAGTGAATTTGATTTCTTAATGAGCACTTCTAAAGATGATGTGTTCTGATTGAACCATTATAAAGGTCTAGATCTATAGCATTTTGCAAATACTTGAGGGTTTGTTTGTTTGTTTGTTTTTGAACCACATTATAGCATATGTGGATTCATACCTCTCAAAGCTCGTTAATCATACCTCTGCCACAACAAAAATCCAACCACAACTGCTACAAGAAGAACAACAACCAGACTCCCTGCCAATATGTATGGCCACGTTGGATCTTCCTCTGGAATAACAAGAATCAGAACAATAATATCCATCCAACTCCCACATTTTTTACATAAGCACCTACTCACATTAAAGGAGCAGTGTCACAGGATTTGGTGTCATTTAAAAATGCAAAAAATGAATGCTTTTGCATTAAAAGAAACCAAAATATACCGGTAATGGTCCAGGTTTATGATAAATTACCAGCCTATAGTCTTAGCATAGTCAATCGATAAAAATCGGTATTGATTTATCATTTGATAAATCAGTAAAAATCGATAAATTTGATTTTTACCGATTATTTATTAAAATGAAGAGACAATAAGTGAAATGGAATGGATAGTCAGTTAATGCAGAAGATGTAAGAAAAATAAAGGAAATGTTATCAATACTTAAAGAGGTGGAGATGGAAAGACAAATTGAAGAAATTAAGGAAATGGAAAGGATTTAACGTGTAAAAAAATGGTCCTCCAGAAAGCATGACTGTAGTCTTACTAGAAGACTGAGTCTTGTGTGATAACTTATCTTAAAGTGGCTCCATATTGTTCAGCCCTCTCATCTTTTGCATTCCATTACAGCTAGCCCAATGGTGTGGCTAAAAATTTTTTAGTTGGAACCAGTAAATCTTTTATCAGTCAACAAAGTGGTGTCCAAATGACATCATTCGTTGCCATGCCAATGCGAAAAGAGGTAAAAAATACGCTATTTTGGACCATTTGAGGCTAATCACTTATAAACTACACGGTGAAAGTTTTTGATTTCGATATATTTTTGTTTAATTGGCAAGAGAAACATTTTTAACAATTTTTTTTAAAAATTCTGTACATAGAGTTCAGAGCTACCTTAAATTTATGTAAAAATGACATATCTCTGAATCCTATGTACAGATTTTTTCAAAATTGGCACAAAAATGTTTGTTCTGTTTATAAGATGAAAATGTATCGAAATCAAAAAATTTCACCAAGCAGTTTTGAAGTTATTAGCCTCAAAAGGTTGAAAATGGGGTCTTTTTGGCCTCTTTTGACGTTGCCATGGAAACAAATTTTGATGTCATAGCCACCTAAATTTGTTCATTGGTTAAGTGTTTACAAACCTGTACTTAACGTTTTCTCTTAACTTTACTGGTGTAGCTGTCATTGAATATCATAGATGTATCATGATGGGAATGTTTAAACTATTAGGAACCACCTTAAGGTAGCTCCTTATAGTTTTTTAGCGCGGAGGCATGGGCAGGAAAATAGCACGAGCGCGCGTTTGTTTATTTTGATGACTTCACGAAAATAAAGAGGTTTTTACGGTAACTATTATAGAACATTTATTGCGTGCATTCCACAGTGAATTTTTTATAAAAATTGACAAATTGGTAGGGTTTTCTCTGTGCTCGATCTCAAAAAAAGACAACAATTTTTGTTCATACGCAAACCCAAAAAACATAAAAAATTAAAAGTGAGAAAATTGCCAAAACTTATGTACCTATTTTTTTATGGCTTTGTTAGATTAGACTTACTGTTTCTTCTGTTTCACCAAAAATCGTGGATATTTACCGTGTAAAAACCGAGAAAATCCGTTGAGAGGTTTATTAGCCTTGAACAACAAGCCCAACAACTCAATCATTGGTTGCCATGGTAACGAGACAAGACTGCCAAATTAGACTTCTCCGTAAACGAGAAAGCCTAAGTTACGTGTAGTATGTGTATATTATGCCTAGTATCGCGAAACAAAACTCTCGAAAGACAGCAATAAGATAGAGTATATTTTATTTGGAAGACTAGCCAATAACTATATGGAGCCACCTTAAAGGTTTAGGAAGCCTGACAGCTGGAAGAGTAAAGACAGATAAACATGTAGCAGAGCACATATTTACTCATTCTTCAGCTCAAGTACGTGTTTTACAGGTTCTGATAGGACGGGCCTATTAATTTATGTTTATTGATTTGAAGTCTGGAAAGTCTTCTTTTTCTGCTTTTGTTTTTTTTCGGGGGGGGGGGGGGGCCTTGGCTATATTATACCTGTGTTTTCCTTACCAGTTGAACTAATACCTTTCATCAATGCAATTTGTTATACATTATATATTATTCTGTACTTGGACTGTATTGTAAACTTTCTGAACTTCTCATTGTTGCTTTCCTGTTGATTTACCGATCACTACTAGAACTGGTTTTCGGCTATTTGTTGTCAACTTGCCCCTGTTCGTCTCGAAGATACAACACAATTCGCTTCAGCTGACCCGAAAGCTGAGCACGTCATCTAAACTTATCTAAACAGTGAATTGTTAGTTTTATTATCGTTGTCATAGCAGAGCCCTCGCGGGCCGAATGCCCACTGCAGAGCACCATACTCATAGAACCTATGCCCGTCATTTTTCATGGTCAACGCTAGCTGTTTCACAGGCACGTTGTGTGCCTGCCCGTGTTGGGCAGGCTAGCACATGGGCGCGTATGACGCCACACAACATCCTGGATCTTAGCAATTTTGAAAGCAAACCGAGACTTTGTTTTTCAAGCGGCCACACAGCCGAATGTCATGTCACCTGGGAAAACACTTTGATGTTTTGCAGTCTTTACTAAGTGGAGAAAAACGTTTAAATTAAAGTCGTTATTTTCCTGCATTTTTTCGCGGTTTGCTACTCAAGACAGGGATACTAATTAAGGGATACTCATAAGCCACTATAGTGGAAAAAGAAGAGCTTTCAGAGATAAAATCTTGCTTTGAGGAACTTCATACGTTTTTATCAATGAGGCAGCAATGCGGGGAGATGTTTGTCACTTCGGGTTTCAGAACTGAAGAAGCCCAGATTAATTTAAAGAATTTCAAAGCAGTGGACGGTCTTAAAGGTAAAAAAAAAATACATTCATTTTTTCGATGCGAATTTATGTTGATATCAACCTGTGATTGACTTTTTCTTTGTGTTCTCGCTAGTTTTGGAGAATTGTTTATAAAACGCGCTCAAATTTAGTCGTTTTGATTTCTTTCATCGAAGACAGCTCGGCAATGGTTCGCGTTTTGCTTTTAAACAAACTTATGGAGATTTGAATAAAATTTTTCGAAAGAAGATTGTGTTGTCCATTTTTGTTTGTTCATTCATTGCATAGGTTGAAAAGCGATTTTATGTAAACAAAACAAGACTTGGATTTTTATATAGATTTAACTTCACTCGTGTGGCCTTATGCAAATATGTTTGTGTATTATTTTTTTAAATTTTGATTTCCAAATCAGTTTCTCAGACAATTTTTGATAAGCAACAGGTGTATTTTATTTGGAAATTAGTCGTACTAGTTATTCTAGACGGACAAAAAGTTGTTTTTGTGAACTTTTGTACGGTAATGTACTGTGCAGACAGTCATGTAATTTTGTTTTTGAGAATTGCTAAAATTGAAGAATAGCCTGGTCGTCTATCTTAATACTTGTGCTTCCGACCTTTCACCTCAGTTAAGTTAAGTTAAGTTCATCATCGGCTTTCTGTTCACAGAGCAACGCTGTTAGGCTCAGCCTATCTATATATATATTTTCATCGTTAATATTGTTCTTGTTATTTTATGTGGTGCCACATTGTAGCCATCATGGTGGTACATATATGTTAGCAAGGTCAAGGAAAATAAATGGAGCTGACAGAATCATACCACAAATTCACTAAGAACAAGTATTTTTATATTCATATCATTTCATATATCCGGCCTTTTATTAGTTTCAGTAAACCTAGAAAAATATTTCCAGCCCATAATATTTACCTGTGAATAAGAGTAGTTGCTGGCGTTGTAAAGAAGAAATCAGCCAAGAATAGAATTTTGTAATTTTTCTGTATTTATTGTTTGCCTTGTTTTTTTGTTTATCATTTCGTACTCCTTGTGAACAGCTTGTGAACGAGAAAATTAACTCCTTTACGTTACAAATAGTGAAGAAAATTTGCTTAATTAAAAAAGCATATATCAGCTATTTTTACACCAAAAACAAACAAAGAAATTTTTCTGTTAGGAATCGATAAAATCATACAAAATCGATAATATCAATTTGACAAAACGCACTGTTTTATAGATTTCTATCGATCACTTGATTTTTATCGATTGACTATATGCCAGGTATAGTGTATCACAACTGTTGATGAGTGTCGCTGGTCATTGCCGTACTGGGTCTGAACAAATTGTAACTTGAAAAAAGTTAGCCTTACTTTTTTCAAGTTCTTCTTACTGTCAAATCTGTAAGTAAGTAATTGCGTTCGTTTGAGAACGCGATCCTAATCGCAGGCACGCCACTTCAAATACAGAAACAAATATTGCAAATAGAACATAACATTTTAAAAATCCCAACTGGCAGGAAGCAAACCACACAGTTGGCTATTTTACAAGCGTGGTCGAGGAGTTGAACTTGGGTCTAACGAAGCCCCCCAAAATTCTTTTGTGTTTTTCAGGGGGAAATTCACGAGCGGCAACTGGTATCTACTTTGCAAGGATATCAGAGAAATTATTAACTCTGTGTGTAAATTATAGTGCTAAGGTAAACCCATAAATTTCCCTGTACTGAGCGTTAGCCCAAGTAAGGAAATGAGGGACCACACGAGGGAAAGAAAAAATCTTTGACCTCAGTGGGATTCGAACCCACGACCTCAGGATTAGATCTTCCGTCACTCTACCGCTTGAGCCACGAGGCCGTACGGGAGCAGATTGTGGGTAATAAGGTGGTAATTCGAATTCCACCGAAGTCAAAGATTTTTTCTTTCCCTCGTGTGGTCCCTCATTTCCTTTCTACGGCTAATGCTCAGTACAGGGAAATTTATGAGTTTACCTTAGCAATATAATTTACACACAGAGTTAATTCTCTGATATCCTTGATTGTATCACCAGTGCTAAGTGGCTCAACATTTATTGGTATCTACTTTGGCCTCACTGTCATAGGGTTTCCAGTTTTTATTAACATCTCATGTGTCGGGTTCTACAAACATGTTTTGGTTACGTTCTATGCTCGGTAAGTCATATTTATCGAAGCCTTACGGAAGTGTGTACGACTCCTGCTCCACATATCAAGCCTAACTTTATCAGCGCTTTGAAGTTTATGTCATCGCCTTCAAGGAAGAATGGCCACGCAGTCGTCTTGAAGACAACAAAACATTAACCGAGGCACTTTATTTATCGGCCGTTGGGCCAGATGACCATGATCTGTGGTCACAAAATAAGTAGTTTAGCAAGTTGTGTTTTGCGTCACAAAATCAACCAACCGAGGTGCGTAGCTCGGCGGCCATTGTGCCACAAATTAAACCTACCGAGTTGTGTAGCTCGGCGGCCATTGTGCCACAAAGTAAACCAACCAAGTTGTGTAGCTTGGTGGACATTGTGCCACAAATTAAACCTACCGAGTTGTTAAGCTCGACGGCCATTGTGCTGCAAATTAAACCAACCGAGTTGTGTAGTTTGGCTGCCATTGTACGCAAAATTAACCAACTGAGTTATGTAGCTCGGTCGATTATCATTTGCGATTGAACGCACTCCCTTAATCCATGATTACTACTAGTTTACAGCATAAATGCTTAAGAAACGATTCCAACTGTTGCATACCTTTTACTTCCTCTGGGCAAAATTCATTGTCAAATCCACACACAGGCCTTCCAAGAGGAATCTTAGTTGTGCCACCAGGCCAAATAATTGTTTCATTTAATAGTTCCAGTTTTCCAGTTGTGCCAAAAAAGTTAGCAACTCTCTTTACTTGCTTTTCTGTCAAAAATGACTGTATTCCATAAGAAGCAATTCTATCCCCCTTTTCATCAATACCAACAGGACCTGAGGCACCTGTAAACAAGAATCAAAAAAAAAAAGGAGCCTAGGTCAATAATAATTTTGCCACTGGTACAGGCATTAAGGGCCTATTAAACTATTCCATTGCTAAGTAATGCGGTTGCTATGCGAAGCTAAATCAAGCACAATTTTACTTTCGGTGAAAGTGACAGGCAGCTTCGTGCGAGAGTCTGTACAAATTCAAAATTGTCCTTAACAATGCAAAATTTGAAGTTCGTCTCTTTCAACTCCTGGATTCTTGGTTTGCATTAAAACTTATTTGAAGCTGGATATTTTTTCTCTGGAAAGATTCGTCTTGGAGGTTTTCAAGCTGATTCAAAATGAAGAAATAACTGAAGTAAGAACGCTCAACTGATCAGTTCATAGATCCAGGATATCGGTATTTGCAAAAAGTTCATTCCTACTGCTTCAGTCTACAGTTTTATTACTCACACGTTTTTCCGTCCGTGGAAGGTTAACTTCGGGATTAACTGATAAATTGTCATTGTGTGTTCATATACGATGCAATAAACAGGCAAAAACTTCAGTGAAAAAGTTTTAAAAAAAGTAAAAGAAGGAAAGACAGTGGGTTGTTGAAAAAAGATGTTTACGTTTTAGATTTATATTTTCATTGCAAGAAAACAAAGAAGCATCGATTTAGCCGGGGTGGGGGGGGGGGGTGTATTTTATTTATTTTTGTCTATATTACATTTGTAAGAAAACTAACATTTAAACACATTTACATTTAAGGGGTACTCCCTTATATGACCTGTATGGGGAGGTGCTGCTGGACGGGATACGGTTTTTGGCATTATTTTTTGTCCTGAACAGGGCATATAATTTAATGTGAGTCTGTCCTAAACAGGGTCCAGTTCCAGTTAACTTGTGCTCGTGGTAACTTCCCTTGTCATGATTAGTATATTCTAGTTCTACTATAGTCGAAATATTGGCCATTAAACCTGCCATTAACTTCCATTGTACTAGCCTTGCATTTTAAACGGTTATTTTTTTAAAGCTCAGGCCCTGGTTGTTCAAAAGGCAGATAGCACTATCCACCGGATAAATCACTATCAAGTAGATAAGTATTAACAAAATCCATTGTGTTATCCGCTGGATAGTGATTTATCGAGTGGCTAGCGCTATCCACCTTTTGAACAACTGGGGCCAGATCAATAACCATGCACAAGTTGGCAAGGCAAGTGTAAAATGTGCAATGTAAATGGTGAAAGCCTGTCGTGCTTTGCCAATTTACTTTTTGGTTTTGGGACCACGTTCAGAAGTTGTCCCGTTTTTGACAAAATAGGCGAGGTAAGGATAAACACCGGCACCTTGCCAGTTTCATGACGTGTGTAAACGTTCATCCTTGCCTTTAACACATTTTGTGACCATATCGTGCATGTCACAAAGCTACGTTACGGTACATGCATGCAATTGATCAGTACTTAATTCAAAATGGCGGCCACCATGAATACGAAAGTTTTCATACCATTGTTCACAGTTAAACAAACTGTCAGCCACTATAAACCAGTCATCAGAATTAGGTTTCATCCAGCAAATTCTATCTCTTGGAGGGTTTATCAATGTTATTATCGACAACATGACAAGCAACAGTTGTTTCCTTCTGCACCTTAAGTACTTGTACCTTAGCATGCTTGATTTTGCATTTCGTTCATGTTGTTGATGTTTCTCCCGCCTTGTTTCCTTTAGTTTTGTTTGCAACAAGTGCAAATTAACTCAAGCAAATCGTGTACGCCATGTTGAATTAGCAATATGCGCATGCTCACTTTCAATTTAGTAGCCTTGCCTGGACTAAAATATCCTTGCCTAAACTGTGTGTAAACTGCACATTTTTCACTTGCCTTGCCGAAAATGAAAATTACCCTTGCCGATTTTCATCCTTGCCTTGCCGATTTTTTCTGTAGTGTAAATGGGGTTAATATTTGGCTTACTTGAAGGGGATAGCGGAGCAACTTCCGCTGTATGTTTTCTTATCGAGGGTAAACTTCCAGTTCCGGTGTATGTTTTTTTTGTAAACTTCCGGTGTGTGTGTAAACTTTTTTTGATGGTGAAGTGGTGAACATTCGAGGCAGGTTTTTGAGAGGTTTTCTCAAAGCTTACCGTGTACAGGTGTACTTAAAGGTTGCTGTTCAAATTTGGTCAAATATAAGCAAAAATTTGCTGAGCTAGAGCAAACTGATTTTTCCCTAGCAACGGCCTCAAAAGATAGTGTAATGGGCCCTTAAGAGTGCTGTATGTTTATGCATATGGGAACATATACTGTCAATAACAGAAGCTATTCCAGTTCTTTATCACAACTTATACCCAAGAACTGGAGTCCAACTCACAGTTCACAGTTCTGGTGCAAGGTGTACGTAGCCTGAAATCTGTTCCCCAAAGGTGATGCAATTTGTAGCAAAAAATAACAGATACCATGCAGCTCTTAACAACCTCTAATTTCATTACACCAGAGAATCACGCAGCTCTATTGTTTTCAGAGCTGGCATCCATTGTTGTGTTGTTTGTTCTATTGTTTTCTCAGCAAATCAGAGAAGACCTCGTAAGGGCTGCATACTTACCCAAAAATAACAGCAACAAAAATGAACAAAGTCACTTTTCCTTTAAAAATTAATGTAAAAGCAATAACAAAGATGCTTACCTAAAAACTCTTGTCCAATCATTTCCTTCGATACAAGTTTTCCATCAGTGATGCTAAGATTCTTATTCAATGAATTATTGAGGGCAAAGGCATACAAAAGAATGGCATCATGCAAATAAGATGCATACATGTTAGTCTGGAAAAAAAAGTTGCCACCAAGTTAGTTGACATTTAATTTTTTTGGAATGCCAAACTACATTGTACATAAATAATGTTCAAATAATAACCATTTCCATGTAAAAATAAAAACTTGTAGTAACCTTAGATTAAAAGAGTGCATTTGAGTTATTTGAGGATATACCTTTTTTATAGGATTTCTAAGATTGACAGTTAGTTTAAAGGAAAAAGCTCTAAAAAGCTCTGATACTACTACTACCATTACCATTACCAATACCGTTGTGGCTAAAATATTTTGGCGAAGTTAAACTCGAGCCGGTTGCCCATCAACAGCCCCCTCTCATGCTAAGGTTTTGTACAATGGTTGAGAGTAGTAAATAAAGTTCATTAAAGAAAAAAAATTAATCTCCTCTGACAGCTTGTGCCTAAGGCGAGGAAATTCCTTATGAGTGAAATTTGTGACCCTCGCAGTGTGCTATCAACTTAAGCAGTCAAAAAATCAACCTGAAAAAAAGTCAGAGATGAACAGGTTTCAAACCCATGATCTTGCGATACCAGCGCCATGCTCTAATCACTGAGCTACCAAGCCACATGGATACATAGTCAATTGTGAGTTTGTAATAACGTGATGATAGTGATAGTATTTGTGTCCAAATTTTCAGCAGTCAATTTTAAAATTGGGTTAAAGATCTTATATTTGATCAAGGGGAAAAGAGTAATACTGTGTACGCCTTGGAAATCCTTCTTCGTGAATACGCATTAGCATAATGAACAGATTATCGATTACGGTGGCTAATTCACTCACTCACTCGCTCCTGCCATCAGCTGTAAACTTAGTGACGTCATGCTTTGTTATGAATGCGCTTCGCAACAAGAACAACGTGAATCTAGCCATGACAACTAACTTGTTGTAAACAAATATTGGCTGCGGTCACATCTGGACGGGGATAACTATTTCAGTAATGTGATGTTGACCGCTTCTCTGTTCGCT
Source organism: Cladopsammia gracilis (assembly GCA_022457155.1). Classification (NCBI taxonomy): domain Eukaryota; kingdom Metazoa; phylum Cnidaria; class Anthozoa; order Scleractinia; family Dendrophylliidae; genus Cladopsammia; species Cladopsammia gracilis. The sequence goes on along the minus strand of JAJGOT010000072.1, from coordinate 1,468,158 downwards.
CTAACTATAGTTAGAAAATTTACGCCTCGGTGATCCAAAACAATACAGACTAACTATAGTTATACCCAAGCACATTCTCGTCCCCAGAGCCTTCATTTCGTTTGGTCAGCGGAAAAAACAAAGGGCTCTGGTAACAGTGCCTTCCGGATGTCATAAAATCCACGACATACGTTAGTGCATGCCTAATGCATTAATGAGGGTGGTAAAGGGTTTTTTCGTGATCCGTGAAAGGCCTTTTTTTACCCGTGAATTGTGAAATGGCTATTTTTTCTCGTGAAACGTGATTTGGTTACATACCCGTGAACCGTAAATCAACTTTTTTTTCATGAGCACTGCAAAATGACTGTTGTTTTTTCACGTAAAATGCGACTGTAAACCGTGATTCTTTCTTTCTCCCAAAAAAATATCCAGCGAGCGTTTAAATACGCCAGTGGTAAATTGCGTAACAAATGCATGACCGTGACTGATCGTCATTCTGGAACCCAGGTCACTCTACAAGGTTAGGTAATTTAACACAACATCGGCAAAACAAAGAACTCGGCTTTCTTTTTACATCAGGAAGAATGAGGAGTGGACGGTGGGTGAAGGCAGCAAACAAAGCTGTACTTTGGATGTAATTTAATTTGCAAAAAGTAAGGAATCTTTTTTTTTTTGTGAAATGGCAATTTTATTCTCCGTGAAACGTGAAATGACAATTTTATTTTTTGTGAAACGTGATCTAGACCCCCCTTTACCACCCTCATTAATGTACTATTGTGCTTGCTCAATGCCAGAAACCGGAAATGAAAAACCTTTCGTGTGTGCTTTCTCGTCCCCAGAGCCCTCGTTTTGTTTGGTTGAGCTCTGTAGACGAGAATGCTCTGTGTGTGGAATGGCGTTCGAAAGGACAGGAAAACATCGCGCTGAAAAAGAAAGAAGAAAAGCTTTACGTGCTGCTGTTATTTAGAAGAGATTGTCTTTGTATTTAAATTGCTTAAAGGTTTTAGAAAATTCTCGATAAGTCAACCGATTTCTTTCGTTTGGGAGCTGTGTATTTATTGTTTCGCCACTGTCAGAACGCGTACGCTATCATATCCGACCAAATCAGTTGATGCGCTAAGTTTGTTGATGGACACGCTGTGGTCATTGATTAGGCTTATTTTATTTCATCTAACAGTGGTAAGAAATATCGAGGAATTTTTGTTTTGCATTCGTTGCATGTTATTATAATTGGGCTTCAAGTGACCTTCGTTTCCCTAGCTAGGTTTGTATTTCAAGTTGTAGCAAAGAGCACTACCAAATAAAGAAAATATAACTTGCTTACAAGCGGGTGTTGATAGCATTGTTGTGTTATAACCTAGTGGTAATATTTCTTTTCACCCTTGGGCTTTCTTCAGGATTTAATACTGCCTCTCTTTACTCGTCCCTGTAGCAAGCAACAATATACAATAATATAAAATATTTTTTAACATATACTTCTTTAATATTCGTGGCCACTTATAGCTTCGTATTCCAAGACACGTACTGATTATTTTCGGAAACGAATCAGTCATATTTAGCGACAATCAGATCCCGTTATACTTTGAAATTTAGCAGCCGTATCTTTACCTGCTAAACCAAACAAAACTGGGTGACATTGGTCGTTGGAAAGGATTTTAATCGAATAGACGTAACATTTGACAGATACAGAGAAACATCAATCAAGTGCGCAACCAGACAGAAGCGTTCCAGAGGTCATGCACCAATTAGAAGAGTAATTGAAGATGGCACCGTTCCTTTCCCTAAGCACTGGTCTAACTTTCTCGCTCTTGACGAAAATAAAGCAGATTTAGCACGCTTCCTTTCAGAAAAGCTTCTTGCAGGAGCCCCAGCTGATAAACTCATCATTTTTGGCAGTGGATTCAAGGAAGAAGATACAGTCAAGTGTTCCCACCCAAACATCGACATCAGCGCTCTTAAAGGTTTCCATGAAGAGGCCGACACTCGAATGATTCTCCACTGTGTACACTCAAATGCAGACTGCATTGTCGTCGTAAGTCAAGACACGGAGGTATTTCTCCTTCTAGTTTCGCACCTGGACAGAATGAGATGCAAGCAGTTGTGGATGAGAGCTGGAACGTCTAAGAAGCCAAAGTATCTGCCAACAATACCTGACGTGGAAAGCATTCTCTCCTTTCACGCAATAACGGGCTGTGATACCGTCTCCTACTTTGTTCCACATCCCACACTTCCCCTTCCAGAGAGCTCGAGTTGGACTAGGCTGAATGGAAAGCTAGTGCCAAAGCTGATGTCTCTTGCCCCCATACCACAAAGCTGCAATGAGATGGTTAACTGTGGCTGCAAATCAGGATGTAATTCAAGGAAGTGTAGCTGCCGGCGTGTTGGACTGCCATGCATAGGAGCATGCAAATGTAGACGTACTACAGACAGCTGCTGCCAAAATAATGCCAATACTATCGGAAACAAAGAGCAGTAAATGGTACGGTACAGTAAAATGGTTTAGCATCTTTGAGCATTTTTTATTTGTTTATTTTTTAATATCTAATGAAAAATTCCATTTCTCTCTTTCTGTAGGACGGGGCAGATGTCAAATATCAAGAATTATACTGTCGCAGCAGATTTCTGAGGATACTTACATCAAGACATGCTGAACGTGCCAGCGACCTGTGGGAGCCTGATATCATCCAGGATTTTAGTCAATGACTTCAATTCCTATTCAATTTGTACAGCCAGTATCGACATGCGTTTCAGGATGGCCAGTCAAGAGGACAATCTAAGTAGAAGTCACGTGACCAAAGCCGATCGTGGATGTTATGATAACTTAAAATTCATTCACTTGCTCTTTTTTCATATTCTAAAAGTAAATAATTACAGTTTTTAACACTTTTTCGAGGACTTGTATAAAAGTACCTTCAAGAAATTAAGGTAAACTTTAGCCTCGTTTTCAAGAGTCACGTGATCAGAGGATCACTTGGCCAACATGTAGTAAACACAAAATGCTTTTTAAAAACATACTTTATGTAACATCTGCTGATTTACATTAGATTTAAACCGTGTAAGAGTGTTTTGTAAGGAGATAGGGCATTTAGCCTCACTTTTATGTCTTGAATTCTGTAGGCCAATGAAAATGACTGATTTGGAGGCTTGAATGGACGAATCAAGCTAGGTAAACAAGATTTTCGTGTTCAGCGCATAATTTTCACTTAGAAAAGTCTGTTTACCAACTTTTCCTCGAATTTGCCGCTAGAAGTTTACTTTTGCGAAAATCGTCCCAGTCTAATACATTTTCTAGCTGTATCTACAAAGAGAGTGCACCGGGTAAATATTGTGCTTTAGGTCATCATGCAATACAGTGTTATTAGCTTAGGATATGCTGCTTTTTGTTACAGGTTTCAAAGATACTTTGAAAACGGTGGAACTATGTACAGCTAACAAATATTATTTCATGTAATTATAATGAGTGGACTAATTAAAGCAGTTTTCAATTGAGTTGTCAAAGGTAATTACACAATTGCTTTGGTTTTGCATTGCTACACTTTGTGATGGGCTAAAAAATCTCGCGCCACTTTCTTGATCAATCAGAAGTAAAAGCAAAATCAATCGTGACTTGCTCGCACGCTTTTTCTCGTGCTTGGCGCCGCTGTCATGTAATTTCTTCCAGCTCTGATTGGTTCATTGGATTGTTTATGACTGCTGTGATTGGTTAGACACTCAATTGGAAACTGCTCTATAATGAGTTGTTGTAAAAGGAGGTTAATAAACTCGGTCTACTTTGCAAGAGTATCCATCCTAACTTGTTTCAGTTTGATAACTGTTCATACAGGGAGTTGAAAGCACAAAATAATTTACATTCGTTTGAATGAAGTGAATTAGAACGTAAATATAATAATCATGAAATGTCTTGTATAAAATCCGGGCCACTTGCAAACAGTGTAAGACCTAGAAAACTAAGACCCTGTTTTATATAAAAAATCATGAAATGTCTTATATAAAATCATGGCCACTTGCCAACAGTGTATTTTTGTACCGGTGTCATGCGGTGATGGTTTTCAGATTTAAAACAGCCATTTGTCCCATACTGCTAATAAAATTCATGGTTTTCGTGCGGCATGAAAGAAAGTAACAAATATTCCGTTATAAAGGTTAAGATTATTGGGCAGTTTGTACATATGCGCATCAAACCTGGAAAATTAACATCAAGAGAATAGACCAATATCACGCTAGCATGGCACAAAATATTAAATTTGGTTTATTGGGGAAAAGAGCACAGCATTAAATTCAGCATATCGATATTAGTAAAACTACAAAGTTTTGTAAAGATCGATTGCTAAAAAACTGACGATATGACATGTTGAAACTGAGCATTTTTACAAAGAAATGTATGGTGGACGGGCATAGATTGCCCGTCCAGCCTCGTTTTAGTGTTTTTCCCATACATTTCTTTGTAAAAATTAGGCCAGAGTACTAAGTTTCAAAAGCTCATATCTCCGTCAGTATATGAGCAATCTTTACGAAACTTGACAGTTTTACTAATATTGATGTGCTGATTTTGATACTGGACTCTTTCCCCCATTAAATTAAATATATTTTCATGCCATGCTAGCCTGATATTGGTGCATGTATTAGAATTAAGGGCCCAAAATTGTTGTGTTTTTTGCGGTCTTTTTTAAGAGCTAAAAAGTTTTAGATCGATGTTTAGTTAGTTTGTTATTGTGTTATTTGGGTTTCACGTAGGCCACGTTTCGTGCAGGAGCTTTAGATAGTGTTCTCGAAAACACCACTCAAAAATCGCTAGCTCGCGCTTCAATAGTAGGGCCTGCTCACAGGCTAATGCTTAATAAACAGATGTTGCCCTTAACAGTTTTGTTTTTACTTTCGGTTATGAGTTGTAAAGCAATGTTTGATTTCGACAGGAGCCTCCGAGTTAAAATGCGTTCTTAATTGTGTTTTAGTAATTTGCAAAATGATCCCATGCCGCGGTTTCTGTGTATACAAAAACAATATTAATTTTGTATGCACCTGATTTACCAATTTCGATAACATTAAAATTCAACTTCAAACAAAAGACATCACTATGAGGCTTATAAGATAAACCATAAAAATCCCTACTATCATTCCCCTAAGCCTCGCAAGTTGAATTTTAATATATTGAAATTGGTCTATTGATTTGGTAATTCCCACACAGAAATAAATTCTAACGACAATTTGCCGTTACTAAATTAAAACTGCAATTGGTCGCAACTTTTCTAGGTCTTAGATCTTAGTTTTCTAGACACCCGGCTAGACATTTTCAAAATGTCTTCCAGCGATCTCTCTTAGACCTTTCACCCAATGGACTCATTTTCCAGATAACAGCTAACTCTCGCTTAGCATAGTGTTATCCCCAGCCCTTAAAATATAAAATGAAACAAAAAGTATACTTAAGCATTTGATGTAACATGCCTCTTTGTATAGGAGAAGATTCCAATTGTGGTTGCAGTCTAATACAGCCGGGTGTTGTTGCAGACTAATTGTGTGAAATATTCTTTGTTACAAGGAATAGCAAGTGGAGCATTCTCCATATTTAAAGTATCTGGTGAATTACACACTCAGCAAATTATGAATGAAAGTGAATCAAAATAATGTTGTTTACAAATTCAGTTGTCCCGGTTGTAAATCAAGGTATATCTGTAAAACAGATAGACTCTTTTTATCCTAACACATAAACATTCTATGTCTGTAAAAGAGTGTGCAATATACAAACATTTGCACACTAGTTGTAAACATTTAATTCAACACATAAAAATTATTGATACACTGCCCAAATATGATCATAAAGCTCTTGATATCCATAGGTCTACATGACATATATCCACCGATGGCGGTAAATTTTGCATTTTGACGGAAAGTGAAAATAACTGCTGCCTGCAATTTCATACTTTGGGGAGAAAAAAATCCATTCAGAAATGCCTTTAAGTAATCACTTTTGATCCGGAATATGATATAGACTTAAAGTGCATATGAACCAAAATTTATTTTCATATTGTTAAAAAATTTATCCTTTGAAATGCACGATTCCAAAATTTGAGACGTTTAGAGTAAAAATTGGCAATGTTACAAGCGTTCAAAGTTACGCCATTTTTCCCAAAAAAATGGTTTTCAAATCACGTGGCCAAAATGCGCGTGATGTGACGTATTGTTGTTTGCATGATCAGTTAATATCCAGTATGGCGGCTCTGTCGCACGCATTTTGAGGAGTTTTGCTACGGGCACAACCAAATCCCAAGACATCTTACGGAGCGACAAGAACTCACGGAGAATTGACGGGGAATCACTGAACATAAACAAACTTTTGCAAACAACATTACGTCACAACTCGACTCCAGTCCCTTGAATTTCGTGACCATTAATTTTTAGGGCAAAATAGCGTAACTTCGAATGCTTGTAACAACGCTAATTTTTACCCTAAATGTCTCAAATTTAGGAATCGTGCATTTCAAAGGCTAAATTTTATAACAACATAAAAAGAAATTTCGGGTTCATATGCACTTTAATAATTCCTCAGAAAAAGTATTTGTTTTAAGCAGATTGAAGTAATGTTAATGGCTGTAGGAACTAAAATGAACAAGTCTGTAAACAACAGCGATCAACCCAGTTTGACTTCAATGTTTGAAAACTTGGTGCTGATAAACGGGACTAAAAAGCCACATCAATAAGAGGCAACAATTTTTTATCCATTTCTTGTCTCCTTTAGCTGTAAATTATTGTAAGGACATTATATACTGTCCATGCTGCAGTTTTTTCCGGTAGACTTTTCGTTGCTCTGGTCAATTAACCGGTGTTCAATTTGTTTTGATCCTGAACTGAACTTTTTAAGACACAAAACACTTGTAACTAAGAAATTCTATGCAATTTTAAGAGTGTTTTAATTTGTGTTGTCACTATTAGCTCTGTCAAGTTTTGTACCTAGACGAAAGCTCTTCGTAGAAACTCTCAAATTGTGTAAGCTAAATTAATTTTACTTCAGGTTACATGGCAAAATTTTCATTGGCATGTAAGAAATGGCACAAGGTAAAATAAATTATTGTAAGTCTTTTTACTTAATAAAAGGTTGTATATTTTAATGAATTTTTCTTGAAACTATGACGTGTTATCAATGTGTTGAATTGATACACTGCCCAAATATGGTCAAAAAGTTAACGATATACATGACGTATATCCAACGATGGCTGTAAATTTCGCATTTTGACAAGAGAATGCAAAAATGACAGACTGGGCTCTATATTTTTTCTTCAAGCTGTGCTTTGTTATCAATGTGTTGAATTATAAAACTTACAGTTATAGTGCTCAAATTTGCACTATAATAGTTAAATATTGCACTCGCTTTGGCACTACAGCTGTTAAATATTAACCTTATCGTGTAGAATACATCACTCGCTATCCATTAGAGGTAAAATATTTCCAAAATATTGTAACACCGCAAAAACTCAAGGTAGGGGTTGCAAACCCCCCCCCCCCCCCCCCCCCACAGTACCATGGTGGGGGCATATGTTTGTGTGGGGTCAGTACAAAACATGGACCCCCATTTTGTACCCCATCTGGACCCCCATCTGGACCCTCTCTTTTTCTTCCAGGAAATGGCCAAATGACAGTTTTGAATTAATACACGTGTGTGAAGTGGGCAAAAATTTTAAAAAAATAATATTAAAATTGAAATAAAAAGAAGATAAAAACAAATGGACAACTGGAAAAGGAACTGAAGAGTACTACAAAAAATTACAACATATTTTCTGCCTTTACGACTGCACCATTAGCACTTTCAATAACCACCGCTGACAAACTTTCAGGTTCTTTATTATTTGATGTAGTTTGTTTCTGAGTAGGTCAGAAACAAACGTACGTTTGTCAGTACGTCCCTGGGTTAATTGGGGTTGTTAATTGTGTCGTTAGTTCCTGTCATTCTTTCTATATTAATGTACTGTATAATATTTCCCGCTTTTTGTATTGTTTCTATATTACCATCATTATACATGTAATTTATTGCTTGTATTGTATTTGGCAAATCTTGTAAAATAGACAAATTAGCATCCCTGTTTAACATGTATCGAGAGACTATTCCAATTAGAATGCTCCTACCAGGAAATGCCCTTATTACAATAACTGTACATCTTGTCAATTTATAGCAGTAAAAGCATGCAGATTTTGGATATAGAGATTTCTCATTAAAACTGACAACCTTGTGACACTATAAACATATAAGCACAATAAAATCACTCACTCATTGACCAATAAAGCCCTAAGGTAATAATGTTTCATACATATGTACTTGGCTTTTCTGTAAGTATACTTACTTCATCTGGTGAAGTCATATTGTACTCCTCAGGCATCCTATTATAAACTTCAGTTTTAAAATCATCATAATCTTGTGATTCAGGTACGTACTGAACAACATTAAGCATTCCCTCATAGGCCTTACAAGCCTCCTCATCTCTACCATCTGGGGTCTTTAATTTGCATGAGCTTTGTAAAACATCTATGGAAACTATAACATTGTCTCCATTCAACAGGTCAAGATCATGAAAAGCGAGCATCAGCTTCCTCACAGCACCTCCATAGCACAGTAGCATAAAAACTACGAAAAAGAAATGAAATTGGTGTATATGTTACAGGTAAAGTTTACTTTCAGGTTAGATTAAATAATAATATTATATAAATAAATGGAAAATTTGCTGTTTCCTGAGGGATCAGTCATTAAGTGATTTGTTGAGGAGAATCAATCGCTTCACAAGAAGAACGCCAAACTGTCAGAAACAAATGTGGATTTACTTGGAAAACAATTTAAATTACGTCAACTAGAGAAAGAAGTGGCCTTTCTCAAAGAACAAGTAGAGGCTCTGTGGCGGAAACCCTTAGTTGATTTAATGGATGCTCCCAAACCACAAATCACGATGGGCACAGAAGGCTAAAAAAGATGCAGGTATTCCGTCGTAACAAAATGGTTTAAATTACAACTTCGAAATTTCACAACAGCACAGAACTCATCACTTTCACAAATTGAATATATTTTGTTTTTCCATTTTTGCAGTTTTTTGGAGGGAAAATGACGTCATAAAGTTGCCGCCAAAAAATTAACTTAGTATTATGGGATATCTGATGACAATTTCTGAAAGTACTCGCCACAAGCATGTCAAAACTGAAAAAATCTTGTAAATATGTTGATCCGATCAAAAGATATGACGTTTCAAAATTTGAATTTCCCGCCCATTTTCTGCTGGGATCAAAGGTCATTTAGAATCATATCAACTGAAAAACTAGCGCTTCAAATAACTTCAACAGTTTTGAACCTAGGAAGCTGAAATTTTACAACAATATAGAAGTTATCATTTGCATAATTCCCATGTTTTTTTGTTTTTCAATTTAAAGTTAGGTATTTTGGCGGGAAAATGATGTCACAAAGATGGCGCCAAAATTTTAAATTAGTATTATGGGATATCTGATGGCAGCTTCTGAAAGTATATGCCACAATAATTTCAAAAGTGAAAAAATTTCGTAAATATGTTGTTGGGACACAAAGATATGACATTTCGAAGTTGGAATTTAAGCCATTTTGTTACGACGGAATATATGCATCTTTTTTAGCGGGAATCAAACCTGATCAGGAATGTCGCCAAAACATCACGACGAATTTATCGAATCGCAGTAATCGAAATTTACAGACGAAGATCTACTCCTGGTAAACTTGCCCACCCAAAACCGTTTCACCATTCTCCAGGATTCGGATACACAGAAGAAAAAGGTGGAAATAGATTCCTTACCAAATGCAAGACAACCTGTCTTTGATTAAGTAATGATCCGCACAAGAAGGATAGCGCTGAACGGCAATGCACGATGGAATGTCAACTTTTTTCATTGTTACAACTAGTGATCTCATTGGCCTAGACTCAAAAACCGCTAAAAAGTTAAGGTTAAAGGTGCATTTCGTCTAATTTTTTTAAGGTTTCAAGTAATTTGAGACCCCAGGGCTGGAAATAATTTTGGGACGTCCACCGGTCAAGATGACCGGTCAAATAAATTTTAGCTCGGTCATACTTCATTTCTGGCCGGTCAAGTATAACAAATTTAATTTTCCACAAGTACACAATACGACCCCCCCCCCCCCCCCCAAACCAATGGCTAACCCAGTGGTAAACGTTTGTGGTTGCTTTGCTATAGCCATTTACCGTAGCTTTACAGTAGTTTTACCAGCACTTTACGATAACGTTATGATGGCTTTGCGATAACTTTACGGTAGTTTACGGCAACTTTATGATATAACGTTACGGAAACTTTACGATGACGGCTTGGTAGCTTTGCGATAACTATACGGTAGCTTTTCGTAACTATGATGTTACAGTAACCGTAACCGTTTACGATAACTTTACAGTAGCTTTCATAACTATACAGTAGTTTTACAGGAACTTTAGAATAACGTTACCGTACCTTTGCTATAACTTCACAGTAGCTTTCGTAACTATACGGTAGTTTTACGGGAACTTTACAATAACGTTACGGTACCTTTGCTATAACTTTATGGTAGTTTCACGGGGACATTACGGTAAATCTAACGATACGGTAGGCGCTTTGCGACAATTTTACGGTACCTTTCGTAACTATACGGTAGTTTTACGGGAACTTTATGATAACGTTACGGTACCTTTGCTATAACTTTACAGTAGTTTCACGGGGACGTTACGGTAAATCTAACGTTACGGTAGGCGCTTTGCAACAATTTTACGGTAGCTTTCGTAACTATACAGTGGTTTTACGGTAACTTTACGATAACGTTACGATACCTTTGCTATAACTTTACGGTAGTTTCGAGGGGAAATTACGGTTAATCTAACGTTACGGTAGCCGCTTTGCGATAATTTTACGGTAGCTTTCGTAACTATAGGGTAGTTGTACAGGAACTTTACGATAACGTTACAGTAACCGTAACCATTTACGATAACTTTACAGTAGCTTTCATAACTATACGGTAGTTTTACGGGAACTTTACAATAACATTATGGTAGCTTTGCTATAACTTTACGGTAGTTTCGAGGGGAAATTACGGTTAATCTAACATTACGGTAGCCGCTTTGCGATAATTTTACGGTAGCTTTACGGGTAACTTTAAGATAACTGTAGGATAACTTTGCGATATTTATTAGAGTCATAGTGCATAGTAAACAACAGCTATTTTATTGTATTTCTAAAGTTTTGAAAAGATCACTATGGATGTGACCGGTCAACATGACCGGCAAGACGAACGTTTGACCGGTCAAAGCCCCAATCAGGCCGGGCATTGTCTGTTGACCGGCCATTATTTCCACCCCTGAGACCCAATCGCACAACATGCAATTTTTAAAAGATATTGTATTTGGGGAACTTCATCAAAGAAGCAAAATTATTAGCTACTGCCTTCTGCTATTCTGATTGGTTTAGCACGAACATTTCCTAAAATTTATATGAAGCAAATGGATTTTCTTTATTTTTATAATGAAATATAATTATTAACCATCAGCTCCTCCTCCATTCTTGAAATCAAAGATATTCTATGTGGGAAAGAGCCAATGCCGCAGAACAATGAAGTTTGCTATTGTTCTTATGTGGAGCATTACTTAAAACAAACGGAAACAGTACCGACAAATTTCCCCCGCCTATTACCAATGCAAATCATGCTGTGTTTTTGTGCGACTCTAATGGAAAATTCTTGAATACAAAGAAAATGTTCCCACCTAATCAAGAAGTAAAATATTTCGGGTGTACGTCCAAAGATTGAGAATGCAAGAGCGACATTACAAAATGACATTTATGATCCTCCTCAACTACTTCTCATTCATACTGGAACAAATGACCTGTCCTTGACTACATCCACTGATGAATTTATATCTGATCTTTCTATACTGATTACTGAAGCTGCTACGAAATTTCCAACTAGCAAAATTATTTTCTCTACACTTCTTCCACGCGCAGATGTACCGATCCCAACAATACTCAGAATAAACGAACAGTTAATTGCTGAATGCTCAAGATTACCACAAATTGGTTAACACATTAACACATTGGTTTATTTGTTGCAAACCTGATAGATGCTATTCGTGGCAGAGCTAGACAGACCCGATACTCTTTCAAGTCTCCCAACCATTTTGTCAGGTCCTGCGTCAGCAACGATCAGCACCCTTTTATAAAAGCTAGTTTGAAAAAAATTACTGTATGTGTCGAAGACCTCCTTTACAATGACAGTAATTTCCTTTCTTTCAATCAATTTTCCCAAAAAATATCATCTTGAAATGCCTTTCACTCTTTATTTTGGATTAATTAATTCTATTCCAACCACCTGGAAATTAGCAATAAGACGTACCCATCGGCAAACGTCAGAAAATGAAAATATTACAAACACAATTTCCACTAAAAATGTTTACTCTGATCTGTTATGTTAAAAAAAAAAATAGTCTTTTTACCTCCCACCGCGGAAAGCAAAATTTTAAGATATGGTTTTACCCGAGAAAACATTCATAGAGTTTCTTCTTTTATTTTTGTCACGTGTGTCTACTTCTTAAATACTAATATTGTAAACTTTTTTTTATTTTTATTCCTGTAATTAATTAATTAATTAATTCCTGTAATTAATTAATTAATAATTTGGAATAATTAATAAAAAAAGATCTCACATAAAAAAATAATCTCACATTTCAGTTTAGTACAGCATGAGTGAGATCTGGGTACGAGATTACTATTGAATGTTTTGTAAACGAAGGCTGTACCACAATAAAGCCAGTGATTCTTCTAAGTCTTATATATACCAAACGTGAACATTAGTAATGTAAGCAGGGTTGTAGGAGACACTGTCGTGACACTTCAGTAAAGCTGTTTTACCGGAAGTGGGAGTAGTCTGAAGTCACTAGAGAGGAAGTGTAAATGGCAAAGCTGTGAACCCGAAGTGCACAATATACGGTAAAATAAGCGTGCATAAATTTGCATGCAAAATCGTAACACCAAAGCAAAGAAAAATAAGAAAAATGCAGGCCATTTTATAACTCATACCGCTATGCACATGATGAGTAATAATATATTTGTAAAAAAACGGTGGGAAGACCATAACTTCCTCACAATTTAAGCAAGTGTTGTGAAACTTTTTATATGTTATCACAGCCTTAGTAAAAGTATTTCCCAGCACCAGTCTCTCTCTTCAGCAATCAATAAACATTGCTAAATGTTATGGACCGTTTCTTTAAAATTCCGGTTTATAAAAAAGCAGCCCGGCTGCGATGACCTTTTGAACTTGCGATTACCATTAATGCTGGTTTTTTTTTTTAATTCAGAAGGTACAGTTTATTGGAATTATTAAAATAAGTATCGAAGTATTGTCCTGAAATCAGGTGTCTATTCCCGATCGAGGCAAACACAATGTATGTTAACAGGCTGATGCAAATGACTGATCTCTCGGTAACAAACTGTTAATTGATCAGCAAAGCAAACGGGTCCCATATGTATATTTTTAGAGCTTGATTTTTATAATTCCTCCCATGGTAATAGCAAAAGTTTGAATGAAATCGAACGGTTATGCATGGTTTGATTTAGTTCTATTGAGTTCGGAAATCAAACTTTGAGCTAAAATAAAGAGTCTGAAGTCGATCCGGTGAACGCGTAAAACTTCAATTTAATCTACTTTCGCAGAAACAGCATATTATTACGATGTGTTATTGCACATGACAGAGAAGATGCCCACCTTGACTTATTTTAAACATAATTTTTTATATGGTTACTTGTGTTCTTCTTAGAGTTGCTTAGCAACACCTTTTGAACCAGAAGCAATGGATGAGTCAATTCCAGCAATTAGGTTTATTGAATATATTCCTCTGTTTTCATCCATTAAATCATGAAGTACAAGTTTTAATGTTGTTTATAAAACTATAGTATTTGTATCAAAGGGAAACGGCTTTTGGTTCGAGTTATCCAGAAGATCGAGAAACCGAGGGTTCAAGAAATCGAAGTTCCACTGTAGTTCAAACGGCTATCAATTCAAGAAGCGAAGCAGCTACAGACGTATGCATCTACATAAATTTTTTTGCCTTTGAAATGACAACATTTACGATAATTAAAAAGAAACAAAACAGTCAAACATAAATTTAAAAATGTCTACAAGCTTTTCTAGCCATTGCTGGACCAGCCATTCTCCGACAAACTCCTCGTTCTTGCCAATAAAAGTCCTTGAAGGATGCCATGTTTGAAGAGTTGTCAAACTGCGAGGCCCAAGCCACGTGGCTGTCAAAATCCCCGGGGGTAAATGACGGGTGTGCTAATACCTGCCCCCCGGGCCAAGATAAAAAAAATGCCCCACCCCCAGGATAGCAACATGTGTAAATAGCCCGGGAGGGGGATGGGCACTGTGGGAATTGACTCATCCACAAATGCCAACTGCACCGGGTCTGGAATTAAATTTCGCACTGCATGTTAGTATTTTCATCCTGGGTTTCCCTGGCATGGTGACAGGAAAGCCCTTTTCCTTGGTAAACAATCAACGCAGTGACATTTTCACAGGGAATATAATAAGAATAAACTCAGAATATGGAAATAATGTTAAACGCTAGAACAATTTATGAACTTGGTCATCAAGAGTGCGAAAATCAAAAGTTTAATTTTGTTTGATTCACATTTTTCTTAATCGAACCCTTTGATTGAGTTCGAAAATCGAATGTTTGATTTTACTTTGATTCGATTATTTTTTGTGAGTTCGATTTCGTTCGATGGCCGAACACCATCGAACGAAAGAGTTCGATTGAGTTTGATTGAGTTTAAAAACTGAACGTTCGATAGCGACTGTTGTTTCTGCTGCTACAGTATGACTCGGCAAGATGATATGACATAAACAAAACAGTCTCTAATCAAACCATTACCAATGGAGGAATTATAAATAATAGAGCTCCACGCAGTATAAAGCAAAGCGAATGGATGATAAAATCGCTGCTTTGACTGACATGTAATATGCCATTATTCTATGGATCTTAGACTCTTAATTTAGCCGCGATGAAGAAACACTATCTCGGAAGCTATGCTAACTGCAGACTTGCGCTCGCACAAAAACACGGACTGAGAAATTAACTTGGTGATCCTAGCATTCAGCGACTACTACTGATCTTGCAAACTATGCGCCAAAGAAACAATATTATTATGTCAAGAACCAGCAAACAAACGACGACATAACTAAATATTCTAAACGACTCTGGAAAGCGTAAATATATCTCTTGTAAGTATCAGAGACTTTTTCCTAAGATCAAAGAATCGGCAACATTGAAAACAACAGTACTGTTACATCTTACTTTTGATCTATAAAAAGAAAACAATCTCTCAGGCACGTACTTGGGGTAACCCTATTCTAAAGCAGGGTTGAAATGCTGTTTTTGCGACAAGCAAGATTTATTGTGCTTGCCTCTGACCTTTCACGGCAATTTCCTTACTTTTGGTCACGTGCCACATGTAATATAATACTGAAACTCCCATATGTAAACAAAAACAAAGGTGTGGCTGACTAGGGTCCTTAAATATTATTAGATCTCCATAATTTCACTTAAAAAACTAATTTTTACTCTAACTTATTAAACAGGGTTGAATGTTATGATCTACAAAATTTTAATCTTGACACACTGGATGAAAATAAGATCATACATTATATTAATCTTATGAAACAAAAGTATATTTCCTTCTGGAAAAATGCTTTACAGAACTCAAAGAAATTAGAATTTTACAATATTTTTAAGGATCGATCGATACAAAATCTCCCATTATCTAGATCATACAAGGAAATCAGGTAATCCAAAACTCATGATCTTGGTCGATATAATCAAATCCCTAGAGAAAATAGATTATGCACTTTATGCGAATCAAATAATATCAAAACAAAATTCCTTTACTCTTTCAATTAATGCCCAAGATATTCACCTTTAAGAGAGAACTACTTTAATCAAATCTACCAACACTTGCCAATTATCCCGGCCTATGCAATCGATGAAAATCGATCATCGCAAACCCAATCGATCAATTGATATCAATCGATGACAATCAATTAATTGATATCGATTGGCATCAGCCAATCGATGACCAATCGATAGTCACACAAAAATTATCACTAATTACATCGATTGTCATCGATTGCCATCGATTGTCATCGATTGCGATCGATTGTCATCGACCATTTGGCATGATCACAGCTTGTTTTGCCTGGTTTCGACCGGTTATTCATGCGCTTTTTCTGGCTGTTTTAATTTCTATCAATTCATGTCAATGTCATGTCAGAAAGCCGCGAAGATCAGAGTGCCCAAAACCATGCTACAATGGTCAATGAGAATGCCGTGGAGGTCAACGTTAACGTTCGAGGGTGTATCGTCAAGGGATACCAAGAGCGTAAGTTCAATGTGAACGTCGGTGAAACATTTCTTGCCATGAAAAAGCACGGCACTCGAGGAAGAGCGTTTCGTGTTTACAACGACAGGGGTCAACTTGGACATCTCCAACGTGAGCTGGTTGATCCCCTTTGGCCACTAAGCAATTTATCCATTCAATGGTAAGCACTTCAACAGTGAAAGGTGTTTTATACCCGGTTTATTTAATTGTGCGAAATGTTTTTTTTTTGGTCCGCCTATTAGGGCTATGACTCTTTACCGGGCTCTTTAAGACTGATCGTTTACTTCCTTCCTTTTGCAGTGAGGTCACCGGAGAACCGTTCAACGATCAAAAAGGTCGATGGAAGCTCGGTGGAGGTATAAATGTACCAATACGACTAACACTTTCAACGACAAAATCCAAAGCGATGGCAATCAAGAACGCTTTGAGACAACTGAGTTTCCACGTGGAGTTAACTCGGATTAACATGTCGCCGAAAGCCTCTTAAGGACTAAAAACTGACAGCTGACAGGAAACCTATAGGAAGACACGAGCTAAAGCCCAAAAGATGTAAAGAAACCACGATTTTTTTGTAATTTTCTCACAAGGCAACAGGATAAAAGCAACTGGTCAATACTGCAGTAAATAAAGCGTAGACACCCCACAATTACGTGGTTTATGTTTGTCGCAACTCTGTATGTTTCTGTAATTAATCACATTAAACCTTTTATCAACGGTTCACGTTCAAGTCCTTTTATGCCAGTATGAAAGTACGGCCGGGTTGACCAGGAGACTGAACGAAGGTGATTAAAATCCAAATGTTTTCCTCTCGTTGGTGTTCAGTTCGAGATATCGGGGGTGAAATTGTGAGAAAATTCCCGGGAAAATTACTTACTCGTGGACGTATGTTTGGTTCGAGTTAACGGGGTTTTCAAGATATCGGGGGTTCGATATCCAGGGTAAAATTACAGTGATACACTGGGTCACGTCTGCGGGCCGCGGTGACAAGTTCGAGTTTGCGGTGTCAAGGTATCCAGGGTTCGAAAACACGGGACTCCACTGTATTCCCCTTCCTTATTTGGACTTATTTCTCCGTACAATTTGCGCAGTGTTCATATGAAAAGACTGCCTGGCCCCGGCGTTCCGAGATCTCTAAGGGCTGGAAATTTTTCTTTAACCCTATTCGGCCTGGGGGGGGGCACAAAGTGCCCGCGCTAACTTTGAACGTTCATAACTTCTTTAATATGTATTCAAACGCCATCAAACTTTGTGACTTTTCCTAAAATTTATCTGGCAACCATTTTGTATGACAATTTTTTGATCACGTGACTTGCTGTTTCCATGGCAACAAGGTTTTGACAGCCATGTTTTTTGAAATTTGCATATTTGTACCTTTGAATGAAGAAAAACAATGTTTATTGGTATAACTTTTATATTTTTACGTCATTTAGCACTTATTTATTGGTTTTGATTAATTTTGAGTCAATTTGGACGGTTTTTAAGAGGTTTTAAAAAATTTCAGAAATCCAATATGGCGGATCCAAGATGGCGGCCGTATAACTAATTACCTAATAACTACGTCATATGACGTCATCGTTCCATTGTGCGGACCGCAAAGGAGACAGTTTCGGACGTACTATGTACCCTCCAGGTTTCATTGTCGTAGCCTTAATATTCTTGAAGTTACGAAGGGGGGGCACAATGTGCCCCCCCCCAGGCTCAGGAACTCAAAAAAAGCCCAGGCCGAATAGGGTTAAACAGGCCAGCTCATTACCGGGATGAAGTGTTTTCAATGATGCACACCTTCCTGTTTAGCACTCACGGCTTTTTTTAATCAAAATGATTACTTGACAGGAATTTTCCGATAAGGAAAATCGTGAGATAATATTTTCGTGCACGCTATCACGTACACAATTCCTGGTAACCGGGTCGAAATTTTCCATATGAACATACGAAAGAATTGGCTTAAATGAAGAGGCTCTAAAACAGTATTAACTAGTGGAAATAGTAGAAAGATCGTTTTTTATTTACACCTTTTCTTTCTGTTAGAAATTGTGGGTGCCTACCTAGACGTCACCACGTACCTCCATTTACTACAGCTTATGACATATATACAAGTATCAATTGCTTCGTCTGGCTTAGCGTATGTCCTTCTACATATATTCGCACTTTTGCAATTATATTTTTTGAGTGTTTTGTATGCCAGATTAAATCTATCGCCGTTTATAGATGATGTAGTTTTATACAAGTGCTATTTTTACAATTTACCCATACTAGTACATAGGCAATTTTCAATCTTCCCAGCATAGTCCATGGGTAAAGTGACTTTCTTGGGGTAATTAGGCGTTTTTTCATATTTAACATACTTATTAGTTAAGCCGCGCGAAAGGCACCCGTTACTGTTATTAATAAACCAGAAAAGAAAGCCAAGGTAAAAAACAATGCGTTGTTAATTGTTGTCTTATAATTGTTGTTATCCATCGAATATCCCATGATAAGGGAGTCGATGAAAATCGATGACAATCGATTTGAATCGATGACAATCAATGAGAATCGATGACAATCGATCAAATTAAAAGTCACAAAATTTTATTTCAACGATTGGTCATCGATTTTCAATATCAATCGATTAATTGACATCAATTGTTATCGATTGTTATCGATTTTCATCGATTATCGATTTCATCGATTGCATAGGCCGGCAATTATTCAAAATGCATTCACAACAGAAACTATCAAAGAATTGATGAACTCTTCCAATTGATCATGAAGGGCTCCCTGCAATAACGTCCTAAGTGCGTTTTTGGTAACGTTCACTAAAATTGTATGTTTTAGGCCTTTAAAAGCACAGTTTTGTCAAATTAATGATTTATTACTGTTAATGTACTTAAAACAGCTCCAAAATGGGGAAGAAAATCCAAATCTTTGAGAAAATGTTTTGGGCCCCTATGAGCCCCTACGGCTCCCAGGACACCCTATGTACCTTTTCAAAAATAAAAATTATTCTGTTCCAAGATAGAAAATTTGTTGACCTAGTTTAAATCCTTTGAGTCATATTCACATGATTCAGTCATAATTTTGGTAAGTGAGTCCCTTTTGAGGACAAAAATCCAAGATTTCAGTGAAAATTTTCCAAAAACGCACTTAGGATGTTATTGCAGGGAGCCCTTCAATTATTTTGTTAATATACTTTTAATGTAAATGATGTCTGTGTGTTTTGTATTACACCATAGCTTAATATTGTCAAATCAAAGTGATATTACATTGTATGTAATTATTAAATATTCCTCAGGGTCAGTCCCTGTATCTGGATTTGTAAAGAATCAGTAAACATGTAAACAGTGTAACAGATGTTTAAGGTAGCTCCAAGTAATTGTTTTTGGGGGGTTACACTTCCCTTTTTGAATGCACTTATACCTAATCTTACCTTAGCTCAATGAACCAGAATTTGATACCAGATGTTAGGCTTGGATGAAAGTTTTGGATGATGCTCTTTTTATGCTAAATTAATCTGCATTTCCAAAGCAATGGTGAACAAATTTGGCAAAAAACAGTTTTCCTAAATATCTTTCGATTTTGGGGCTACCCGCAACAAGCGAATTAAATGCACTATAATCTACACAGTGTAGCACACTAAATGGTGAAATTTCAAACAAATAAAACTGTTCAATTTTGAATAAATTGCTAAAACATTTTTTAACATGTGTTTTTTCATGTTTCTAATATAACACAGGAAAAAATACCTGATTCCCATTTTGGGATTTTTTAGGGTATTTACAGAACACTAACAAAATTCCCAAATTTGGCAAAGTGAGACAAGTCCCAACCTGGGAATTCCCAACCATGTTCCCTGGTTGGGACTTGTCTCACTCTTCCAAATTTGGGATTTATATGGGTATTTTTTAAATACCCTAAAATATCCAAAAATGGGAACCTGGTATTTTTTCCTGTGTAAGCGGTCAAAACATTCCATCTCTCTCACTAATTATCATTAAATTACCACAGAAAGTTTCCTCAGACTTCAATTATTACTCCCTGCAAATAGCTTTGACTAACTCCTCGGCAATAAAGAGATATTGAGCTTTTATTCAAATGTAGTTTTAAAAGAGTGAAAACGACAAGGAAAACTGCATTTAATGCGATTCCATCAAAAAAGAAGTTGTAATGAAAATTTTCTAAAACTTTGCACAGTTATTTATTACATCCAGCACATCAGAAATATACAATAAAAAGAGGGAGTCACCGTGCCCGTTTTCAAAATTATATAGCGCTGTAATTTGGTAGCTTGTGATATCCTAGCCTTGAGCAAGAGGCAACCATCATAATTCCAGAAAGTACTTATCAGCAATGAGATATTAGTATTAATGTTAAGATAGCAGAACAATGTCTTCGTGAAAAGCCTTAAAGTTACCGAAAAAGAGAACTAATAAACATAATACAGCAATTTCAACATCTGCACACTCCTAGTGAAATGCAAAAAACTAGAATGTTAAAGTGATTTCATGAGAATATTTCAAAATCTACTAACGAAAAATTCCTCAAATATGGATATACAGGTATAATGGAGAGTAGTATTTTCTTCAAATACATGGAATAAAAAAGATAGGCCACCCTGCTCGTTTTGGCGAAAACTACCACTTATTTGCTAAGGTAACTAAATACTCAAAGGAAACCCTTTTGCGTCGGAGAGCATGTGCGCAGTAGAGATGCGCAGTAGTGATGGGCAGTAGTGATACACAGTAGTGATGCGCAATGCAATACTGGGAAATCACCTTAAGGACGTTCACGCGAAAATCTTCTAACATTTATTTTTTTATAAAACTTTTGCTACAGCTAGGTTATGAGTTACTCGTCTCAGAAATGCAAAAAATGAGGGGGTCACCGACTTTGTTTCTGAGATAAGCTATCTGAAAGGCGACCCTAATTTTGAAAATTTGGTCTTCCTTACGGGATGTGACCCCAATGTCTGTTAGTCTAAAAATATTGCAAATGAATCTCTAAAGGCTGCTTTTCACTAACGATGGAGTCGGAGTCTGAGTCGTAATCAGAAGCGCAGAGCGATACGATCTAGTGAAAATCAAACCGACGGAGTCGGAGTTGTAGTCGGAGTCGTAAGAGCGCTTCTGACCTAGTGAAAATCGGAGTCGTAAGCGGAGCCATAAGGCCTGAGAACTGGCATTGTGATTGGTTGGTTCTTGCGCTTTTGCTTGCAACTCCGACAATCTAGTTTTCACTGGATCATAAGCGTCGGAGTCATAAGTGGAATCGGAAGAAAATGGAACCGTTCTGATTCTTCCGACTCCGATTCCGTCGAACTTATGACTCCGCTTACGACTCCGATTTTCAATTTTCACTAGGTTGGAAGCGCTCTTACGATTCCGACTACGACTCCGATTCCGTCGCCAGTGAAAACCAGCCTTAAAATGCAACTTTCTTTCCCAAATTTTATGTGAGTAGGTCTGTTCAGCAAATTCATTCAACTGGTGACGTTCCTTGAAGTAAATTTCATCTTTAAAAGACGGCATTTGCAGACTCTGACA
Source organism: Cladopsammia gracilis (assembly GCA_022457155.1). Classification (NCBI taxonomy): domain Eukaryota; kingdom Metazoa; phylum Cnidaria; class Anthozoa; order Scleractinia; family Dendrophylliidae; genus Cladopsammia; species Cladopsammia gracilis. The sequence goes on along the minus strand of JAJGOT010000072.1, from coordinate 1,446,256 downwards.
GCCGCAAGTTGGCAGGATTCGATGGCACGAGTAGAAAAATGGAAAAAAATTCAACTTCCTACATTGATTTTTTGTTCATTTTTTCACAATCTGTCAAAAATTGGCATAGAAAATTATCTATGAAAAAAAAATTGGGGGTCACTGACCATCCAAGCGAGTTAAATCTAAGCAAAGTTAATGCAACGGCTATCAGCCCTTTATGTGCTTAGATTTCTTCTCTTGCATGCGTGTTCCTGCATGACGTAGCATGGCGTTGTGACATGAATTGCGTGCGTAGTAAGGATGCGCATAAACAATTATCGCGAATGTCCTTAAATAAAAAGCTCGATCATTTGAAGCCATTTGGACTGTTATCAAAGCAAATTGCTAGCCATGTCCAAAACGTTGTTTGCAACATGAAAACTAAGCTAGCTTCCTTTTCGTTTGGGGTAAAATAAATCGACTTTCGGTTTCAGGTATGCGCACAAAACAAAATTTGAACAAGAGAAAAAACACAAGAAGCTTGACTTTTCTTTTTTTTTTGTTCTACTCCCCATTCTTTTTCGTTCTTGTTCCATTTTTTTCCCCTCGTTGCTGGCCTTTTACATTATGCCATTTTGTGCAAATTCTCTACGAGTTGTTAACAGGAATCAGAAAGTGCCCCTTACCAAAATTCATTTCATCCCCATTTCAAAACCTTGTGTTTAACTGTTTAAGGGAGGTCAGTTTTTACACATGAGAAATTTAGCCAGCCAAGTATGGGTGATTTCTGTGAGTCTAAGACCCATGAAAACATAAGGAATTTAGGTATCACCATCACCACCCATGTGCATAGCCAATCGGATCACAAGTTTGACAATAGCTGGGGATTGGTTTATGCCATAGAAAAAAATGTATCAATGAATGGGTTTTTTTAACCTGAATAAAACAATATTGAAAACATGCATAATGATTATCACAAAAATGGTAAACTTACCACGTGCCTTGCTTGCCATGGACTTCACCATAGATCTTATTTTGAACATATCATTGGTACTTGGGTCAAAGCTGCCAAAAAAAGGTACAGAATACGTCGCAGAGTTCTCTATTATGGTTTTTGCTGAACTACCAATCTCTGAGAAAAGGGTTTCTGTTGAAACCAACATGCCAATCCGATCCCAATTGTATTGTTTCAAAACGGCTTTTAGGAGATCACCCAAACCAGAGTAAGTACCAGCTGTGCGTACAAAGTATGGATATAGTTTCTTGTCTGATAATACCGTTGCAGCGCATCCCCAAGATACCATGGGAATGTTCCAATGTTCTGCTATGTAGGCACCAGGTACACATGCCACTGAACATCCAGGACCAATGTAGACATCAACTTTGGGGTTTTCTTCTGTATAGTAGTCGACCAAAATTGGAAGGGAATATTTTGCTGAACATTGGCTGTCCTTAATCACATAGGTTAGATTGTGCCCTTTAAGCCAGTAGGGATCATTGTTCACTTTATCCACAGCAATAGGAATAGCTGATTCCATTCTTAGACCACCAGGCCATGCGCCGAGGTAAGGTAAAAAGACCCCCATTTTTATGTCTCTTGCATGAGTCAAATAAATAAAACAGAAAATACTTGCAAGAAACAGCAATTTCTTCATTCTTGTTTCATCAGATGTTTCTGCAAAAAAAAAAAGTCACATGACAATTATTGTAAATGACATCTTGAAATTCTAAACTTCCCTCACCAAATCAGAAAACACTCACAAAAAGTCACAGGTATGAAAACATTAGTGAAAACAAACTTATTAGAGCAGTGAAACGTCCAGATACACTATGCGACATCAGCGCACAATCCCAACATTTATCCACCTCTAAATATATTTCAGTTTGTTGCACAATGTTGCATGCATGCACTATAATTATCGGTCATAAACTGACTTGAGTAAGAGGGCATCGAAACAGCTGAAGCGACTTCAAAGAGTAGTTTTTCCTGATTGAGTTATTAAGGAGGCTCGAAAGGGTTTCTTACAGCTTATGTACACGTCAGAACAATTAAACATTAAAATTTTATGGTTCTAGTCTCTGAAACAAATTATAGATAAGCTTAATTAAGACAGCTAGGTTGTTAAAGTTTCCTTCAAAACCATTTATGACATATGTGTTGTCATGGTAACTAACCTGCCAAAGACATACCCCTCAAAAGTAAGTTTTTTAAATCTATCTTTAAAACTAACTCTATGACCTATCTTTTTTATAAGCGTTTTTAAAAGTTTAATTGCAATATTCTTTACTTCCTGTGTAAATTTGAAAAAAATCTGTATTGTGGAAATCGAGATAAATTGAAAAAGGCCTTTTAAAGGTTTTACAAAATTCCACTCTACAGTTTTTTCTAAAATGTCTCAAATGTTAGATAAAGTTGAATGCTACTTGCATACATAGGGTCACCAAGCAATCTTTTGAGATAAAGAGGAATATTTGATGCAGAATTTATTTCCGGTTCGCGTGATTTTACGCAGTATTTTCATTTCCAGTGAGCTGCGCACGCTACTTTTTGATAAGAAAATCAGCTGACGCATGCGCCAAATGCATGACAAGTGTACATCACGCGCGCGCACAGCTGATAACCCTTTCTAGCCTCCTTAAGTAGAGTTTCAGTAAGCTCTGCATTTTGTACCTGAGCTGCCTTGCTATCCAATTTTAATTGTTTCTTTACCAAATTGATCTTACTCTCCTCGTCCTTATTTAGAACAAGAAATAGGTATCTTGCAAAACCTTGCGAAGCTCGGGGGAGGATGCATTGCAAAATTTTATCGATTTGACTGGAAAGGTTGGGTTGCATGCCGGCAATGGCCCCAAAATTTAAAGTTGAGACATTTTTGTTTCCAGTCACTTCCATTCAACTTGTACTAAGTGCCCTGTCTTCCTCCAATAAAATAAATAGGAGCTGGTTCTGGTCAGTTTTGGGTTTTGAGCTGTGGGTCACTGAAACTGCTATGGGACTAGGTACCAAAAGATCCTCAGGCCCTTCTCCCCCCCCCCCCCCCCCCCCCCCCTTGTGGACATGGGTCCAGGACAATATGCAGTGGTGTTCTGTTTACTTGATTGGGTGAGAGAAATTTTTATCAGGAACACAGCTAACTCCTACTGTCTCGATTAAATTCCATTTTTGAAGCTTGTGACCTGTTCCCTTTAGATACTGTTGTAGCATTTGTTCTATATACTGGGTATCAAAATAATTGCTAACCCAATTCATTATTTGCTTGAATGGTTGAGATCATAGGAGTTTACTGCTGCTGAAGAGATATGTACAAAAAATAACAACTCAATTGGTGGTACAGTTGTAGTAAAAATAATTTAATCTTACTCAAAAACAGCAACGAGACTACAGTAACATAGATAACAGATAATAGTAATTAAATGTAACATTGTCACACATGTAGATTGGTTGTCAATCAAGTGCAGGGTTGCCACTCATTAGAACATAAAAAATTTCCTGACTTTTCACTGACCTCGAAACAATTTTCACTGACTTTGCATTATGCGAATTATCAAATAAGCCACATCCACTATTACATTTGATTCAGCTTCTTTTGCAGACCATCAATATTCTTCTCTTCATTTTCGATCTCTTTATGTTTTTCATGGGATTTTGAATGCATGGCATTTGACTTTACCAAAATTCAAACAAAATTCCCTGACTTTTCACTGACTAATTTGACAACAACTAAGATTTTCCCTGACTTTTCCCTGACTTTGAAAAATTTTTGTTTTTCCCTGACTTTTCCCTGACCGTGGGAGGTATGTCCAGAAATGCACGCTAATGAGATTCATGCTCTTTATGATAGACATCATGAAGTGTCCCCTAGACCTAATTCTCACCTAAACACAAGCAATTCTGTCAAACATGAAGTCATATGGAAATTACAAATAATTGTGTGTAATATGAAGTGCCCAAGGTCCAAGTTACGTGCATTTCTGGACATAAGTGGACCGTGGCAACCCTGAAGTGTCATAAAAGCAAAACCAGAGTTATTACTTTGGCCAATCACAACATACACAATCAATCCAATGAAACAATCAGAGCTCGATCAGAGAAATTACAGGTAGCCAGTACCAAGCCCGAAAAAAGTGTGTGAGCAAGTCATGATTGGTTTTGGTTTTATTTTCGATTGGTTAAGAAAATGGCATGACATTCTCCCAGCAGTAACAATACTATATTTTGGATACAGGTCATGAGAATTACAAAATTGATTACAAAACTTGAATCTTCAAGATGAAGCATCAGATTCTCTGCAAATACCATAAGCAAAGTATAGAGACCAGGATGGAGAATTTGTAGGTTAAGACCAGGACTTAGGCCTTCATGACCAGTTAGCCCCTTAAAAATCTTGAAATCAAAATTAATCTGTAGATGTGCATTCTCCTTACTGATGTCAATACAGTTCAGATGGGCGACCCTAAAACCGGGAATGGCGGAACAACGGAACGACGGAATGGCGGAAAATCACCCCAAATCCTAAAAGACAGAATGGCGGAAAATCGCCCCAATCCTAAAAGGCGGAATGGCGGAAAATCACCCCAGATCCTATAAGACAGAATGGCGGAATATCACCCCAGATCCTAAAAGATGGAACTATAAATATAAATAAATAAATCAGTAAAAAATATAAATCTATAAATCTAAATAAAAAATAATAAACATATAATATAAATAAATGCTCGCGTTGTTGATGGAAGAAAATACTGTAGAAAATGGTTAGGTATGAGGAATAACGGAGATGATGAAGCACCCCTGTCATGATTGGAAGCTCTTTTAGCAGATACGTCGACGATTTAGAAGCTTTCATGGGAGATTTTCCAACGAATTGACCTTTTTTTTTTACCAAATTTTCATGTATGCCAAGGGGCATATATATGGTACCAAAATGACCCTGAATGAGAGTGCGATCACACCAGGTCTATTTTTCTTTTGCATTGTTTGGTTTTCTGATGATGGTCATTAAGGTTTTCTCGAAAATATTACTTGCGCGGAAATTTACGTATGAAGTGGAACGCCGGAGTTATTTCTCATCCATTGCCACAGCAATAAACCACACCAGCGAAATATATGCATATGCATGATTTACACCTAGACATGCATGTTTTTTAATTAAATGGGACTTCCTGAAACCGCAAAAAAAATTACTTTCATAATGCAAGAAGAAAAAGCAGGCTTGCCCAAGGACACAAACGGATCAGCAGGTCTTGTATTGCAGTGTGAAAGTATAACAAGCATCACCTCATTACAAAAAATAGTGTAATAAAGAGGTGTATGCCTACGCGACTCCCAGGCGCGTGTTTTAGCCTTTAAGAAGGTCAGCTTGTACAAGTATATCTTTTAGAGAACGTTCCCTTTTGTATGATATTAGGGGCGGTTCTTCGTATATTTCATTTAGTAATGGCTGCTGTTTTATAAGATGCCAATGTTTCATGAGGATCTGTTTTAAGTTAGGCACCGATTGATGATATTTTGTAACAAAAGGCAGGATTTCCTTGTCTTCTTTTTGTTTTTGTTGGAGCGCTTTATTTCTGTCTTGAGAGTACCCTTTGAACAAAATTCTCTGGGTAACCTCTTTCAAGTGTGTTTTGTAGTTATTTATGTTCTCTTGAAATAATGTTTTGAGCTACAAACGGCTTGCCATAAACAGCGCAAAAACTTGAAAATGGGCATGGTGACCCCCTCTTTTTATTGCATTTTTCTGTTGTTAATGTGCAAAGTTTTAGAGAAACAATTGAAAAAAAAACTTGTATAATGTATGCTATATATTCCCAAAGGCAGTCAATTGTTTTCTTTTTATGGCGCGTATGCATAGTTAATGTATGGGGTAAAACGGAAATCTTGCCTTCATAAAAGATGTTATAACTTACCAGAAACGCCCAAAACATTATTGAGTGTAAAGAGCAAAAGTAAAGTTCCTCCCACCATAAGCGCAGCAGGGCCGGGTGATAACAAACAACCAAGTTGCCTCTTATGTTGATTATCATAATCATGAACGCGAAGAAGTTATAATCTCGCCAAACCCTTGTCGTTAAACACTTTCCCGCAACCAGAAACATTGTTTGAATACCCTTTTTATCGAGGAAATAGGTCACCACCGATTCCATTTTCCAAAACTTTACCACGAACAAATGTTTCGGGGCAAACGTTCAAGCACGCAAAGCAAATTGGTGTTACATGAAGTGCTAGATGAATTCCCATTTGCCCGCGAAATATTTTTCGAAAACGAGGCGGCATGCAGTAAAAGGGCCCTAAAATTAA
>JAJGOT010000072.1:1002500-1435000 GCA_022457155.1 Cladopsammia gracilis | reverse complement strand
AATATGTGAGGAATTCCTCTGGCGGCTCGCCATCTTGTAATAGCGTAGAAATCGTGCGCGCGCAATGTTCAGTTTTATGTTTTACGTTTTATTATTTTTTATTATGATGTACAACGAAAATTGTGTAGATCAACTTTTGAACTACAGGTGGTCATACTAGTTTTATCGCTGACAGTCAAAAACCTAATCCTTTGCTTTATCGACAAAAGCACAGCTGATTCCTTGTCCGACTTTATGAATTATAAAGATAATTAAGGGTTATTACAGTCAAACCGGATGTTCTTTTGATGGGAACTTTGCAAACTTCCGCAGCGACATTGGTATTTTGATTGACAGTTTGCTTCGAACAAGTTGGAAGTTGTGCGAGCAAGTTGCAACTTTCGCGAGCAAGTTTCTATTTCAAACTTGCGGTCAGTTGCCGGATTTCTGAATTGAAAGTACTTGGTTTGGTTACCTTGCAGTATTCCACAAACTCTACGATGTCAGGAGTAGAAACTGTTCTTTCCTTCCAGCCAAGTTTACCGGGAAAATACGTCTCGTGTTGTCAAAATCTATTTACAATATTGGATACAGTTTGCCCTGATAATCCAACAATGCGTGCGATTTGTTCTTGTTTTACACCAGACGACCATTATTCTCTATCTTTTCTCAACCGAGGTGGTATTATTGCGATGTAGGTGAGCCATAATTGAAGAAGGATGTGTTTCACAAAATTCGCAATTTGCAACTGACAACAAGAACTTGCTCGCGAAAGTTGCAACTTGCTCGCGTAACTTCCAACTTGCTCGAAGCAAACTGTCAATCAAATACCAATGTTGCGGTGGAAGTTTGCAAAGTTCCCATCAAAAGAACATCCGGTTTGACTGTAACGAGCTTCGTCGATGAACAGATCATAGTCATGACCGCGACTGTTATTGACTATCTGTCACTCAATTCAAATGCAAGCCTTCTTGGCTTGCTCGCACAGAAATCTCTGATGACTCTTTCCGGGTCAATAGGCATCCCTCTGTATGCGTGTATAATAGCAAGAGGCGATAGCCGCTCTGTAAGCATAGTAGATCGCATGTATGTTTTCACTCTTCTCATGGTGTTGAATGATCTCTCTGGTGTCGCAATGGACACTGGCATGGTTAGAAGAATGGTGAGCATAATGGCGACATTTGGGTAAAGTCTTCACTTGTACAGCTTTTTTATCCACTAGGCTTATCGATTTGTTTTCCTCGACAAGAGCCCATCTCTTTTTACACTTTTTACGGCACTTTTTACTGCCAGACCATATAATCGAGATGCCGACACTTAGTGCACATATTAAACCGCAAATTGCGGAAGATCCCTCTGTTAAAGTTACATGAGACCAATGTTACGTTAACATGTGAATATTTTTACGAGTTTACTGGAGATAAATGATGGACAAAATCTAACGACTAGATTTTCTGAAAATAAACGGAACCAAATATTGCAGGCTGATTTACAATCCACCGTGTTGCCATGGCAACATCCTTAAAGCTCAACAAAAATATCAAGATATATAGCTTGTTGCTTAACCGTATGCCTCACCAATATTGGCCGCCCAGACGTTAATAGTTTTAAAATGACAATGAATGACGCATAGGTACAGTGAAACTGTGTTCAGCCACCTTAAGTCACTTGGTGATCGCAGTAGGGTCACAGTGATTTGGATATCCCGGGTTTTGGGTACCCCCGTACCCAAATACCTAGTGTTGCAAATAACCCCTTAAATCTAATGGCTGCCGTGGTTTTGGTAGTACCCCTGCGTTCCCTCCGGTGTTACCCAATCTCTAGTCAACTGGGTCGTTCCTTTAAAATAAGAAGTAACTAATAAAGCAAGGCTAACTGTACAACTGAGGTTATTTTTTTTTTTTTTTTTTTTTTTTTTTTTGACACAAAACTTTTATTAAACTTTACATAACTTACTTACATTGATTCACGAATTACATCATTATACTAACAGTATTTACATCACTTGCTATACTAAGTACATTATTTACAAGCGATACTTACACATCTGACTACTCACATTACTTATTTACACAGTTAATAACAATGGTGAGAAAAGGGGTTTAAAAACATTGTGCCAGTCATTACAGGGCATTTTCGCCAACTTCTACTGAAGGATATTGCTACAGGAGGAGGGGGAGGAGGGGAACGGAGGGGGGGGGGGATCTCTTACCAAAGAGTGTCTAGGAGTTTCCATTTTTTGGGGAGAGTGTCACCAGCTTTGACTTCGATTTCATAAATTATTTTAAGGTATCGCAGGAAGCATTCGATTGTAGGTGCTGTTTCTTTGCATTTACAAATCCAGATGTAGTGTCTTGCTAGCAGAAAGCAGAAATTTAATTGTAGATGGTTTTTTGAAGCATCCGGCATCAGTCCCAAAGCAACAGATGTACTCATTATATAATTTTCTGAAATAATTTGGGATAGAGTTAACCGCGCCATTAAAAAATTCCAAAAAGAAACAACTTTCGGACAAGACCAAAAAAGATGTTCAAGTTTATCTGGTTCTTTTTCACAAAAGGAACATTTTGGATCATTTTTTATTCCTATTTTATGTAGAAATTCATTAGTTGGTATTCGTCTATGTAAAAACTTGAATTGGAATTCAATAAGTCTCGTGCTTTTTGTGCATTTGGAAGCCAGAAGGTATGCCTCGCACCAGTTGATACATTTATCATCATTTAAGTTGCAATCGCTTTTCCATTTCTGTTGACTTTGTGTAGGAAGAATGCTTTTTCTCTCTATAAGTTTATTATATACCAATGGGCTTGTTTTATTGGCTCGCATCAATCTTGTGGAAAAGCTTTCATATTCAGAGTTATTTGTAGCACATTTATTTTTATGTATATTCCAGAGGCATTTAAGAGCAGACAAGAGACCATAGTACTTTAAAGGGCATACGGTCAAACAGTATTTTTCTTGCAGGCCAGTTAAAGATAGGTAATTATTTGAGTCATCTTTCAGATATTTCACTTGTATAATTCCTTTTTTATACCACTCTGGAAAGAAAAGAGGTCGATTATTAACTCTAATAAGTGAATTATGCCATAAGCTTTGGTCAAGAAATTGATTCTCAGAAATTATTTGGTTCTCAAAATTTATTTCCGTCCAAATTGTGAGAGCCTCTTTTATAAAACCGTTATGGATTTTGTAGATCTTATTGATGTCATTCATATTAAGGTTACCCGTGAGAAATATTGTGCCTCCAAATCTCTCTAAATCAAGATCAAAAAACAATTTCCATTTTCCTTGGTTATTTTTATCTAAATATTTTTTTATCCATATGGTTTTTAGAGACTTATTAAAAGACTCTACATCTATCATTTTTAGTCCGCCCTTTGAGTAATCATTAATAATGACTTTTCGTTTGATTTTATCTCCTTTTTCATTCCAGAGAAAAGAATAGAATAGTTTGTTTACTTCTTTGACAGCTTTCACATTTGTGCGTAAAGGAGACAGCACATAAACGAGTTGAGAAGCTACTAAACTTTTTAGAACTGCTATTTTACCTATCATAGTAAGCCTGCGATATTTCCAGCAGCTTAAAATGTTCCGTACTTTATCTAGTTTGTCATTATAATTTAGGGTTGCGGTAGCTTCCGGATCAACTGAGAGCCAAACTCCTAACGTTTTAACTTTGTGTTTTAGCCATTTAAGATTTCGCCCAGTGAGTAGTATTTCTTGATTTCCACAATTTGCTCCTATCCAAAGAGCTTCTGTTTTTTTGTCATTGAGCCTCAAGCCGGAGGCCTCATAGAAACCATCTAAAAGTTGAAGTGAGGCCAATAGAGATTCTCTAGACCCGTCTAATATTAGCGTCGTGTCGTCTGCATACTGACTTAGCTTAATTTCTTTGTTCTTTACGCGCATGCCGTTAATATTTTTATTTTTACGAATTGCCTTGGCCAAAACCTCTGCTGATAAAATAAAAAGGTAAGGCGAGAGAGGGCAACCCTGTCTAACACCTCGTTGGATTTTAAAAAAATTGGTCCCCCATCCATTGTTTAAAATACAGCTTTCTGGGTGGTAATAAAAAAGGTTTACCCACCTAGTGATGCTGGTTCCGAAACCAAAATATTCTAAAGTTTTTCTAATAAAAGGCCATTCGATTGTATCAAATGCTTTTTCAAAATCCAAAAATAGGAGTAGTCCAGGTAAATTTTTTTCTTTGGCATAGCAAAGAACACTGTCTATGAGTCGTATATTTTCTCCAATGAATCTATCTTTGATGAAGCCCGTCTGGTCATTATTAATAAGTTTAGGGATAAAAGTTTTTAAGCGGTTAGCAATTGATTTTGCCGCTATTTTATAATCGCAATTTAGTAAAGTTAAGGGTCTCCAGTTTTTAAGAAAATAAGGTTCTGTATCTTTCTTAGGTATAAGTTTGATAATTCCTCTTCTCTGGGTTACTGAAAGTTGTCCCTTTTCATAGGCATAATTTAAAGCATTGATTAAAGTGACCGATATATCTTTCCAAAAAACCTTATAAAATTCGGCAGGCAGCCCATCAGTTCCAGGAGTTTTTTCAGCTTCCATGTTTTTTAGAGCCTCGAGGCACTCTTTTTCTGTAAGCACACCTTCACACGCATTCTGTTCATAATCATGGAGGACTGTATCATTTTCGTGTTCAAAGAAAAAAGTTGTATCATAATCGTTCCTTGTTTTATGTTTAGATGTATAAAGGTTCTTATAAAATATTTCGCATTCAGTTAAAATTTGTTTATCGGAGGTGACGGTTTCATTGTCATTTGTTTTAATTTGGCTTATTGTCCCCTGTTTAAAGTGTCGTTTTTCCAGGTTTAGAAAATATTTTGTGTTTTTCTCTCCTTCATTGTACCATTTTGTCCTGGATCTCAGTATTGCGCCTTTAGTGCACAACTGAGGTTATGCATATTCAGCATATTTAGTCCAATATTTCGTCAGGCACGGCCTGACTTCTTCAGGGAATTCCGTGATTCCCTGAGGAACTCAGGCCGTGCCTGACGAAATATTGGACTGAATATGCTGAATATACATAACCTCAGTTGTACAGTCACCGGCTTGCTTGATTAGTTATTTCCTATTTATTTCCTATAAAATTTGCTCACTAGATCCACCATAGTATCCACCAGGATCCGATGCCTTTGCATTGTCCGTAGGCCCTTGCAGATATTTCCTATAAAGTGTTGACCTGTGATCTCCCGCTCGGAAAAAAAAGAGCTCCTGATCGCTGGTTCATATGGGGGTGGCGAATGGTACCTTCAAAATCGTGGGTCTCGGAAAATTTTGGTCCGGTCTCGCAATCTCGGCAGTTTTTGTTTTAAGTCTCAAAGTCTCGCTTGGCTGGTGCTTTTTCTGTCTCGGAGTCAGTCAGGGACCGCGCAGCAAGTTTTCGAGTGGGGGGAGCTAAAGAAGAATGCGTGAAGGAATTTTTTTTTTTTTTTTTTTTGGGGGGGGGGGGGGGGGCGGGGGGGATGCTTGTGAATTTCTATTCAATTTCTCTAAAGTGACGGAGAATGCTATTATAACGATAAAACTATTATTTTTTTCCACATCTTCAGTGATGTTGCTATCGGGTCTGAAAATTCACCATCACTAAATTGAAATATCATAGATTGTTATGTTATACTACTGATATCAACCTTTAATTACTATAAATAAGCCAGAAATCCAACGATTTTGCTTGAGCTGCCTTGAACTCAACGCTGTATAATTACTCAGCAATTATTGTACGAGGCTGAGTATGATATGAAGAGTTATGCAGATCGAGGGGGTTATACGCCAAAGCCGAAGGCTTGAGCCCGGTGGATAACACCCTCCGAGATCTGTATATCTTCATATCATACGAAAGCCGAGTTCAATAATTGTTTAATTATTCATTCGAAATATTTACACGGCAAAAAAAAAACGGTAACTGAAAATAATTTAGTGAATGATATTAAAGTTACTGTACATCATTTACTCGAAAAGTGCCAAAATTACGCTTTCTGTTTGTGTTGCGGTCGGTAAATTCGTTTGCGATGTCAATGGTGGAAAGCCTGTCCGTTCTTTCTTTGTGTGTGTTTAAAACTGTCAGGTTACTAAATCGTTCCTGGTTCATTCTTGAACGGAGCCATGTTTTTATCCTCCGGGCAGTCGAAAAGGATCTTTCACCGGCTGCACTGGTTGCTGGATTTACGAGAATCAGCTTACATAACGTGATAACTTCTTTTATCATTTCCCGTTCTGGGTTGGGTAGCTCTTTAATTTTTACTATGATGTCGTCAAAACAAAAATAATCACCATCCTTCAGCAGCACTTGTAAAATTTCCATCTGGGCGGTTAACACTGAAATATTAACATCATCGTTGTACAGTTTTTCCATAAACTTTAGCTCTTCGGATTTGTCCTGCGAATTGAGGGTCTTGATTAAGAGAGCCTCCATCTTTGCATACGTATCAAAGCTTGGCTGGTCAAACCGCTGGTCAATAGCGTTCATCATCAAGTCAATAGCTTCAAAGTATATTCGCCTATAATAGTCTTGTGCGGTCACCGGATATGTTGGCTCTCCAGTGCCAATTTCAATTCTTCTTGGCGCGCGAGTTCTCCTTGGTAACATCGGTCCACTGATGGAGGGATAGCTTTTACTTTTCAGTAAAACTACATCATAAAATGATCTGAAGCTCGCATCGTTTCGCATCTTCTGCAGAACGTCTTTTGTAAGACAAGCTACTCGTTTGCCACTTAGAGCTGACATCTTTTTTTTGCTGTAAGGTTCTTGATAAGTTATCTGTGCGAGAAAACAGCCGCTGTCCTAAATTCATGCCGTGTACCATGTGCACTTCTTTGTTCGTAATAACCGCCGGATTGAATGTTCCTTGATGATCAGAGCTATACACAATTCTGCGGTTTAAGTACTTCCGATGACAAAATGTTTTTATAAACAGACCGCGTTCAACTGAAAACTTGCAATTGGAATGCTCGACGAGCCTGACATCAAAAGACGGACTTCGCGCTGATCGAGCTAAAATCAGGACGCGCAATAACAAGAGAAACAATAACTTCATGATCTTCCAAAAATCAAGGTTGAAACAAATAAACAATTTGTTTGAGAATCGCCTTATAAACTAAACCTAGTTATTACTTTGGATCGAAATTGACCAATTACGAAACAACCCGTTTTCCTTTGTCTTTGCAAGTAACTCTGGTCACTTTCGAATTAACGATTTTTTATAATTTTTCACTCCGTTACTTTTGTTAAATTATTTTTTGTTTAATTTATTTTTATTTTTGCAAAAAAGTGGGGGGCTAAAGCCCCCCCCAGCCCCTCCCTCCGCGCGGTCCCTGTAAAGGAATCCTGAAAATTGCTGCCACCCTACCAGTGACCAGTTGTGAATGCGAATGTTCGATAAGCACAATGAGGAGGTTAAACAATTACATGAGGTGCACTATGGGAGAAGGAAAGGCTCTCCTCCCTGGCTCTAATGCATATCAATCTAGAGGAAGTAGTGACTGAATTTATAGTGAAGGCCTTCACCCGAGGATGATGCAGTTTGCCAGCTTAGAGTATGATTAGATTTGAGAACTTGACAGACGGGAACGTGCATCGATCTTTCTTGTTTAAAGTTGAAAGAATTATGCTGTCGCAGATATTGAATTGAAGTTAAAAAACAGTTGGAATTTGACAAAAAGGGATCTCAAAATGCGGGAAATGTGATTTCCTTAACAGACGTTCGGGATTTGACAAATAGAGTCTCGAAAGACGAAATGCAGGGAATACACTTTCGGGGGACCTAGTTGATACGTGTTCAGTGCGTACTGACCTTTAAGGCTACTTTCAGTACAGGGACGGCGTAACCGAGGAGACTGGTTAAGTTAAGTTAAGTTAGGCCGGGATATATGTATCAAGTGCTATATGTCAAGCTAAACAAAATCTATCTGTAAGCACTAAAAATACCTGTCATTTTCCACTTGATCGAGATTGATTTTTTTTTTTGACGAAATATCTCGGGAAGAATGCTGAAAATAGCATTTCCGAGCCTCTAGATTTCAAAAATTTCTTGGGGACCATGCCCCCTACAGGCTCGTGCCTACGGCGCTCGCTGCATTAGCCTGTTCCACGCGTTCAGATAGTGGAATAAGCGCGAATAGTTGGGGAAGGCGCGAAGAAAAACGAGCGAAAAAAATTCGGTTCCGTCGCTTCCTCTCCCCAATCTCTCCGCTTTTTTTTCGCTCGCTTTTCTTTTCGCGTTTTTCCCAACTATTCGCGCTTTCCCCACTATCTGAACGCTTGGAACAGGCTATCGCTGCATTCACGCCCATTACAAAACCTTCAAATAAATACAAACACCCCTTCTGAAACCCCAGCTACGCGCCTGAAACGAGTATAAGCCAAATTGAAGAAACCCTCATATACACCAGGAGAGCTATTACAATGAAGGCATGGATAATAGACAGATAAAATAATTCTAATCAGTTCTATTGTCAACATGAAACCCTGCTGAAATTATCAAAGGACCAATATGATCGAGTAAACATGTCATATATTCCTAGGGTGATCTAATGTATATGTTGTAGTTAATTTTTTATTCCAGTTAATTTTTGTTTTTCCTTTGTTTTTAGGTATGGTAATATATGCTAATGAATTTGAAACAAAGGAAAAACAAAAATTAACTGGAATAAAAAAATAACTACAACATATACCTACTTTAGAAAGCTATTCTAAAGGCTTTTTTAAAAATACTTTTTTACGACTTTTGCCTGTCCCATTTTAAAGTACTGTATACAGCTATTTCAATTAACGTTGTCGGATGAAAAAGGCGAAAATCCAAGACCGCAAGGTAGTATGGGATTTTTATGCAATGGCCATTAACCCTAACCCATACTACCTTGCGAGTTTGGCTTTAAGCTTTTAAGCTTTTGAAATAGCTGTATAAATGGATTGTGAAGCGAAATAAGCCATTTCACAGTTCGACGGAATACCAGATATATTAAATCATCCATAGGGAGAACTAAGGACTACCTGTAGCCAAAAAAAAAAAAAAAAAAAAAAAACAGGCCAAAATGAACCAAAATGAGGCCTTAAAAAATCACTGAAACCTAAATGTTTGAGCCTTAAAATGAACAAAAATTAAAAACCAAGATTAGAGGCCAACCGGCAAAATCAGTACATGTAATCGTGAAATATACACTGTACAAGAATAGATAGATAGATAGATAGATTTGTTTATTCAGAGCCTCTTGCAGCTAAGAGCTGGATAACAGGATCATGCACAAATACATATAATTAACATTTATCTTATGACAAAAAATCTAAATATTTCACAGATACAATCAAAAGAAATGTTCTACTGATTACTCACTTAATGTCGCTTGATAAAATAAAACTTTTTTTTCACATGTACATACAGCGTTTGTGAAATTCTTTCTGATCACTTTCAAGCACCCGTTGTAAGATGGATTCCACACTGTACAGCAACAATGCTATTGCTTACCTCAAACTCTCTCTTCCCTTTCTTCAAGTTGGAACGTAATGCTATAAACAACATCAGTTCATTTTTACAACAGATTGGGAAATATTAAGCACACATCGTAAAGGATATTAGCCAATTCAAGCGCGCCTCCACAAATATTCATCTCTACCGGACCGATCGATTTCCAAAGGCCTAGTACTGGAATTGCAAGTCAATGATCTGACATAATAAAGGCAATATTCATACTTTTTCCAAATTTCCCATCCAGATAAAGCCAGAAAGACTCCCACCGAATTTCATGCTGCAAATATGCCAGCAGTAAATACATATAAATAAACGTTTCAATACAATGTTCACGAAACACGAGAACCCGGCTAGTGAACATGCATAGTTACTAAAACAGGGAATGACCTATAATGACCTACATGCCACAGCGATCAACAAGTTTATAACAAAGGGTGAAAATCATGTTCCCTAAAAACATGAAAATGATAATCGTAGGTCGTAGAAATCATTGCTATGCAGGAGAGAATTAAACAGTAGGAATGTTACCTAACTGAATGCAAGGGCATTTTTCAAAACAGCGATCGTGTAGACAGGCAAAATGCGTCCGCTTCTTTCCTTGAGTTTTCAGATTTCATCTTTGATATCAAATACTTAT
The DNA here is from genome assembly GCA_022457155.1 of Cladopsammia gracilis. Taxonomy (NCBI): domain Eukaryota; kingdom Metazoa; phylum Cnidaria; class Anthozoa; order Scleractinia; family Dendrophylliidae; genus Cladopsammia; species Cladopsammia gracilis. The sequence continues at coordinate 1,424,890 of JAJGOT010000072.1, read as the reverse complement.
TTTCTAGAAATATCATGAATATAACATATGTTCTTATATTTTCCTCTAAAAACGCATTTTGTACAGGAGCCTGGTAATAGGCTCCTGTTTTGTACTAATACCTAAACTTAAAAACTCAGAATTTTAATAACCCAAACCTATATTTCACAATTACATTTGTTTTCCTTTCGTTTGAAAATATCTATTTTATTTTTTATAGAAATTCTGGAAATATTTCTTTTGTTTTTCTTTACGACGCCTTTAATTAAAATCGACCTGTTTATTGACCTTTATTGAAATAAGCGGTTTAAGGTTAAAAGGATGTCTCAAGAACTCTTGAATGTTTGATAAAAAACAGCCAAATAAATTGCTCTCTATCTCTTGGAACGTTGTCTGAAGTCTTAGTTCGCTAAATCGAGCTATGAATATATGGCTTTGTCAGGCCACAAACGTGCGCTACAAATGAATCACTCTAATTCAGAATAAACAAAATAACGAGGAAAAAACTTTAACATGCAAGGCTGATCAGACAGCAAATTCGTTCGATTTCTTTTAATAAGATTTGCCCGATATTTCGGTTAGACAAAACTAACCTTCATCAGGGGCTAGGAAAGCTAAGTGAAGATGGGAAACAAACGGTAACAATATTTAAAATGGGCTAAGATAAAATGCTGACGCACGATAGGCTAATAAACAAGTAACGGTTGAAAACTAGAAACGGTTAGTAATGATAATAACAATAAATATGTGGAAGATTAAATTTCGTTGCGTCTGTTCATTCCACTAGGTTCAAGTGTATTGGCTATAGTGATTAAATATGATTCTCTCGCTTTACGGATCATGTCTCTATTAGAATTAATGAGTTCTAATGGGATGATTTGGAGGTCGGTAATGGAGTGTTCGGTGAGGGCAAAGTGATCTGACACGGCAGTAGGTTGATCCTGATGTTCTTTCTTCAGGGCTTTCTCAACTGCACGTCTGTTCCCCAAATCGGTCGCTCACTTGTCGTTTTGTCTCACCAATGTATTGTATATGGCATTTGGCGCATTGGATCATATAGATGACGTTAGTGGATGTGCAGCAGATGTGATGTCGTATTTGTCGTGTTTCACCTGTAGAGAAGAAGGTGTAAAACGTGGTTCCTTCTTTGATAAAGGGACATGTTTTACACCGATTTCTGTTACAACGGAAAATTCCAGGTGTTTGAGGGGGTGGTCTGCGGTGTACAGCTCTGACAAGAATGTCACGCAAGTTCTTGGATCTGCGGTAGGAAATCAAAGGAGGGAAAGGGAATGCTTCTTTGCATCTTTTAGAAGAATGAAGGATGTTGAGATTTGTTTGAATCACTTTAGGTATGTTAGGGAGGGCTGGATTGAATGTTACTACAAATGGTATCCTGTTTGTTACTTTCGTGTCAGTTGATGTCTCCAAGGCTGTACTACGTGGGATAGAATTTACTTTCTGGATTTGTTCCTTTACATCAGGATCAACCTACTGCCGTGTCAGATCACTTTGCCCTCACCGGACACTCCATTACCGACCTCCAAATCATCCCATTAGAACTCATTAATTCTAATAGAGACATGACCCGTAAAGCGAGAGAATCATATTTAATCACTATAGCCAATACACTTGAACCTAGTGGAATGAACAGACGCGACGAAATTTAATCTTCCACATATTTATTGTTATTATCATTACTAACCGTTTCTAGTTTTCAACCGTTACTTGTTTATTAGCCTATCGTGCGTCAGCATTTTATCTTAGCCCATTTTAAATATTGTTACCGTTTGTTTCCCATCTTCACTTAGCTTTCCTAGCCCCTGATGAAGGTTAGTTTTGTCTAACCGAAATATCGGGCAAATCTTATTAAAAGAAATCGAACGAATTTGCTGTCTGATCAGCCTTGCATGTTAAAGTTTTTTCATTTAGTTCATTGCTGATCCTGATCTGCACAAAGATCCAGCTATATTTTGCTACTGTTTGTTCAAGTGGTCCTTGCATTTTTACAGAAGTTATTTAAAATAACGAGAGCTTGAATTTTTGATACTGACACGGCCAAATAAATTGCTCTCTCTTCTATCGTTCTCTAAAATCTTAGTTAACTTAATCAACCTATGAATATATCGCTTTGTCAGGCCACAAACATGCGCTCGTTTCAAAAAATATGCTACTCGACTCTTCTTCTTCTTCTTCTTCTTCTTCTTATTGATAGTACCTGTGTCTAACAAAAATGTGCTAACAAAAATTCGAAAAATGCAACAAGAATGTTCCCACAGGTTCACCAAAAAGTCTTTTAATAGTATCCAACAAAAAATTTGCTAACAAAATGCAAGAAGAATGCATGTTAGATCCCAATATTCCCCTGTATTAAAGTTAAACATTAACTTACAGGAGATAAAACGAGGCAGGAGGCAAAAATGTCGTGCCCTCCCCGGTTAAGTTGTATTTTGACCCTCGTGCCCAGTGCCGGACGAGGTCGAATTGAACACGTTCTTCGCCTCATGTAATGGCGCCGATTTTTGAACTGTTGTTCGATGTTTTTGATGAGCTTCTACCGCAAAGACCCGAGGTATGCTCAATTGTACAACAGAAAGGGAATCCGAAGGCTTTACTTTGTGAGCTTCACGAGGAAAAATGTGAGTGCATGCTTTATTCGCTAGAAAATTCCAGCTATTTTTGCAGCGGGTTTGATGGCCGAAATGCGAGTCAGTGTCCTTCTTGTCTCTCTTTTATACGCCGTAGGATGAAGGACTTAAAATCGCTGAAATTACAAAAAAAAAACACCAAATAAAGACAACAAACAACACCACGTGACGTTTTATGAAGTTTCATTTTAATAGCGACTTACCCTAGCTAGTTGCTCGTTTAAGTTTTTATAATTCAAGTAACAGTCCGTTATATATTCTCCATACAAACTCTTATAGTAAGCTTGGGCTTCCTATGGTGAGAATAAGTAATAATAATTATATTAATAATAATAATAATAATAATAATAATATTTTATAATAATAATAATAATAATTATTATTATTTACATGTATAATCACAAATATCTTTATTTACATTAATTCATTTAGAGAACTCCACTTAACATAGTATGAATTAAAAATAAGATATACCATTTCGATTTTCCATGTTGGTGCAAATAATATTGTTTACATATTTACACTTCAAATTTTATTAACAATTAGAATAACTATTTACAACATATAATAATACTACTACTAATAATAATAACAATAACAATGCAAAAATCGGCTCTCCTTGGATCGGCACATATCCTAAGGAAAGTGATGGAAGTCTAAGGTCTCGGGAGGAGACCTGACTGGAAATATTGCCCCAGGGATAAAACCCTGTGAAAAATTCCCAATAATAATAATAATAATAATAATAATAATAATAATAATAATAATAATAATAATAATATTTAATGAGGGAACCCAACTCGCCAAGGCGGTTTTCAGTGGGGCCCTCACAATAAATTGATTAATTTTGAAATAGATTTTTTCTTTTGGTATCGAGCGGTGCTGGGTAGGGAGGGTGGGGGATTTCTGGGTTGTGTACGGCATATATATAAACCAACTATGGTTTAGAAACAAAGTTTGAATTAAGAAAGGAGCTCATGTTACAATTTTTCAAGTGTTTGAAAAGGTCCACGTGGACCAAAACAGGTAAAGTTTTTTCAAGGTTTTTTACAAGTTTTAATTTTGACAGCATCGAAAAAGAGAACAAGAATAGTTATTCACAATGAAATTGGCAAACTCTTTCTTAGCCGTGACTAATTATATCTGCAATTTAAGAAATTGCAAGCATGTTTACGGGAAATGTGTTTCATCGAAACTGAACACAGCATTATACATGGATTTTTATTGTATTCAATTATGACACATTTATATAGCTAAAAAAGGAAACGTGGGTGATTTCTACCCTCCCTGTCACCTTTCCTCCATCAGCCATCTTTACATAGCCATTTTTTGACTGACAATTGTCTGTATTGTCTAACGTCATGCTGTTTTCCATAACAACAGGAACAATGCTGGATTCAGAAAGTTTATGTGGTTGCCTTGGAAACAGACAGAAGGAGGATGATATTCCTCATACCTAAGGTTAGTATCACTTACTTTACTATTGTAAATGGTTTGAACTCAGGAGTATCAATAGTCTGTCAAGTGTGATTGTCCGGGTTAGTGCAATTCTGCAAAGAACTGTTGTTGTTGACAATGACTGACGTTTCAACAACGTAAGTGGAAGTAATCTTCAGAGTCATGTGAACTGTCAGTTGATGGTATTTCCATCTCGTTGTTGCTGTCATTGGTCAGTTTAACCATGATGTCATTAGCTACTGAGACCCAAGTCAGTGATTGGTGTGTTTCGATCTGTGTATTGTTAGTGTGAGTTCAGTCTGTCCATTTGTTGAAAAGTTGTTGAATTAAAACAAGATATTTTGCCACATGGCAACATCGCCATTACAGTGTAGGTAATAAATAATTTACATCTTCACTTTTATCGCTTATTCTATTAGAGATGTTTTGTTCCGATAATTCCCAGAATCCATTAGGTGAATAAGGTTTAGATAACTTGATAGCTGGTTTCATTATTTCAATATTTGATAACCCTATCATTAAAGAAGTCATGCACTGTTCTTAAAGGATGATGCCAAGTGACTTTAAGATTGCAAGTTTGATAAGCTGTATTGCTCCTAAACATGTTGTGACCATAGTCCACAAAGCTGTTGATTATTTTGAAAGTCTCGATTAAGTCATGGTCCCACACATTTGACGTTCCAGTAAAGTTGTTAATCTGAGGCGCTGTAACCTTAGATGATAGGGGAGTAGGCCTTCAATTATCCTAGTAAACTGTCTTTGGTAGTTCGGGGTTCCATTATGATACTCCAGTTTCCATGTCTCGCTGTTGGGTCCCACACCTGCACTGCGTATTCCAAATGGGGTCTGTAAAATGATATAAGCACTTCTAGTTTCCCAGATTCTAAGGCACATTCCTAATGATCCATGATGTCATTTGTTTTGCTTTTCCAATCATTCCTCGGATGTGTTCCTCCCAACCCCTCCCAGATCTCTTTTCTTTTCAACAACTTGTGAGGGTAAATTACCCATGGTGGAGTTACTCTTAGGGTTGTCTTTACCAATATGCAAGACACTAGACACACGTCGGCTCATTGGGATAAGCAGTGTAAGTCTGACTGAATGGTTTCTGGTGATAGTGCATTCCCTGTTAGTTTTGAGTCATCAGCAAAAAGCGTGGTTGTACTCGTTGTGAGCGACATGGATGTTGTTAGGGTGTAAGATCTGAAGTGCCTTTGATGTAAGGTATTGTCGCTGTGGTAACAGGTTTCGCATTCATTGTGTTTGTAAATGTTGTAAACTATACCAGCTATTCCTAATTCTTTAAAGAGGCTTTGTCATTGGACAATTTTGATGTTTTTGGTAAACAATGCTTTAAACTAAAACTAAGTACCTTTGTTTGTCATACACAAAATACTCGGCCTAAAATATCAAAAGGAATATATTAGCAGTATCAAGTGAATTAGCAAATGGAGAACGAGCTGTAATCAGCTGTTAGTGACTTTTGCAAGCCATTAGCCAATGAATGGTCAAGTTTTCCAAGTTGTAATCATGTCAATCGCCAGTAATTAAGATCGACACACCAGGACCCGTTACATGGTTCACAAACATAGACTGCAAAGAACTGTTGTTGTTGACAATGACTGACGTTTCAACAACGTAAGTGGAAGTAATCTTCAGAGTCATGTGAACTGTCAGTTGATGGTATTTCCATCTCGTTGTTGCTGTCATTGGTCAGTTTAACCATGATGTCATTAGCTACTGAGACCCAAGTCAGTGATTGGTGTGTTTCGATCTGTGTATTGTTAGTGTGAGTTCAGTCTGTCCATTTGTTGAAAAGTTGTTGAATTAAAACAAGATATTTTGCCACATGGCAACATCGCCATTACAGTGTAGGTAATAAATAATTTACATCTTCACTTTTATCGCTTATTCTATTAGAGATGTTTTGTTCCGATAATTCCCAGAATCCATTAGGTGAATAAGGTTTAGATAACTTGATAGCTGGTTTCATTATTTCAATATTTGATAACCCTATCATTAAAGAAGTCATGCACTGTTCTTAAAGGATGATGCCAAGTGACTTTAAGATTGCAAGTTTGATAAGCTGTATTGCTCCTAAACATGTTGTGACCATAGTCCACAAAGCTGTTGATTATTTTGAAAGTCTCGATTAAGTCATGGTCCCACACATTTGACGTTCCAGTAAAGTTGTTAATCTGAGGCGCTGTAACCTTAGATGATAGGGGAGTAGGCCTTCAATTATCCTAGTAAACTGTCTTTGGTAGTTCGGGGTTCCATTATGATACTCCAGTTTCCATGTCTCGCTGTTGGGTCCCACACCTGCACTGCGTATTCCAAATGGGGTCTGTAAAATGATATAAGCACTTCTAGTTTCCCAGATTCTAAGGCACATTCCTAATGATCCATGATGTCATTTGTTTTGCTTTTCCAATCATTCCTCGGATGTGTTCCTCCCAACCCCTCCCAGATCTCTTTTCTTTTCAACAACTTGTGAGGGTAAATTACCCATGGTGGAGTTACTCTTAGGGTTGTCTTTACCAATATGCAAGACACTAGACACACGTCGGCTCATTGGGATAAGCAGTGTAAGTCTGACTGAATGGTTTCTGGTGATAGTGCATTCCCTGTTAGTTTTGAGTCATCAGCAAAAAGCGTGGTTGTACTCGTTGTGAGCGACATGGATGTTGTTAGGGTGTAAGATCTGAAGTGCCTTTGATGTAAGGTATTGTCGCTGTGGTAACAGGTTTCGCATTCATTGTGTTTGTAAATGTTGTAAACTATACCAGCTATTCCTAATTCTTTAAAGAGGCTTTGTCATTGGACAATTTTGATGTTTTTGGTAAACAATGCTTTAAACTAAAACTAAGTACCTTTGTTTGTCATACACAAAATACTCGGCCTAAAATATCAAAAGGAATATATTAGCAGTATCAAGTGAATTAGCAAATGGAGAACGAGCTGTAATCAGCTGTTAGTGACTTTTGCAAGCCATTAGCCAATGAATGGTCAAGTTTTCCAAGTTGTAATCATGTCAATCGCCAGTAATTAAGATCGACACACCAGGACCCGTTACATGGTTCACAAACATAGACTTTTAATGAACAACGTCTGCCCAGTAAAACAAGATGGCCGACTCACTCGAATGACACCCACGCCTGCGCCTAAACGTTAAATAGGTGAATGCTGACCGATGCGCCTTATCCTTACGCAGGTAAACGCTGACTGATAAGCGAATGGCTTACAATAACAGACCTACTGGCATGGTCTCTTCTTTCTACTGTCCAATAAACTAATTCCTATGGATACAAATACAAACTAACTTGTCTAAAGAACACCTTGAGTTACATATTGACCAAACTATGCCTAACGGAATGGACTTGAGGTTACATCTTAAGTAGCCTGCGTAGCAGGCGCATGAAAATAATATGGGTGCAAGAAAGAACGGGGCGCGTGAGGGAGACACGCGAGGAGGAAAGTAGCGCCTGCCTGAGAGGCCCATAAAAATCGTTTTTCCACTCTCTGAGAGATTGGAAAATTCCTATTGGTTGAGAGGCTCCTGAAGGAATAAGTGTTCACTCAAAGGAAACACAAGATCCTTTTTCTCAGAATCCTAGACTTTCTGGCGAATGCGTGTGTAAACAACTTGTCAATGAATTCGTCATTTAATGCATAAAGTTTTGAATAATATGTCGTGGATGAGTTGAATTGCCTTTTTTTAAGTTTCCTGGTGGTTTGCCTGGGAGGCAACGGATTTTTTTTTTCTCTTCACAAGGAGCTGTGAGTGGCGAAGCCATAAGCGATCGAGCGACTCGAAATCGGCTGCTTCTACATGTAATCGGTTGTCTATCTTGTCACTCGGTTAAAAATAATTTTGTCGATTTGTTTGGAATTATTGTTTTCTTTCTGATCAGAATTATTTTTATCTAACTCTTTCCGTCAGTTCTAATTTCAATGGAGGGTTCACAATCAGAGTAAACATGTTCTGGGGTCCCAGAAAAGCTGGAATTATCTCCCTGACAGCTGAATGACGAAAGCGTTCGTGATTTGAAACGTTCATGAATTATTTTTCGTTGCCAGCGGCTTTAGAATTGTTTTCGCCGATGGTTTCAGTTGTTTTACAGCTCCTGAAGGATATTTTTCCTTTCAAACTATGAGTTATGTGACCCAGACTGCTGAAATTGTGCATGTAAAGAAACACGGCGAAGTGACGAGCAGGACTCTTGCTATAAATTCCCGGAGTTAAGACGGCTCCTATTTTTCTTTTACATGTCTCGCCAACATCATTTTTGCTAGAAACTTCTGAAAGTGCAGAGGAAATGGAACTAAACTAGTCACAGATTTTAATCAGCTTTCTTCCACATGGAGAGCACACAACTTCGGAAACTCCTTCTCAGCAGATATCCCGATCTGATGAGCTATTCGGGCTATTTTCGGTCACAGTCATTTTCCCTCCAGACGGCTTGAAGAGATTCATGTAAGACATAAAATCAGACCTCTTTGTAATGCAAAGTTCATAAACTATTCGTAAATTTGTTTTGTATGGACAACAGAAAATATCAGGATTTTCATTGTCTCGTTTTCTTCCGCGATTCGATTTGGACCGCAATTCATCGCCGCTCTCGAGCGACATCAAAATTTTTGACGGATCACGCAACGTAATTGGATAGGGGGCAAGAAACTACTTTTTTTTACCTCTTGGGCAGGTGCTACTTTCCTCCTTGCGGGTCTCCCTCGCGCGCCCCGTTCTTTCTTGCACCCATATTATTTTCATGCGCCTGCTACGCAGGCTACATCTTAAGCTATCAATGGGCGAGCTTAAATAAACCCAAGAACACTAAAGAGTTTCTCACAGTCCAAAGATTGCCTAACTGAACTGGCCCGAGTTCATGACTTAAGCTAACACCTTGACAGCGGCAGTAAGCTGGCACAAAGGCTGGAGGCGGTAGATAAACAGGGTGACACCAAACCAGGGGAAGTCCTAGTACTGGCTGCGTTACTTGAACTCTACCACATAGTCGCCGAAATGCTGCAGTAGGCGTCATTGTTTTGTTGACCGCCTGTTCTGTGGTGGACTGGCACAAGAGAAGTCAGCAGGGATGTCCTCGCTTTCCTCTGATGGATCGAGCTGAATGTCTTCGCAAGGGGCGATGTCATCTACTCCGGGGACTGTAGACAATGGAGGAGTAGATATCTCTAGAGGGATGACTGGGGGCGGCGGAGGCAGGGAAGGGCTGCTGGGAATATCCTGTCCATCGCCGAGCTTGACGTTAGGGGCATCTTGTTCATTGCCCGAGATGACACTGGCTTCCTCCTCGCTGGGGGAGGGGGGTGGACACACGGTGTCAAGCAGAAGGGACCCTGTAACACATCCTTTTTTACGCGATAAGAGAAGTTACGCAGCTGAGAACCCACGAACTTATGAATATTGCACCATTTGCCATCCCCTGAGACAAGATATCGGTCACCACTGCACGACTTGTTGCGGTCACAGTGAAGATACACCAAGTCGTCCACCTCTATTGACTGGGGGCAGGGCAAGGTTCCAAGAGGGGCTTTAGATCTTTTGCTTTGAGGATGGTTCATCTGCCTCTGCTCGTGCTGCTTGAGTATTAAATCATGATCGATGAGCAGAATCTGGGTGTTAGTAAACTGGTCTCTCTGGCTCCACATTTTCCTTGCGGATAAATCATGCGACTGGACTCGGGAGTTCAAGCAAACGGTGGCTACAGATTAGACCCAAGAAGAGACTGGACCTCCCTGTGGTTGCTGTCTGAGAAGCTCGTCCTCCAATTCCTGAACAGTCTTCTCAGCTACTGGGTTCTTGTTTAGGCCCTTTACACGACCAATTTCAAGGGAGAGCTTATGTTGCAGAAGGAGGTCATCATTGACAAGGGCCCTAAAGGCAGGAGAGGCATCATAACAGATGACAGCATTGGGGCGTCAAGGGGCTGTAGCCCTACACATAGCTGGATAAGACCATCACGTAACGTGCCATGGTGCTCGTCTTCCACAAGAAGAGTGGCAGTAAAGGAGGTCACACATTCCCTGAGTACCAGGATGAGTTGGCGGCACCGTTTAAGGATATCAGCAGTGAAAGAGACTCCAACTGCAGCAGGAGGATCTGAGGTGGACTGTTCCACAACCAAGTGAGGTGTACGTCAGAGAGCCGCGCACAGATGACAGCCCAGGGACATGCATTCAATAGCCTTGTGCAAATCAAGAGCATAGAAGTAACGACTCACTATCATCTTAAGCTGACTGCTGGACGGATGAGACAGTTGTAGGTGTAAGGCAGTCAGGAGGCCATCCAGGACTTGTCTGGGAACGATGATACACTCGAGCGAAGGAACAAGGGGCTTGTCTCATTTCACAACAAGGAGGCCATCAGAGGCGATTGTTGCAGCAGTCAAGTATCTTTTCGCATCTTTAATATTAGTTAGCTTCTTGGAGGGGCGAGTTCCTTGTACTAAGTGCGCGTGAGTATGATGTAAATCCGCGCATTCAGATTGGATTGATAGCCAGGTTGTTCAGCTTGTGAAAGGAAGCTTCTTCAAACCAGACAATACCTCCTGGGCAGACAGGCGATGGACAACAGACTCCTTGGCCTGCTTAATGAAGCTATATATTTGGCATGAACTGTCACTACAATCTGGCACGTAGTGGCTGACGAAATCAGACAGTAAGATAGAGGCACCTGCAAATAATTTTTTTTTATGTGTCTTACGGTGGCTTGGTAGTGGCTGACAGTTGATAAGAATGTTAACACCCGTGGACTCACCGAGAACTCTCCTCTGCACAACTTTTCAAGGGCTTGAACGCATGGCTTGCTATCAGTGAGGACACATGCCCTGTATTTCAACTGTATGATGTAAGGGCTGAAATGCTTGGTTGCCACGCAAATAGCTAGAGCTTATACCTTGCAGGGTAACTATGACAGTTGATGACTGCATAACATGGCACTGAAGAACCCAGCAAGAGCTAACTTCACTACGCAGGTGATGTAGAGGGTAGCGGCAATTCCAGGTCTCTTAACAGCACCGTCCGTAACGATTAACAACTGGTCATTGGGTCTGGGCAGTGTAACTGTGCGACTGGAAGTGAGGGCATCTCGAGCAAGTTTAAATGAGGTATGAAAGAGATCAGACCAATTTATGTCATCTTGCGACTGCTTGCCAGCCACAGCCTCGTTGAGGGGGCTAGCAGGGACGAACATTGAGGGATTACTCGAGCGAGGACCTTGTAGGCCCCAATAAAGGACTTCATACCGCCAACTTTCTTTGGAGGGCAACAGGAGGCCAGTGTTGAGACACGATGGTGGCTAGCGCGGATAGTACCTTGAGACCAGATCCATCCAAGGACAGTTTCGGTTTGGGGGTTTATAACGGTCTTCGATGCAGACAGTCGTAAGCTAGCTTTGTAGAAGGCTAGCAATATGGACAACCAGTTGTGTAATAACTCGTCTGGATCGTTGCCACCGCAGTATAAATCATCAGCTATCTTGGCCACCACACCTTCTCGGAGAAAGTCACCCAAGACGCGGCACATAAGCTCTTCAAGCGCTGTCTCCGAACTTGGCATACCCATGGCGGATCGGGCATAAACGCATACTCCACAAAATGGAGTCGCGACCCCACAATACTTCATTGACTCTTGGGCAAGAGGGATCTGTTAGAATGCGCTGGTCAGGTCAGTTATGATGATATGCTTCCACTGAGCTATCAGGCGGAGAGTAGAAGTGACATCAGGAAACAGTGATGGCAGCGGTTTGCTATAGCGGCCCACGTCAGCAAAGTCAGTGACGAGGCGAAAGCCACCTGACATCTTTTTAACCCAGAATGACGGGTTAAGGTACTCCACGGAAACATTGACGTCCTCAGGGCGACAAAATACACCCAGTTTTTCCAGCTCATCAAACTTTTGCTGTAACTCAATGAGCTTGTCTGCGTACTGTGGAAGTCTACCCTTCCGCCGTGGGGGCTCCACTGGACCCATATTCACCCTAGCTTGGAAGGGGCCCACTGCACCATTGTATCCGGTTATGTTTGGATCAAAGACAGAGTCATACTGGTCCAGGAGTGTGCGAAACTTGCTCTTAGTACCCGGGGGAAGGAGGTTACCAGAGTCGAGTAGGACATCGTGGGAGTGCTTGGTCTCCGATACAAGAACTGTGCGAGTCTTGTGAAGGGGGAGACTATCAACCGGTTTAGGAGGCTGCTCAAGGATGGTGGGAGTGAAAGTAGGGCTGATCTGGCAGAAGTGCTGGTTCTTTTTCAGAACAAGCGGACTGTCTGACAGGTTGGGGATGCGGACTCTACCAGCAACGCTTTCTATGATGTCCGGAGAAGACTACATGTCAGAGACCTTCGGCTGCAACATGCAGGGTGCATCAGATCAAGGCTCCAGTGCGTACTCAGGGTCCGGCGAAGCTTCTTCAGGCAATACTAACTCCAAGTACAGTCTCCTGGCCACACCATTGTGGGGTAGGGGGGCGCGCGTAATACCAGAGCACGGCAAATCGCATTAAGGGTCAGTGGAGGCTCGAGGGAACCGTATGTGAAAATCTCGCCATCTCCCAGGATAACCTGCCGTTTCGCAGGATGAACAGCAACGTCGTTAGCTTCCATGAATGGCGTGCTTGCCAAGATGTCAACATCAAATTCTCTACGACTAGTCCCTCAAAATGAAAAACATGACTCCCTCGGCTGAGGTCAAGCCAAGTTTCACCAAGGACCTTCAAAGTGAGGAACCATCTGCTTGGTGGGCTGACTGAGAACTTTGTTGGATTTCAACATGGGGCCTGTGCAGAGTCTAATCATATTTTCTGTGGTGCCACTATCAGTGGTAACTCTTGCTCGGTGATGGCCGTAAAACATGTCAATGTACGGAGATTGCCACACGAGTACCCTTCGGGATGCCTCAAGAGGGTTAGGATCGCCTTGCTCGGTGGAGGGTGTGTCATCAGGAGGAACATCCAAATTGTCGCTCTCATCGTCGAGTATGGAGACAATTTGTCGGGCCTTTAATATCTACCTGCGATCTTGCTCAGGTAAGAAACCACACTCACTAAGAAAATGATTGTAGGATCGGCCAGCTTGTTTACACAGAGGGCATTCTTTGACGCGTGGAGAGAATCTGCCAGAGGGTTTGAAAGGAGGCCTATAACTGGGTGTCCACTTTCGCAGAAGTGACTTGTTTAAGGCAAATGAGGCGGAGGAGCGCATGACCTTTGCGTTGTCTGCAGAACGGATCTCATCTAGAGGCGAGTCTAATGCCTGCAAAATTTCTGGCTTAATAGAAGCCAATGTGCTGGATGGAAGCTCCGAAGCTTGGGTTAGGGTTAGGGTAATGGGGTTGATCAGCCTCAGCCACATTAGGATTACAAAGTTCTCTAATGTAGGGGACATCTCCTCGTCCTCCTCAAAGGTTTCACCATGATGGGATAGGATGTTAGGTTTAAGTAAGCTGTCTTCAACGAAAGCCATGAGCCGTTAATAGAGATCCTCTGGACGCTCGTCAGGGTTTAAGCAAATGTCATCAAAGTCTATAAAATGGGGCCCGGTAGTTTGAAAGCCAAAATGTAATCTGATTACTTGCCATATATCAGCCATACAATGTAGAAGTTGAATTTTTAACAATTGTACTGCAAAATATTATTGGGCAATAATTGGCGATTTAGCCCAGCATAAGTTAGAGGATGTTTACCTTTTGTTGAGCGGTACGTCTTCTCGACGTGGAAACTGATTCACCATCGTCATTGAAACCGCGTAATGGGTGTGCTCTGGTTTTCTTGAGCCACGAAATGCCTTTGACCAAAAAGGGCGCAAAATTATTATTCAACGATAAGGTATAAACAAGATTCTGCTTCCAATTCTCATAAGAGTTCAGCGTTTCATTCTTGGTAAGACACCACTGTTTAGGAGCACGGTTTGTGCCGGACATCGTGGTGACGCGTGGACCACGGAACTTCAAGAGAAGTTGGCTGCTCAGAGTTCCCGACGAATCAGTCGTAATTGGTGCGAGATTTCGGGAGATATTCTTTCTGCTAGGATGTGGAGATTCGAATCCGCTAAGCTGCCACCATGCAAGTAATTAAGATTGACACAACAGGTCCCGTTACATGGTTCACAAACGTAGACTTTTAATGAACAACGTCCGCCCAGTAAAACAAGATGGCCGACTCACTCGAATAACACCCATGCCCACGCCTAAACCTTATAATTTATAGGTAAACGCTGACCGACGCGCCTAATCCTTACGCAGCTAAACGCTGACCGATAAGCAAACAGCTTACAATAACAGACTGGGGCATCCTGAACATCCACAGCCAAAGACACTAAATAATCAAATAAGAGTGCATTAATTTGCAGAGCATTTTTGAACAGGGCAAGGTCAATAAATTATTATTGGAATTGCATTGACATGAACATGTTTGTTAAAATTTGACTATATTGACTATATTGTTAAAAAAGCATCCGCTGGCCTCGGGGCTATCAAACGTGTCAGGAATTTGGTTCCCCGTGAGACTCTTATCATGATTTATAAAGCCCTCGTCCAACCATACTTTGATTATTGTAGCTCTGTTTGGGGCAGTATAGGTGTGTGTCAGTCTGAGAGACTCCAAAAACTCCAAAATAGGGCTGCGCGTTTAATCACTTTCTCTGATTTAAATGTTAGATCTTCCACTTTACTCGGTGACCTTGGTTGGGATTCTCTGGAGCGAAGGCGTTCAAAGCAACTAGCAATTATTCTCTTTAAGACTCTCCACAATCTTTCTCCGACTCGTCTAAACAGTGTTTTTAAAGCTACATCCAGTATTCACTCACATAATCAAAGAAATTCAAAATACAACCTTTTCGTTCCCAGACCGAGTACTGAAGCAGGCAAACGAAGTTTTCAATATTGCGGTTCTGTCCTCTGGAACAGCTTACCTTTGAGCGCTAAGATACAGCCTACTCTTAGCTCTTTTAAATCATGTATTTAATTTTTATCTAATTTAATAATAGTTAATAAAGGATAGTTTTTATTGTTTTTTAATACAATTTTAGTATTAAATTTTTAGTATTAGTGGTTTTATCTGATGTATTGTTATATTAGTGTTGTTTAACTGTTAGGTTTTAACTAGTTATTAGGTGGAATACCTGTAAACTAGCTTTTAAGCTAAGAGTATATCCACATTAAATAAAGTATGTATGTATGTATGTATGTATGTATAGAAAATTAATTTAGTTAGATAATTTAAATTAGTTAAGTACTTAATCTATTGTTGTTAAAAACACGGCTCAATGGAAGAGCATGTATGTGAATTGATACCGTGTCTAAATAAAGTTTACCTACCTTTACCTACCTACCTAGGGGGTGAATAAGGAGGGTGGGGTGAGGTGGGGTCCTCCAATAGATCCCACACTGGTTTAATGGAGATCAGAAAGCCCTGACAGAGCACCTCCTGTCATTCAGCTGTTCTCAAGGTCTGAGGGGGGTGGGGGCTGAATAAGGAGGGTGGGGTGAGGTGGGGTCCTCCAATAGATCCCACACTGGTTTTATGGAGATCAGTAAGCCCTGAATGAGCACCTCCTGTCATTCAGCTGTTCTCAAGGTCTGAGGGGGGTGGGGTGGGGGTGAATAAGGAGGGTGGGGTGAGGTGGGGTCCTCCAATAGATCCCACACTGGTTTTATGGAGATCAGTAAGCCCTGACAGACCACCTCCTGTCATTCAGCTATTCTCAATGTCTATGTGTGCATTGCAAATATAAACCCTTGTCATTCTTATCTAAATGTTCTGTGTTTTTTTATAATAACAGGGATGAAATGACCACACGGTATTCATGGAAGAAAAATATTGTGATTGCATTGGACACAGACAGCAAGATGATGGTACTCCTCATACCTCAGGTTAGTGTTACAGTTATCAAAGAATAATAGACCACTTCGTGCTTGCTGGGGGATCACGAGAAATCTGAATTACAGAGAATTACACTGTAAGGAGGAAAACATGTTTGGGAATAAAGGAAAGGCTAGACTATCAAATTATTCTGTGACTTCTTTGAACTCCCATGTTAGGTTTTGAATGAAGAAATTAAGTCACAAAAATGTTCATTCGCATACAGATTTTTAGCTTTCAAATTCCATAGGAACCTTTTAATTTTCCACCATATTATTGTCATGATCCCCTAACAAGCACCAAAATAGTCTATTCCTAATTTAAAAAGTGATTTTTTTTTTAGAGAGAGACATTCTGCCAATTAACAACAAAAAAGGTCTCCCCTTCTCATTCATCTTCCTGTTCAGTAGAACCACCCTGTGTAGCAAATTAAACAGCACCACAGGAAAGTAATGTTTGGTACCTTTATTGAATAATAACAATGTCGGATTTCATTCACAAACTCAAAAGTTCGAATCACTTTACAGCATAATAAACAGCACCACAGGAAAGTACTGCTCAGTAGCTTTCATTTACATGGTCACACTTTAGGAATTCATCCACAGAATCAAAAGTTAGAACCACCTTTTACAACATAATAAACAGCACCACAGGAAAGTACTGCTCAATAGCTTTCATTTGAATGGTCACACTTAAGAGTTTCATCTACATGTACAGACTCAAACGTTTAGTACATGTGTACCACCTTGTACAGCATAAAAACAGCACCACAGGACAGTACTGCTCAGTAGCTTTCATTTGAATGGTCACACTTTAGGATTTCATCTTCATGTACAGACTCAAACGTTAGTACCACCTTGTACAGTATGATAAACAGCACCACAGGAAAGTACTGCTCAATAATTTTTATTTGAATGGTAACTCTTTAGGATTTAATCCACGTATTCAAAAGTTAGAACCACCTTGTACAGCATAATAAACAGCACCACAGGAAAGTACTGCTCAATAGCTTTCATTTGAATGGTCACACTTTAGGATTTCATCCACAGACTCAAAAGTTAGAACCGCCTTGTACACCATAATAAACAGTTCCATTGGAAAGTACTGCTCAGTAGCTTTCATTTGAATAGTCACACTTTAGAATTTCATCCACAGACAAAAGTTAGAACCGCCTTGTACACCATAATAAACAGTACCACAGGAAAGTACTGCTCAGTAGCTTTCATTTGAATGGTCACACTGTAGGATTTCATCCACAGCCTCAAAAGTTAGAACCACCTTGTACAGCATAATAAACAGTACCACAGGAAAGTACTGCTCAGTAGCTTTCTTTGAATGGTCACACTGTAGGATTTCATCCACAGCCTCAAAAGTTAGAACCACCTTGTACAGCATAATAAACAGTATCACAGGAAGGTACTGCTCAATAGTTTTCATTTGAATGGTCATACTTCAGTATTTCATCCACAGACTCAAAGTTAGAACTACCTTGTACAACAGAATGAACAGCACCACAGGAAAGTACTGCTCAGTAGCTTTCATTTGAATGGTCACACTGTAGGATTTCATCCACAGGCTCAAAAGTTAGAACCACCTTGTACAACATAATGAACAGCACTACTGGAAAGTACTGCTCAGTAGCTTTCATTTGAATGGTCACACTGTAGGATTTCATCCACAGGCTCAAAAGATAGAACCACCTTGTACAGCATAATATGCACTTATTGACTGAATGGGAGGGCCAGACGGGAAAATATTTGGCTTGAGGTCATGGCTTACAGACCGAGCGCCAAATATTTTCCTGTCCTGCCCGACCTAACTCAGGCTATAAGTATTTTATAATATGACTAGAAAGTACAGGAAGAGTCGTGCAGTGCGAGGTCGCTTGAACTTGAGCGGGGCCGGATGGCTTTTTCCGGACCGGCTCACGTCACCTTGCGATTCTATTTTCTGTGGTATTGCGTCAGCTAGGCCATACAGTCATATTATAATAAACAGTACCACAAGAAAGTACTGCTCAGTAGCTTTCATTTGAATGTTCACACTTTAGGATTTCACCCACAGACTCAAAAGTTAGAACCACCTTGTACAGCATAATAAACAGCACCACAGGAAAGTACTGCTCAATAGCTTTCATTTGAATGGTCACACTGTAGGATTTCATCTACAGACTCAAAAGTTAGAACCACCTTGTACAGCATAATAAACAGTATCACAGGAAGGTACTGCTCAATAGTTTTCATTTGAATGGTCATACTTCAGTATTTCATCCACAGGAAAGTACTGCTCAGTAGCTTTCATTTGAATGGTCACACTGTAGGATTTCATCCACAGGCTCAAAAGTTAGAACCACCTTGTACAACATAATGAACAGCACTACTGGAAAGTACTGCTCAGTAGCTTTCATTTGAATGGTCACACTGTAGGATTTCATCCACAGGCTCAAAAGTTAGAACCACCTTGTACAGCATAATAAACAGTACCACAGGAAAGTACTGCTCAGTAGCTTTCATTTGAATGGTCACACTGTAGGATTTCATCCACAGCCTCAAAAGTTTAGAACCACCTTGTACAGCATAATAAACAGTACCACAGGAAAGTACTGCTCAGTAGCTTTCATTTGAATGGTCACGCTGTAGGATTTCATCCACAGCCTCAAAAGTTAGAACCACCTTGTACAGCATAATAAACAGTATCACAGGAAGGTACTGCTCAATAGTTTTCATTTGAATGGTCATACTTCAGTATTTCATCCACAGACTCAAAGTTAGAACTACCTTGTACAGCATAATAAACAGCACCACAGGAAAGTACTGCTCAGTAGCTTTCATTTGAATGGTCACACTTAAGGATTTCATCCAGAGGCTCAAATGTTAGAACCACCTTGCGCAACAGAAAAGTATTGCTGATCTGTTTTTACTTGAATAATCACATTGTAGGATTTTGTCCATAGATTTTAAATTCTGTACGCGATTTCCAAGTTATATCCTGACAGTAAGAGAAGTTATGCGTAGTGGGGAGAGCTGAGAGCGGCGTGGAAAACTAATCACGAAGTATTGACATATAATAAAATGCAAACAGAGTGCTTTTCGCTGACCTTGAAATCATTAATTTAGCGTAAACAACACAACAAACGGGCCGAAAGGAAGCAATTTGATTGGTTTAGAGAACGGAGGCAAACGCGCGCGGGTTTTGGTTGGCTTAGCGACGCCCAAAGCTGAAAAGAACCTATTCTCTTTAACGTCAATATCAGCATTCTGATATCAAACAAGGTATATAAAACAAGCCTCTTTCCACATTAGGGTGATTTTAGAGGGAAATGATCCTTTCAACGTTCACTTGCTTTTGGCATCACAAAGCATCGTAACTTGTGTCTATGTGCTTGTAAATTTTATTGTAGATGAATTTGCTTATTTTCCTTTGATTTTTCTACAGGACAACGGCTGCTGTCCATCGATGTCTGATGTCTGAATTCCCCAAGAAAGAACCAAAGAACAATAACAAGCAAGAACAAGAGGTAGAGAAAATAGATTAAGATTTGTCGAAAATCTGAAAAGCAGTTAGAAGATTGCTAGAAGGCTTAGGGGTGAACGTGCTAAGTTTGGAACTTAGTTGACAATTAGATCTAAGCAAAAAGCCTAGCTTTCAAGCACACAACAGTGAAAAATTTTGAACGTTTTTCAGCGAGTCAAAGCGATTTGCACTGATGAAAGGACTGAAATTGAACCACTCTGTGTTCTGTAAACTAAGTATTATGCTTCATTCAGACATTCCTTTCTGAAAACAGAAGAGTACCAAGACTTATTTTCAAGAAAGTTTGTTTTTATTAAAGTTAGAAGTCGTACCACCATTTTAATTTTGTTCTCGATATTTATTTCTATTGTAACAGCTGTTCAAAATTGCTTAATTTTCCCGCCAAAAGACTTAGAAAAATACGGGCGCCCAAAATACGCATGCGCCGGTTTTTTTTTTTTAGAAAAAATTAATTTTGCAACCTTGTGTTATCTGTATATTCTTTCCCTTGTCTTAGTTAACATTTGTTTAAAGAGTTTAAATTTTCCCGCCAAAAGACTTAGAAAAATACGGGGCGCTCAAAATACGCATGCGCCGATTTTTTTTAAAAAAATCTAGACCTTGGTTGTTTTAAGTATAAATATTTTATTATTCTGAAATTAAAGTCAATAAACAAGTCTTCAAGTGGTAATGTTATTTTATTTCTTTCACTTGCAATATGATAATGTATAAACAAATAATTTTTATTTACTTTCTCTTTCTTAATTAGTTAAGTGAATTGAGTTAAATCATTAAAAGGTGTCAAGAAAAATTCTTCGTTTATATACTAAGTCTTTTGGCGGGAAAATCTAGAGAAATTTGCACAGCGTTTCCCCTGACAACAATTTCCGCAAAAAATTGAATAAGGTTGTCCTTAAGAAAATTCCCGCCAAAAAATCTTGCATACACCACCTCGTGCAAAGAATGTGAAAAAATTATTTCAAACTTCCCTTGTAAATAAACTTTAAGCCAAGTAAAGTACCCGAAGTCTTATTTAAGCTAAATTTTGATTGAAAAATATCCCATCCGATAACCTTGTAGTCTTTTTCAATTCTTACACGAGTCGGTGTATACATAGTATTTGAAACAACATGGCAAATTTTAGCACGGAATTAAAAATATTTATACTACTGATTACAAACGAATCGGTTTTGGAACGTTTTTTATTTCATGTCCAATTCAATATTTCCTTAAACAGTTTTATACCTTGCCATGTTGCCTCTAACTAGACCTTCTTCAGCCAACACAATTCTTGTTTGCAGCGCCAAAAAATATCGCCAATTTTCTCTTCATAAACGAATTGCTTAAAACCTTTAATTCTATTTTATCACGATTGGAGCAAGTCTTAAAGATATTCAACAATTTAGAGTACAAAAAGTAATTGCTTTTCTTCATGCTCCATACAATGTTTTTGGACTGTTAGATAAATTCAAAAATCAATTTTCTATTTGTTTCCTTTTACCTTGTGCTACATCATGTGTTGGCAGAAAAAAGTCTATGAACACTTAAATAGTAATTACAGCTCAGAATAAAACCCCATGTGTGATTTCAAATAGAAACCGAGCTTTAGTCCCCACCACTGAATCCAGTTTCAACGTTATACAGACCACAAAAACACGTCTTTCTTTAAAATTTATTTTCCCTTTTCTTAAAGGAACTACTAAAAATTTTTTTCACAACTCATTCAAAATTACAAATCAAAGAACTAATTTCTAATCTTTCCTGAGCATTTATAAAAATCGCCAAAGCAACACAATTTTTACGGTCGCAAACTATCTTTGTCGGTGTGAATGTAAAAAACGTTAAAATAACTGGTTTTGAGCATTAAGCAGTTAGCAGTCTACATTAAACAAACCAATTCCCTTAGGCGAGAAACATTTCAAGTAGAAAAAATAATTGCCTCAATCTGATCTGAAGGTTCATGTTTATCTTTCTTAAAACAAACGTTCTCAGCCACAAATATAACTACGAATTTGAAATCGTAAGCAATTCGACTATTACAGATCTGTTCGTTTGTAAAGTAACGAAAAAAACAATAGTTATCGATTCGAATGAGAAAATGTTATCTATATTGAACGTCCTTAGTTTTGTTTCAAGTAAAATATTCAAATTCAAAAGATAGACAGTTATCGAGGACAAAAGTCAAGCCAGTTTACTAAATTTGTTTCACTAACTAAAAATGTAATCTTATCTGATTCAGTTCTCCAATGTGTAAAATGGCCACGACATCACTGACAACCTATCACTTATCAATTCAGATTGGAAAAAGATCTAAATCTTTTAATAAATGATTAATAAATAATAAATAAATTAATAAATTTTTATAAATTTTAATTTTAATTTTATTTTAATAAATTTTTATAAATGATTTTTTAAAATGGTTCGCCATCCTTAGTCTTTTTAAGGAAAAAAATTAAAAAAATAAGTTAGTCTCGTTTTACGTTGTTTCTGAAAAGGAACAGTGCTTTAAATTTTAAATCATAAATTGACAAAAAAGACAATTGTCTTGACAAGTGTTTGAGAATAAATTTGTTTCAATAATAAGCTTAATTGAGGTGGCCAAAACAGCATGTTTGGTTTTCAGATCACGTCAAAAATTTAAAAATCTAAAGTATACGTCCTACAAAGCTATTTCCAACATGGTATGTAAATACCAAAGTCATAATCTTTCACAAAAAGTTTCAGATTTTAACGATGTTTTGCTTCCGATTTATAAAAGTTTTAAATGTGTCACGCCATTCGTCACGCTATTTCAGATAAGCCGTGAAAATGAAGTTGAAAGTTATTTTTGTATTATAGATGTTTATGAGCCGATTAAATGGCACTTATAGTGAATACAATAGTTTGTGATGAGATTTTTGATGTAATTAAGACAGAATTTTTGGGCACCAAGATGGCCGCTCCATACATTTCTTACTAAAAATGTCTAATACACGTTCCCCTGTAACTCTTGAACGAAATGCTTTTACGCTTCAAAATTTGGCCAAGATGTGTAGTTTTAAACTCTCTACAATTCCATAAACATTTTGGAATCGAAATCTATTGTTTAATGTTTCTGAATTTTGATATCACGTAAGTGAAAACCAAGAATAACTTTGTGCCAAGATCTCAAGAGTTGTAGGTTGGTGATTTTTTAAAATGGTTCGCTGTTTTCATCATATAAGTAAAAACTTCAGGTGAAATCAATTAACTCTACTTCTTTTTTTGGTAAACAAAGGTCTCAAAAGCTAAAAAATATGATTTTATCAGACTACGATAAGTTGGCTTGAGGCTAGACTTCTTTTACATTTCGAATTTTAGATGTGTAAGCGTTTTAACTGATTTCTGTAATTTTTGTTCTGATTCTTAATAAAGAATCTTCAAATTAAAAGAATAGTTTGCTATTTTCATCAAATAAATAAGAATTTTAGATTAAATCAATTAAGTCTAGTTCTATTTTTGCAGCGTTATTTTGGCAAACAAAGGTTTTGAAAAACAAGCAAAAAAATATGATTTAATCACACTATAATACGTTGGCTTCAGGCTTGACGCTAGACTTCCTTATATAATTCGAATTTTAATCGATATCTGTAATTTTTGTTTCTGAATCTTTAAACTATGCACCTTTTCAAATTTGCAACATTTCAAGGTTTATGGCAAGCAACTTCCCACAAAATCGACTACGTACTACACTGTACAAAACAATTTGACGATTGAATTAAATGACTTAACTTGTAAATGCTAACTTCCATTAAATACCAAAACATAAGAGGCGAGAAAAGTTCACACATGGAACATTCTTCCGATACTTGTTTCAAAGGATTCATATGTAATACCTGTCGTAAAAAAGAGCCTTTTCGATTCTTTCGCAGTATTTTTATCTTATTATAAACTCTAATTTCTGCAAGTAAACCGCGTTAATACCGCTATATCAGCTTTGATACGTTTAAGAACGTTTTTTTCTTTATGATTTCTTGTCACGGATAAATGTTTCCTGTTTAGAACACAAATCTGTTACAGGTCTATTCGTTTGTAAAGTAACCAAAAAAAAAACCCAATAGTTATCGATTCGAATGAGAAAATGTTATCTATATTAAGCGTCCTTAGTTTTGTTTCGAAATATTTAAATTCAAAAGTTAGACAATTATCGAGGATAAAAGTCAAGCCAGTTTACTAAATTTGTTTCACTTACTAAAAATGTAATTTTAACTGATTCAGATCTCCATTGTGTAAAATGGCCACGACATCACTGACAACTTATCACTTATCAATTTAAATTAGAAAAAGATCTAAATCTTTTATAAATGATTTTTTTAAAATGGTTCGCCTTCTTAGTCATTTTAAGGAAAAAATTCAAAAAAATAAATTAGTCTCGTTTTACGTTGTTTCTGAGAAGGAACAGTACTTTAAAGTTTAAATCATAAATTGACAAAAAAGACAATTGTCTTGACAAGTGTTTGATAATAAATTTGTTTCAATAATAAACTAATTGTGGTGGCCAAATCATCACATTAATTATCGATTCAAATTAGAAAACCTAAACAAAACAGCATATTTTTAGTTTTCACATGACGGCATAAAATCTAAAGTATACGTCCTACAAAGCTGTTTCCAACATGGTATGTGAATACCAGTGTTATAATCTTTCACAAAAAAGTTTCAGGATTTAACGATGTTTTGCTTCCGATTTATAAACGTTTTAAATGTGTCACGCCATTCGTCACGCTATTTCAGATAAGCCGTGAAAATAAACAAAATTGAGCAAGCTGAAAGTTATTTTTGGGTTTAAGATGTTTATAAGCCGATTAAATGGCACTTATATTGAATACAATATTCTGTGATGAGATTTTTGGTGTAATTAGGACTGAATTTTTGGGCACCAAGATGGCCGCTCCATACATTTCTTACTAAAACTGTCTAATACACGTTCGCCTGTAACTCTTGAACGAAATGCTTTTACGCTTTAAAATTTGGCCAAGATGTGTAGTTTTAAAGTGTATATGACAGATATTTTTTTATTTACTTGATGGAGTCTACATGGCGTTCTGATAAGAAAGTCGAAAAAAGTTTTCCATATCGATTTTAGTTGTCCGTGAATTAGCCGTCTAAAAACGTGAAATTCTCTTCCGGTGGGTTACGAAACCGCACAAGAAGAAAGACTGAAAATAGTCCGCTGTGACGTCAATACAAGAATGCCATAGTCGCGGTTTCTCAGTTCCTCCGTTTTTTGGTGCGTGCTGCTACAACCATAGACAACACACCTCAACAGAACCATGTTTCTTCCTCAGGGCGCACCAAAAAATGTGAGTAACCGAGGAACCTCGACACTGGCATTCTTGTATTGACGTCACAGCGGACCATTTCCAGTCTTTCTTCTTGCGCGGTTTTGTAACCCACCGGAAGTGAAATTTCATGTTTTTAGACGGTTAAAACACGGAAAAGAAAATCTATATCGAAAAAACTCTTTTCAATTTTCTTATCAGAACGCCATGTAGATTCCATCAAGCAAATAAAATATCTGTCATATACACTTTAAACTCTAACATGGTATGTGAATACCAGTGTTATAATCTTTCACAAAAAGACGATGTTTTGCTTCCGATTTATAAAAGTTATAATTGTGTCACGCTGTTTCAGATAAGCCGTGAAAATAAACAAAATTGAACAAGTTAAAAGTTATTTTTGTATTGTGGTTGTTTATAAGCCGATTAAATGGCACTTATAGTGAATACAATATTTTGTGATGAGATTTTTGGTGTAATTAAGACTTTGAATTGATGGCCGCTCCATACATTTCTTACTAAAAATGTCTAATACACGTTCGCCTGTACAGTGTAACTCTTGAACGAAATGCCTTGACGCTTCAAAATTTGGCCAAGATGTGTAGTTTTAAACTCTACAATTCCATAAACATTTTGGAATCGAAATCTATTGTTTAATGTTTCTGAATTTTCATATTATGTAAGTGAAAACCAAGAATAACTTTGTGCCAAGATCTCAAGAGTTGTAGGTTGGTGATTTTTTAAAATGGTTCGCTGTTTTTATCATATAAGTGAGAACTTCAGGTGAAATCATTTTTTCATTTCATTTATTTGTTTACTCCAAACCTTTTCAGGTGAAATCAATTAACTCTAGTTCTTTTTTTTGGTAAACAAAGGTCTAAAAACTAAAAAATATGATTTTATCAGACTATGATAAGTTGGCTTGAGGCTAGACTTCTTTTACAATTCGAATTTTAGATGTGTAAGCGTTTTAACCGATTTCTGTAATTTTTGTTCTGATTCTTAGTAAAGAATCTTCAAATTAAAAGAATAGTTTGCTATTTTCATCAAATAAGTAAGAACTTTAGATGAAATCAGTTAAGTCTAGTTCTATTTTTGCAGCGTAATTTTGGCAAACAAAGGCTTTTAGAAACTAGCAAAAAAATATGATTTAATCACACTATAATACGTTGGCTTGAGGCTTGACGCTAGACTTCCTTATATAATTCGAATTTTAATCGATTTCTGTAATTTTTGGTTTGAATCTTTAAACTATGCACCTTTTCAAATTTGCAACATTTCAAGGTTTATGGCAAGCAACTTCCCACAAAATCGACTACGTACTACACTGTACAAAACAATGTGACGATTGAATTAAATGTTATAACTTGTAAATGCTAACTTCCATTAAATACCATAACATAAGAGGCGAGAAAAGTTCGCACATGGAACATTCTTCCGATACTTTTTTCAAAGGATTCATATGTAATACCTGTCGTGAAAAAAGAGCCTTTTCGATCCTTTCGCAATATTTTTATCTTATTATAAACTCTAATTTCTGCAAGTAAACCGCGTCAATACAGCTATATCAGCTTTGATACGTTTAAGAACGTTTTTTCTTCATGATTTCTTGTCACGGATAAATGTTTCCTGTTTATAACACAAATCTGTTACAGATCTGTTCGTTTGTAAAGTAACCAAAAAAAAAACACAATAGTTATCGATTCGAATGAGAAAATGTTATCTATATTAAACGTCCTTAGTTTTGTTTCAAGTAAAATATTCAAATTCAAAATATAGACAGTTATCGAGGACAAAAGTCAAGCCAGTTTACTAAATTTGTTTCACTAACTAAAAATGTAATTTTAACTGATTCAGATCTCCATTGTGTAAAATGACCACGACATCACTGACAACCTATCACTTATCAATTCAGATTGGAAAAAGATCTAAATCTTTTAATAAATGATTAATAAATAATAAATAAATTAATAAATTTTTATAAATTTTAATTTTAATTTTATTTTAATAAATTTTTATAAAGGAAAATGGAAAAAAATGGAAAAAATTCAAAAAATAAATTAGTCTCGTTTTACGTTGTTTCTGAAAAGGAACAGTACTTTAAATTTTAAATCATAAATTGACAAAAAAGGCAATTGTCTTGACAAGTGTTTGATAATAAATTTGTTTCAATAATAAACTAATTGTGGTGGCCTAAACATCACATCAATTATCGATTCAAATTAGAAAACCTAAACAAAACAGCATATTTTTAGTTTTCACATGACGGCATAAAAATCTAAAGTATACGTCCTACAAAGCTGTTTCCAACATGGTATGTGAATAATAGTGTTATAATCTTTCACAAAAAGTTTCAGGTTTTAACGATGTTTTGCTTCCGATTTATAAAAGTTTGAAATGTGTCGCGCCATTCGTCACGCTATCTCAGATAAGCCGTGAGAATAAACAATTGAGCAAGGTGAAAGTTATTTTTGTATTATAGATATTTATAAGCCGATTAAATGGTACTTATAGTGAATACAATAGTTTGTGATGAGTTTTTTGGTGTAATTAAGACTGAATTTTTGGGCACCAAGATGGCCGCTCCATACATTTCTTACTAAAAATGTCTAATACACGTTCACCTGTAACTCTTGAACGAAATGCTTTTACGCTTCAAAATTTGGCCAAGATGTGTAGTTTTAAACTCTCTACAATTCCATAAACATTTTGGAATCGAAATCTATTGTTTAATTTTTCTGAATTTTCATATGTTGTAAGTG
The DNA here is from genome assembly GCA_022457155.1 of Cladopsammia gracilis. Lineage (NCBI taxonomy): Eukaryota > Metazoa > Cnidaria > Anthozoa > Scleractinia > Dendrophylliidae > Cladopsammia > Cladopsammia gracilis. Next base: position 1,397,349 of record JAJGOT010000072.1, on the reverse strand, counting down.
AAAACCAAGAATAACTTTGTGCCAAGATCTCAAGAGTTGTAGGTTGGTGATTTTTTAAAATGGTTCGCTGTTTTCATCATATAAGTGAGAACTTCTGGTGAAATCAATTAACTCTAGTTCTTTTTATTGGTAAACAAAGGTCTCAAAAACTAAAAAAATATGATTTCATCAGACTATGATAAGTTGGCTTGAGGCTAGACTTCTTTTACAATTCGAATTTTAGATGTGCAAGCGTTTTAACCGATTTCTGTAATTTTTGTTCTGAGTGTTAATAAAGAATCTTCAAATGAAAAAACATAGCTCGCTATTTTCATCAAATAAGTAAGAACTTTAGATTAAATCGTGAAAGTCTAGTTCTATTTTTGCAGCGTAATTTTGGCAAACAAAGGTTTTTAGAAACTAGCAAAAAAATGTGATTTAATCAGACTATGATAAGTTGGCTTGAGGCTAGACTTCCTCATATAATTCATCGAATTTTAGACATGTTAGCGTTTTCATCGATTTCTGTAATTTTTGTTCTGAATCTTTAAATTATACACCTTTTCAAATTTGCAACATTTCAAGGTTTATGGCAAGCAACTTCCCACAAAATCGACTACAAACTACACTGTACAAAACAATTTGACGATTGAATTAAATGTTATAACTTGTAATTGCTAACTTCCATTAAATACCAAAACATAAGAGACGAGAAACGTTCACACATGGAACATTCTTCAGATACTTTTTTCAAAGGATTCATATGTAATACCTGTCGTAAAAAAAAGAGCCTTTTCGATCCTCTCGCAATACCGCTATATCAGCTTTGATACGTTTAAGAACGTTTTTTCTTTATGATTTCTTGTCACGGATAAATGTTTCCTGTTTAGAGCACAAATCGGTTACAGGTCTATTCGTTTGTAAAGTAACCAAAAAAACCCAATAGTTATCGATTCGAATGAGAAAATGTTATCTATATTAAACGTCCTTAGTTTTGTTTCAAAATATTTAAATTCAAAAGTTAGACAGTTATCGAGGATAAAAGTCAAGCCAGTTTACTAAATTTGTTTCACTTACTAAAAATGTAATTTTAACTGATTCTGATTTTCTTCATGATTTCTTGTCGCGGATAAATGTTTCCTGTTTATAACACAAATCTCTTGGAACTACGTTTCTGTTGGTAGAAATTGCTTAAATGTACCATTTTAAAAGGCTTTTCGTCATACTTGTAACCATTGAGAAATACGCATTATTTTCTTGGTAAAAAGAATCGATCTGCTAATAATAACGATTTGTTCAGACATAAGTAAAAACAAACGATAAAAACCGACGTTTCGGTGTCATCGTGACGCCATTGTCAAGGTAACTTGTGAACGAAATGTAAATGACAACAAGTATTTGAAGCAGTGTTAGCGCTAAAATTATTACATAAGAGAAAGTGCGAAAATAAAAATTATGTAAATACTTTCGCAGGAATGGAGTCCGATTGCACATTCAGAATGGGTCTTTCTTGTTTGATAAACATTTCGTACATTTCAGCGGATATTGTCAGGAAACAGCTCAAGTTGCTCAGCCTGAAAGTGCAGACCACCATCCAGCCCGTGTTTGTGAGCCACAAAATTGATCAAGAACTTAAAGTACACAAAACAAAGCCATCGATTGCAAACCAACAATGCGTCGTTTACAAATTCCAATGTCACCTGTGCGATGCGGGTTATGCAGGCTACACGCGCGGAAATTTACACGATCGCGTGGATGGACATAAACAGCAGTCATCCTTTATTTTCATACACTACAAGAACATGCACGGGAAGGTCCCCGATGACCTGTTGAGGCGCTTCTTGGTACTTAACAAATTCACAAATAACTTTGACTGTTTATTGCACAAAATGTTGTTTATCAAACAAGAACGACCCATTCTGAATGTGCAATCGAACTCCATTCCTGTGAAAGTATTTACATAATTTTTATTTTCGCACATTCTGTTATGTAATAATTTTAGCGCCAACACTGCTTCAAATTCTTGTTACCATTCACATTTCGTTCACAAGTTACCTTGACAACGGCGTCATGATGACACCGAAACGTCGGTTTTTATCGTTTGTTTTGGTTAAATTTGCTAATAAATAAAAATATAAACATTGCACAACCATTACACATGTAACATTCTTCCGATACTTTTTTCAAAAGATTCATATGTAATACCTGAAAAGAGTCTTTGATCCTTTCGCAGTATTTTTATCTTATTATAAACTCTAATTTCTGCAAGTAAACCGCGTCAATACTGCTATATCAGCTTTGATACGTTCAAGAACGTTTTTTCTTCATGATTTCTTGTCACGGATAAATGTTTCCTGTTTATAACACAAATCTCTTTGAACTACGTTTCTGTTGGTAGAAATTGTTTAAATTCCACATAACCCCAAAATTGTTTTTTTTTTTTGCTTAATCAACTCTATGTACGTTGAAAAGTTGATTAGTTAAATTTTTCTTGTTTTTAACGTCGCGTTAGTGAGTTATAGAGATTTGAATTTACAAAATGCTAATTTGATAACATCAATTCGGGATTTTGCCATTATTACTACGTCAATTAACAATACGCAGTATACAACTTTACGTTCGCGCGAAAATCTTCTACAAGACAGTTTTTTCAAACTTATGCTACGGTCTGATAACGAGTTACTGATGTCAGAAATGTAAAAAAAAATTGGGGGTCACCGAATTGATTTAAGACATATGGTGTGTAGAAATACATTGTTTTTTAAAAGTTAGTCCTCGTAACATGACATGGTGTCCATGGCTTTTAGTTAAACAATATCAAAGATGAATCGCTGGGGAGAAACTATTATATTCAAATGTTATCTAAGTGGGCCTGATTCGTAAATAATTCGAACTGTTTTCAACCTTTAAATGAGTTAACCCTTTAAAGAGGGCATTCGGAAACAACATACAGCTGAGATATGAGTGAGATATGAGTGCAATTCGACGTCGCTTGGATAAAATGAAAAAAAATCAAACTGCTACAAGACAGATTTTTTTCCTTTATTCACAAACTGTAGATAATCGGTAAAGAAAGTGATATATGAAGGAAAAAAATAGGGGTCACCGACCATCCAAGCGAGTTAAATCAAAGCAAAGTTAACGCAACGGCTACCATCCCTTCATGTGAATAGACTTCTTCCTTTGCACGCGCGCTCGTGCATGACGTTGCATGGTGTTGCGACATGAATTGCGTGCGCAGTAAGGATGCGCATAAACAATAAAGGAAAATCAATTTGAGAAATACCAAATATAAACTGTGGATAGTCGATTGATTCGTAAAAAATATTACCTGGAGGTAAAAACAAGTAGTTGTTTTATAAATGAATTCCGAATTGACGTCATCTAATTAGTATTTTGCAAATTCAAATCTTTATAACTCCCTTACGCGACGTTAAAAACAAAAAATATTTAACTATTCAACTTTTCAACGTACATAGAGTTGATTAAGCAAAAAAAAAAAAAAACAATTTTGGGGTTAGGTGGACTTTAAGTGATGCTCCACATAAGAACTACTGTAAACTTCATTGTTCTGCGGCATTGGCTCTTTCCCACATAGAATATCTTTGATTTTAAGAATAGAGGAGGGGCTGATGGTTCATAAAAAGAAAATCCATTTGCGTCAAATAAATTTTGGTAAATGTTTGTGCTTAACCAATCAGAATAGCAAAAGACAACAGCTAATAATTTTGCTTATTTGATGAAGTTCCCCAAATACAATATCTTTTAAAAATTGCATGTTGTGCGATTGGGTCTCAAATTACTTGAAACCTTAAATTAATTAGACAAAATGCACCTTTAACCGTAACTTTTTAGCGGTTTTCGAGTCTAGGCCAATCAGATCACTAGTTGTAACAATGAAAAAAGTTGACATTCCATCGTGCATTGCGTTTCAGCACTTTCCTTCTTATGCGGATCATTACTTAAATGTACCATTTTAAAAGGCTTGTCGTCAAAGTTGTAACCATTGAGAAATATGTATTATTTTCTTGGTAAAAAGAACCGATCTGCTAATAATAACGATTTGATTAGACATAAGCAAAAACAAACGATAAAAACCGACGTTTCGGTGTCATCGTGACGCCATTGTCAAGGTAACTTGTGAATGAAATGTAAATGTAACAAGTATTTGAAGCAGTGTTGGCGCTAAAATTATTACATAACAGAAAGTGCGAAAATAAAAATTATGTAAATACTTTCGCAGGAATGGAGTCCGATTGCACATTCAGAATGGGTCTTTCTTGTTTGATAAACATTTCGTACATTTCAGCGGATATTGTCAGGAAACAGCTCAAGTCCCTCAGCCTGAAAGTGCAGACCACCATCCAGCCCGTGTTTGTGAGCCACAAAATTGATTAAGAACTTAAAGTACACAAAACAAAGCCATCAATTGCAAACCAACGGTGCGTCGTTTACAAAGTCCAATGTCACCTGTGCAATGCGGGTTATGTAGGCTACACGCGCGGACATTTACACGATCGCGTGGATGGACATAAACAACAGTCACCCTCTATTTTTAAACACTACAAGAACATGCACGGGAAGGTCCCCGATGACCTGTTGAGGCGCTTCTTGGTACTTGACAAATGCAAAAAATGTTTGTCAAACAAGAAAAACCCATTCTGAATGTGCAATCGGACTCCATTCCTGCGAAAGTATTTACACAATTTTTATTTTCGCACTTTCTGTTATGTAATAATTTTAGCGCCAACACTGCTTCAAATACTTGTTACATTTACATTACGTTCACAAGTTACCTTGACAATGGCGTCACGATGACACCGAAACGTCGGTTTTTATCGTTTGTTTTTGTTAGATTTGCTAATAAATAAAAATATAAACATTGCACAACCAGGGTGAATTTTTGACATTAAAACCTATCGGTCACGCGTACGTTCGCTCCTTTTTCATGGTCTTAACACTGAGGTATTGCAAAATTTATTTGCCTCTTATGTTGCCGTTTCTAGTGGGATTTAGTAAAGGATTTAAAAGTTATCATTGAATCTAATTTTATTTTATCCAGTCTGCCAGAAATTGCACATAGTCGAATGCTTATTTTTCTACTTTGAATGTTTAAGATCTTGGTTCAAGCTGTTTGACTTATAAAAAATGTATGCCAATTTTTTTTTCCTTCTTTCTCAGTGTGATATAAAATGCAGTAAATAGTCAAAAGACACTGCCTAGTTTCAGGCGTGTAGCCTCGAGGGACTTTGCAACCTTCTTGTGTTCCGTGAATTATTCAAACATCGCGTTATAGCATTTATTTTTCTAGATTATCATTGCAATTATAACATGAAAAAATATTGAAATTAAAGCTTACAAGTCAAAAAATTTATACTTATAAAATGAAACCTCTGCTTCAAAACATGTGGCGAGCTATCTTATGTATTGATTGTACCAACTTGAAATAACGCTAATTTCATGTGGCTCCAAGTAGTTTTTTTTTGGGTCACACTTCCCTTTTTGAATGCGCTTATACATAATCTTACTTTAGCTCAATGAATCTGAATTTGATACCAGATGTTAGGCTTGACGTTTTCACTCTTTTTAAACTGCATTTAAATGAAAAGCTCAATCTCTTTATTGCCGAGGAATTAGTCAGAGCTATTTGCAGGGAGTAATAATTTAAGTCTGAGGAAACATTCTGTGGTGATTTAATGATAATTTGTGAGACCTATGGAATGTTTTGACCGCTTATATTTCAAACATAAAATCACGTGTTAAAATGTTTCAGCGAATTACTCAAAATCGAACAGTTTAATTCGTTTGATATTTTCCCATTTAGTGTGCTACACTGTGTAGATTGCGATGGACTAGCATCCCATCCAGGGGGAGTAGCAATATTCCTAGTTGCTTCATGCTACAGAAACCGGGTTAAGCTCCGGCCGTGTGGGCCATCGTCGCTCGTGTGCGACTTTACCTTTACCTGACTGTGTAGATTATAGCGCATTTATTCGCTTGTCGCAGCTAGCCCCAAAATCGAAAGATATTTTGGAAAAACTTTTTTGTCATGTTTGTTTACCGTTGCTATGGAATCGCCGATTAGCATAAAAAGAGCATCATCCAAAACTTTCATCCAAGCCTAACATCTGGTAACAAATTCAGATTTATTGAGCTAAACTAAGATTATGAATAAGCGCATTAAAAAAGGGAAGTGTGACCCAAAAAAAAACTACTTGGAGCCACCGTAAAATGAAACTTATGAGACAGGAAAGACCGAGTTCATAATCATTCGAAATATTCTCAAACTATATTCAGTTAGTTTTAACATGATCGACAGACATTTCAATTATAACATGAAAAAATTGACTTATATAAAATGAAACCTCCGCTTCAATGAATATTACGAGCGATCTTTTGCTTTTAGCAATTTGAAATAACGCTAATTTAAAACGGAAAAATACTTACAGACAGAATGGACCGAATTCATAATCATTCGAAATGTTCTCAAAATCTTCCAACTATATTGCCAAGTTCATTGCTAGATGATCTACAGAACTATCTACAGAAATATCTGCTAAACATAATCGTTCTTAATTGTGTTTTTGTGGTCTGTATAGCTGGTCCAATTAACCATAAATACCAACTTTCCCGAACCAAACACGAGGGTTTTATAAACTAAGCTACCAAGTCGACAAGGGAAAAGAAGCCCTTCAACTAGTTAAACAACTAATTAATTTATCAGTCAATCAGTCAGTCAATGATGCAAAGTTGTGAATCTATAAGGTGGCACTGTAAAGCTGTATCGTATACAATCTAATACGTCAGGAACAATTTCGTCTTGCTGTGAGTTTCATGCAAAGACGGGTTCACGCTCATAGTTGCATCATGGGTAATCAGGGCAACATGGCTGGAAACTCAAAGATTTGTATTGGAATTCAAAGCCAGCTAATTCTTCCTGAATTCATATATTTGACACTTTCTCTTTGAAAAGTGTAACTTACGCATTCAAAGAAACAATACACTAAATCTGGAGTGCAAAGAAGTCCGTGATCAGTTTTTAGAAAACCTTGATTTCTCCATACATTTTCTGTAATTCTACAGTATCAAAATTACAGGAAATGTATGGGAAAATTGAGGTTTTCAAAAAACTGATCTTGGACTATTTTGCACTCCAGATTCAGCTTATTGTGTCTTTGAATTCGTAAATTGCACTTTTCAAAGAGAAAGTGTCAAATATATGAATTCAGGAAGAATCAGATGGCTTTGAATTCCAATACAAATCTTTGAATTTCCTGCCATCTTGCCCTGATTACCCATGATGCAACTATGAGCGTGAACCCGTCTATTTTGACGCTAGGCTGCGAAATTCATGATATAATATTAGAATGTTTCACCTTACATATTTGTCAACAAAGTTGTTTTAGTCTGTCGAGTTGGATCTGTAGTTGTATTTATAAGTGCAGTTCTGAAAAGAACTGTTGTTGTTGATATTGACTGACGAGTCGACAACCTGAACGGAAGTAAGAGTCTTGTTGATGGTATCTCATCAGTTGATTCCAAGCTAATTAAGTCTCTTGTTGTTGTGATTGGTCCTTTGCGATACGTGTGTCAGTGTAATTTTCGTCTGTCTGTTGTTGGTTGGATGTGACATTATGAAAGGTCTAAGACCACCATAAAAGCTCTTCGTTTTATATATTTTAATCATCAGTGAGATAAATCGTCCTGGAAATGTTGATATTCAATGAGTGCTTCATTTTAGAAAAAAAGCATTTTTAAGTTTTATGATATTTGTGACGGTCCGAAACGGCCAGATTCTCAAATGCCACAAAACGGCAATATTTAGCAATTGCGTTTCGTCTTAATGTTCAGAAACTATAGCATTGTAAATGTGTCATCCTAATAGTTGTGAAGACTACTGCAGAGCTGGATTTTTTAAAAAATAGTTACTGTTTTCCTATTTTTAATGCCTTTGTGTTTGGATCTTTCATTAATGGGAATCAATGAACACCAAGAATTGTCAGTCAAATTTGCCTTTTTGTTCAGTCTATTGTTTGTTTGTTTGTTCTGTTAATAATGCTGATAAGTCATTTGTCAGGTTAATGTAGCTGTCGTTAATTTTTTACCATCTTGATTGGAAAAAAAATGAACAGCTATTTGCACTATGCGCTTTTCTTAAAGGGTATTAAACCTTACAGAGCCACCTTGCATCACCAACTGAAGATGTAACTATGGTAACGAAAGGTTCTGAGCTTTGTGATTTTGTATGTGTGCTAATGGCAGAAACCTTGAGCGATCACGACCGATTCTAGACTAAAAAAATCGTCTTTGCTTTTGTTGCCAAGTTTAAGTAAATTAATCAATCAATACGAATTTGCTTCGCAGCTTCTAGATAAAATATATGCATAAAAAATAAACCCATACGATAAATCAGATCAAACAATCTGCAGAACATCGCTCAATGTTTCCACTCTTTCTAAGATCTTAAGATTCATTGTCCTTTGGAAACTAATCTTTATAAAATAGTGGCTGATGAAAAAAAAACTTTATAATTTGTAGCTTTGTGCCTTCATTGATTCAGTATTTTTAAGACTGAATGGCTTGCCGCCAAGGAGGCATGTAACACTGTTTCAGTCAAAACACAAGAAAAAAGCTCCAGACATGACCTTACTTGAATGCGCTGCGAATTTTGTGTGTTAAACGCAGATCCGTGTTGAATTTTTGCGCAAGACTTCATTTGTCAGGATTTAGCCACAGCAAACGGCCAGTACTTAAAAAAATTGCTATTGCTTTGACTAAAAGCTTAGAACTTAGTCTTTATGCAAAAAGATGGAAAACAAATCAACATTTAACACATAAAATTCCCAGTGCATGCAAAAATGGACAAATGTGGAGTGTTCTTCTCGCATTTTTGCCAAAACCCGGGTTATAAGCCCCTTTTGCACCAAGCACTTTAATTGATAAATCTGCGTCTAAATATAAATTTTTGTCAGCCACCATTTTATATAGTGCGATGTAATTAAAATGTTAAATTTCTTATCTTTGTAGCGTTTTCTCCTGATTCAGTGATTCCATTGTCTTATTTGTTGTTTTCCTACTCTTTTCCACACCACTGTGTTAGTTATCCTGAAAACAGAAATAAACGGATTCATTGGTGAGGACATGTTCATTTGCTTTCTAATTTCTATGCGTCTTAAAAATACCCGCAAGTAAACTTCGAAAATTTATATACGCGTTGTAAAGCTTCCCCTATAAATTTAGGACGCACACGAATGACCTATGCGCGAGGCTGCTTATAAGAATTTTACAGACGTAGTCAAACTTTAAGGGGCCAAAACTACATTTTACTGCGCTAAGTGAAGTAGATACGACTAATGAAAATGCACTGTTTTACGGCCAAGAAAGCGACGCTTAAAATGCACGTGGTCATACTTGTACTACGAGCAACGTTTTGAAAATTGTTTTGGCTTGCAGGAAAAAAAAAACTTAAAAATAACGTAGTTTGAAACCACTGCTCACCTTTGGTCGAACTTGTTGAAAGTTTTCTTTCTGTGCTTCATCTCTTCGGTTTCCCTCGTACGGCTTCCAATTCTCCTTTTGAGAAGAAATAAAAATTATTTTAGTGTTCGGGACAAAATTGTGACCATATATTCTCTCAAACCGGTACTCACCTTCGGTTGTACTCGTACGCGTTTCAAGTTTGAAGACTTCTTTCCTCGCTTCATCTCTGTCTTATTCCTCGTGTGACTCCCCGCTCCTTTAAAACAACAACGACGTCCGAACATCTCGGCGTCCTCACTCAACTAAGATTTGCTTGGTTTGTGACACGTTCTGCAAATTACATGAATATGGATTAGGAACGAAGAAGCCAATCAGTGACAGGCCGCTACAGATTTGACGCGATTCTATTCTCCATGCTTTTTCAATGAGCGAATCTTAAATACGAAAAAGACTTCGCACGTGTTAACTTCATGATTTTGTTTTTGTGACTGCAACAGTTCGCTTGAAAAAAAATTAAAGACTCCTATGATACAAAACGCTCTAAATGCTAACTTCAAATTTAAAATTCCTGTTTAAAAAGAAAAATTATAGAGAAAAAAAAAAGTTACTCAGCGCCTTCTTCGGGATTTGAACTCGCGAGAGCGCAGGTTCAACAATACAGCGCCTTACACCACTGTACTACCGCTCACACAAGTAACCGGAAAGGATACATTTTAATATCTAATTCATGTCTATGTTGAAAAGTCCATTTGAAAACTGCAGATCGGTTCTAATTTTCCATCAAAGGATTCCAAACGCGAAATATCAAAATAAAGACTCCTATGATACAAAACGCTCTAAATGCTAACTTCAAATTTAAAATTTCCGTTTAAAAAGAAAAATTATAGAGAAAAAAAAAGTTACTCAGCGTCTTCTTCGGGATTTGAACTCGCGGGAGCGCAGGTTCAACAATACAGCGCCTTACACCACTGGACTACCGCGCACACAAGTAACCGAAAAGGATACATTTTAATATCCAGTTCGTGTCTATGTTGAGAAGTCCATTTGAAAACTGCAGATCGGTTTTAATTTTCCATCAAAGGACTCCAAACGCGACATATCAGTACATCGTGTTCATAATGTCCTCGTTTCCGGAGGTCGAGTATTGCATTTGGAACGGGTAAAACCCTGGCCTGCGAGCAAGCTCTCGGGCTCGGGGGTGGGGCCGAGAGCTTGCTCGAAGGCAAGTAAAGGCCGCACTAGTCACTGGTCGCACTCGTTCATTACAAAGTTAAAAAGGGGGCCGGTTTTCCTGTGGTCAAAGACGATCTCTATATATAAAATAGCTGGACTTCCCACTCTGCGATTGCTTGTTAAATCTTTTTCAATAGTGTCCCCAATGGAATCATTCTGCTATGTGATTTTATTGACAATTTAATAAAGTTTATTTCATATTATTCGGTGGTCTCAATGCCGGTAAAGGTTAAAATTTTGGCCATTTTACGGCTAACGGTTAATTTCTTCCCGTTACGGCGGTTAACAGAAATCTTAAAAATTAATTTCCCATTGTTTTAAAAAGTTAAAAAAAATTTATTTTAAAAAGTTTAAAATTTATTCCCATTGTTTTTACTGTTAACAATTTTTACGTCTAACGATTAACATTTTCAATTTTTACACCACCATCTAATAAACGCCCCTCTAATAACCCCCCCCCCCCCCCATGAAAACGTAAAAGTTTAATCAACGCCACTTAAAATAAATACAGTAACATAGAAAAGAACGGCTCAGTATCCTTCATTTGAGGTAAATATTTATTGGGCTTCATCCACAGATTTCGCAAAAAAAGAAACCTATAACCAGTGGTGGATCCACACTCTATCGTAAGGAGGGGCGGGGAGGTGAGGGGGCAGGGGTCAGCCGGGGTGAATAAGGGGGGACCCGGGAGGAAAATGTAACAGACTAAAAATATAACGGGGGTTGAGCCCCTCCCCTATATCCGCCATTAACAAACACACAGGCGCTCCCCTGGCTACTTGTGGGGTCCATCTTTCCACACCCCTTTTGTGACGACTACTTCTTCTGTAACAGGTTTCCAAAAAAATACAAATGGGGTTTGTTTGCTTGTAACTTCCTTTCTTGATAGATTTGTTTGGAATTAGGAAAATGCTATGTTTTTTTTTATGGTGACACTATTATAGGGACATGTCAATAACTAACTTTGGCTTCTTACCGGAACCACTAGTGGTAATTACAACTTCCTAAAAATAAAAGGCCAAGGCATTTCGTACATTACTTGACAACATGCGAAATATTTCAAAGAAACGTTTTCAAGGCTTATAAGATCAAAATAAACCACCTGGATGTAAGGGGTTTCATATCTCCGCGGTATAGAGCGTATGCACTCACGTGGCAAGCAGCTATGCAAATTTATTGGAACAAAAGAAAGTGTTAACATAAGAAAAGCGTTCAAATCCCACAGGATTGTTTTGGTACACCAACATGGCCGCCGTTCTATTGTTTTGGTACACCAATATGCCCGCCGTGACGTCATGTGCATACGCTCTATGGTCAGTACCTTACGCATGCGCACAGCCATATCACTCTGGCAGTGGCAGCCACTAACAGCTGTCTTGTCCTTGTTAGAACTCATCAGCATGACATAGCCGTTGGACCCCAACACGACCCGAAAGTCGTTTTTAGGTGACCTTTACTTTACCTTTAGGCGCGTGCATGCATACCTTTAAGCGCCAGCTCCACACTGAACATGTGGTAGCTGTTGGCCGGGACTGCAAACAGTCCTTGGCAATGCGTATGAAGCTGTTAATAGATACATGTGTGACGACATAAAAATGTCTAAATAAGCCATCTGAATGCAAGGAGAAAAAGAAAGAATGAATGATGCGGAGATGTGTCGTTTGACCCCTTGTATTCAGATGATTTACTTATCACATTAGTTTCCGGAGTTTTCACTGGTGGTAATTACAACTGGCCTTTTCTTGTGGGAGATTTCACACTATTTTCATTTTTGAAACTATCAGACCTACAAATGTAGCCCTCCAGGCCCAACAACAGGACATTATGTTGGGTGTCCAGCCTCAAACAAAAGCGACCTTAAGGCTTTATGCTGTATGTGGGAGGGGAGGTACAATTGGTCAAGTAATAAACAAGGGGAGGGGACCGGGAAGAGCTCCCATTCCGCCTCCATCCCCCCCCCCCCCGCCCCCCCCCACCCCCATGCTGGATTTGGGAGGGGAGGTACAATTGGTCAAGTAATAAACCAGGGAAGGGGACCGGGGAGAGCCTCCCCCCCATCCCCCCTTAAGATTAAGTGTAGTTCATGTGGACAGTTTGAAAACGATTGGTGGTTATACCGGCTACCTTGCAGAGCAGGTGCATTCTTGATGGCGAACGAAAGAGCCGTTAAATGGAAGTTAGTTTGGAGCGAGTCAAAAGACCTGGCCAAGGGTCTGGGAGTTGGCCTCCGACGTTTGGCGAAACCAAAATGGTGTCAACTCGAGACTACACTATTCAGCATTTGTTCACCGAAAAACACCTGCACTGCTGGATGATAACGGACCAGTATCATATTGAAATATTTTGCATGCGGTTCAAAACAGTTGTGTGGAGATTAGACTTGCCCAAAAGTATTGGTGATGCAAATGGCATTAAGAGATCAGGCAGTCTACTAGGGAACTAGGGTATAATAAAGAGTAAGAAACAATTTCCATTCGTGTCTTTATTATTTACACATAAAAATATAACAAGCAACTTTCGTTGCCTTTTTACATAATACTTAACAAATTTGGCAACTAATTCTGTTCTGTGAAGCACAATGATATACTAATGACCGTTAGATAAATGCCGTATTGCACAGACTGTAGAAGATACAACCGACGCAAACGTAAAAAAAAAATTCATTACCTAACTTAAGTATCCACTATGGTCACTAACCTTAATTTTATAGTCCGAAAATAAGACTGCACATTGCATGCACGATTGGTCTTAATACAATATAAAATACGAAAAACAAGTACATTTTATCACTCGCAAGGTCAATAAGCAGCTTATTATCCCTGGGCGGACACTTGTCCAAAGCTCGATTTCTTTCTTGTAATTCACTACATCCGAGAAAATATTTCCAGACCAAATACCTTTTTTGTATTATAGCATTTGACAGTCTACGAAAGTTTCCGTTGTAAGGAAAGTCACGCAACACTTCTCAGCTGATTAGGAGCGTTGCGTGACATAACAAATAACGGCCGTTACATAAGTTGCCGTTTAATGACTATACTTATGGATACACTTATCAAAATCCAAGTGATGGTTTTCCATTAACAAGGGATGATAAAATTACAACGAAAAAACACGACTGATAAATAGCTGCTGTATACCCCTAGCAATGATTAACTGCTAACTGACACGAATGTTTAATGCCACCTTACATGCATACATACATACATACATACATACACACACACATACATACATACATACATACATACATACATACATACATACATACATACTTTATTACCTTTCCCCAAAGGGGCTTTTCAAAGATAATTAAAACTAACTAACAAGAATAATCGCAAATATAACTAATTGCATTATAATCATAAATAAAAATCGTATTTAAAGTGCTGTTTCACGTCAACATTCAACTTGTCCCGCAACGTCTCTTAAAACTTGTTTTTGATCGCGAAGTCTTTCTCCCCTCGCGGTTTGCGATTTAGCATCGCGCGCGTCAACAACACCAAAAAAAAAAAAACGCCAGCTACACAGGTTACGCGTCTCGAGACAGGATGGCAAAATTATTTATACAACGTTCGATAAGGAAATCGTGGCGTGACAAGTTGATGCAACGTTACAAAATGTACATGTCAGTTTATTCTATGTAAACGACGCATATGATTGGCTAAGACAACGAAAGAACTTATTCAATGAATTAGTCACTCAACACAGTTTTCCAGCATTGTGACTATTACACACAAATAATAACTTTTCATGTTAGCGTTGTTCGCGCACATGGACGCATTGGCGGCAATCTCTAATCTCTAATCTGTAATGTCTATTTACACAATATCCGTCACGACAAAACCAAGGATTGCCTGACACTCCAGCAGTATTCTACTCATCCAGGGCAGCTCTTAATTTTGGGTTCTTCATTCAATGCTACAGCGCAAGGCATTTCCATCCTGACAAAAGATAATAAATTGTACTTTCTGTGCACCAATTAACAAATAGATTCCATTTTGCCGTGTGTCTGTTCAGTTATAGATCACAGATGACGTCAAAATGTGTTAACAACAAAAAAGTGGCACACGAGCCACAGGCGAGTGTGTCACTGATGTTCTTACCACATTTTGACGTCTTCTGTGATCTATAACTGAACAGACACACGGCAAAATGGAATCTATTTGTTTTAAACAATGAACAGAAAAGTAAAAAGAGTAAAATTACGAACTTGCCTCGTAGCGCTCGACTGTTCGAAGATTTGTTCCAGTTTAGCGGTATTTTTCAAGCCGCCAAGAACACTTTTCGTCTTGGTTTCTACTTTTGTTGCTCGTAAACAGCTCATGCTAAACATTTTTGAGGCTTTTACTTGCTCAATCCAGAATAATCTCGCAGACATTTTCAAAACTGCGCGCCATGTCGGAGAAAACAATGCAAACAATTTTTCTGTGACGTCAGCCGTGCGTCTGTACTCTGATAGATCATAGGCAACGACCAATCACAGAGCGCGTAGTATTCAGTTCATTGTATAATAGGATAATAATTGTTAATAAAAACAGACCATTATTTAAAGGTTTCTGTTGATACAAATATGCTTTACAGGCTGTTCAAAGCATAGTCAATAGAACAAACTGGTTATGAAGCTCAACAAATTTCAAAAAGAGTGTACAAAGTTGCTTTGTCTTATGTTGAACGAACCGTGACCGTGCACATTGTTTTGTTTAACGTGTGAGTCCAAATGTTTCCACTGATCAGTTGCTCATATGCATTTCAATACCTTTTATGTTATGTGCACGGTCAAGGCAAACGAACAAAAGAAATGGAGAACAAAAACATATAAAAAAGGACAGACTGAGTTTCATAACCAGTTCATTCTATCAACTATGCATAAACTGTGTGGACTTCCTCTCTCTCATTAGGTGCAGTTACAAGGACCATGGGAAAATGCATTTAGTATGCAAGCGGAGATTGACGACAATGCTTTTAAATTTATTAATAGATATCATGTATAAATATATATTATTTCCATTTTATTGTAAGTTATTGTGTTAAGGCGTATTTAAATAAATTTATATAGAATTTGCGCCATATAAGTCAATAAATTATTTTTATTATTTTTATTATTATTATTATAAATGCATTCGATGACAAAGTCGTTATCGCAATTAAAGGCATTATAACTCTTGAATGGCAACTTTTGAGGATCAAATAAAGCTTGAGCCACGCCTAGATTGGTCTCCTTTAGGGGATGAATTCAAAATTTCCGACGAGCATTCCGGTATCTTATTGTATATTGTATCCACTGTTGTAATTGGAAGGCGTGAAATAAAATTGTTGTTGTTCTTTTATATGGGATTTCTCCCTCCTCCTTCCCCAACGGGCTCCATGGCTACATGAACAATGTCAAAAGAAGCACCCACGTTTGGATATTCGGGGGAAATGAACCAATCATGACGTTCTGTTTGATATCAGGCTGAATCCACCAGGTGAATTACAAGGATTTACCGTCGGTGGTAAATAAAAGCGCATGTAACCACACTTACCATTTTACATCAAAATCCCAAGAGTAAGGAGTAAGATAAGTTAAGTCATATTACACCCTTACACCTCCCTTTAACAGCCACCCCTCTATAATGGCCAGTAAACTGTCCTCAATGTGGCCGGCGTGGAGAGGTTCAACAGTAATGAAATCTAATAAGCAAACCCGTTGACGGACAACGATTTGTAAAACGCGTTTTTCAAGTCTACATTTTTAACAAAAAACGATTGAAAACGCCTAAGAGTGGACGAGACCATAAACACGAGTGATTAATCTCACCTGTCGTTTCGTAAAGCTCTTGTGTCCACATACACACTTGAAGCCTCTGGGATTGACGCACCATGAAAAACGTTAGGGACTTCTTCAAAAACTATAAAACTATAAAACACAATATTTTAATTTAAGTCAAATGTAATGTAAAAACCAAGCCTTTTAATCAACTGTAGAACATTCGAACAGTTTTTAGTTTAGTGTCGTAAAAACAAAACCAAAGTTATCTCTTTGGCCAATCACAACAGACGCAGACAATCCAATGAACCAATCAGAGCTTGAAGTCAATACATGAGAAAGTGGCGCGAGATTTTTTAGCCAATCACAAAGCGTAGCATTGCAAAACCAAAGCAAACGCGAAATAACTTTTGACAGTCAATTCTCAAACTCATTAATAATTCATGACGAGAACACAAAGGAAATAACTACCGATATTTTTATTTCTTCGTTTTCACCGCATTTACTGCGCCTTTCAATAACATGTGGAATTTGAAATTCAAATTTCCACCAACGGTTGCGTTTTACACTGCCGTCAATCATCTTAACTTACCTCTCAGGAAACAGATCTTCACATCAATGAGTTCAAAAGGTCACGTCCGTGCATTATGATTGGTTGATTTTGATCCATTTTGTTTCTTTTTTACATGGTCCGTTGGCTTTCATATTAATTATGATTGACGGCAGGGAATAACGCAATCGTTGGTGGAGATTCGAATTTAAAATTCCGCATATTATTGAAAGGCGCAGTAACGATCAGTTTGAGAAGCTATGTCAAACACTCGAGACAGTGTTTTATCAGATTTCCACACACCTTGAAGTGGGTTAAAAAAAACTCGGCTGTGCCTTGTTTTTCCAACCCACTTCTCAGTATTTGGAAATCTGAAAAAGAAAAAACACTGTTCCTCGTGTTTGATATATTACTTGAAAACCACTTTAACTATCAAGCATCATTCAGAAACAAGGTGAGTATTTTAAACTGTGTGCAAATGGCGGCATTGACTCTACAACCAAACGAAATGCTGATGGCACGAGGCGAGAGTTCCAAGCTGGAGAATAGAGTGGAGAACGCTGTGGTTAGGTTAATTCTGGGCCTCAAACCCGTTCATTAAGGCTGGTTTCCACTAGCGCATAAGCATAAGCACAAGCCAACATACGCAGACTTAGTAACGTGTTATTCATTAGTTCCAATTGTTTGAACAAAACAGAACAATAGGCACTAATGATCAACATGTTACTGAGTCTGCGTATGTTGGCTTGTGCTTATGCTTATGCGCTAGTGGAAACCAGCCTTTACGCTTCGCGTACTCGCGTGTTAAAAATGGTAACATAGCCCCTTCAACCCTTGGACGTACTCGGTGATAAAACGTATGAAACGCGACCAAAAGCAGGAAAATGTTTAACTGTATCATATTTTCCAACTCTGCGAAAAAATATTTGGATCGATATTTTGTTGAGGACAAATGATTGCTAATCAAAAGTAAATATTGAGTTGCTTCCGTCAAAAGAACTCCGCAAGAATATAGATGTTGTGGTTTAATTTTATCCTTGGTTCAAATTTTATTTTCCTTTGTTTAAAACTCATTATCATACATTATAATAGCCAAAAACAAAGGAAAATAAAATTTGAACCAAGGATAAAATTGAACCACAACATAGATATAGAACGATTACTACAACGAATGATCCTGAAAATTAATTGCAGAGCTGTTGATGCTTTATGTATCGGTATCCCATGTAGAAATGGGATTTCAGCAAGTAAAACATGTTTTATTCGAAAGAAAAGAAAGGAGAACTCCTACAAAAAGCTGAAAAAAAGGAACGTGATCAGTTAGATGCTATAGAGTCCGTCTGCTCAACATAGCAACGAGCAGGATATAAGTGAAGAAACACAATACAGTGAACTGTTTCGTTGTTTTAACCCATGTTTAGATAACAATCACCAAGGGAACGATGTTTCAAGTAATGCTGGAATTTTTTCTACAGCAAATGATAATGAAAAGCTGGTAATTAATCGTATGGATGATAAAATTTATAGAGAACTTGTTCATTCTTTGAACAGAGAACAAATGGAGTTTTTTTTTACCATATGTTACTCTGTTAAAAACGACGAGACACAGACACAAGACAAGGACTGCATAACCATTACAAATTACATGCAAACAAAATTGTCAAAAGAGAAATTGAACTCAATAAACCACGCACTCTAACCTAAATATCCAATTGCAACATCAAAAACAATATTCGGACATAATATGACAGCATTGCATGATGGGGGAAAAACTTACAGGAGATAGCCCGGAGGGCACTTTGATTTTCTCAATGGTGTCTGAACTGATAGAAAATGTTCCTGATACAACAGAATAAACATGACAGGAACGTTTAGAATTGGTACCTTGTGAATGAAAAAAAATCCATTTGAGCCACGCCCATCAAGCGATATTTCGTTACCTTTTATGGTATTTTGCGATATTTTCCGACCTTCACCTCCGTTCCACCCCCAAACCCGGGCTTCGAGTTTAATTCACGGTTAATCGTGCTTCGCATCATCCTCGCACTATGCGCTGGGCCGATTATAATTACTAACCCAACTTTTCCTTAAATTGTATTTCACTCAGTCGAACGTCTATGAAGCCTGACATAACCAAGTTATGGGGAAAAGATTCGAACATTAGAGAGCTTTGTACGCGTCTGCCATGTTTGTGTCCCGCCTGGTACACCAACATGGTAGTTGAATTTGCATTTTTAATGAACTATTGAAATACAGCAAAAATTTCTTAATTGTTTCTGTTCAGTCCAAAAAATTCAAAATACCCCTTATTTGCATCCTCGCTTTAGAACAAAAACAATTTGAGTGTAGCCTATTGCAGGCATTAAGATTGTGCAATCGAGGAGCAGCTAAAAACCGGCGCGCGAATGAGCGGGAAAACAAGGGGACACTGGGAAGAGGGGGTCGCAATATTGTCCTTCGCGTCCCGCCCAACCTTTACTCCACATTATCTGAACGCCTGGAACAGGGTTGTGCCCAAATCATACCGTCCAGAAGGACGTCAGACACCTTATTGCGACTAATATAACACTTAGAATTTTATTTTCAATAAATTTTTTAAGTGTAAAAAGGAAAATCTAAAATCCCTACTCAGGATTGAACCTGAGACCTCAGCTAGGCTTAGGGTTACATAACCTACCGTACCACTGTACCACCTAGCTTCTCGGGTTGCTTAGTCCGAAATTTAAGTATATAAACTGCTACCCCTTACCTCAACTGAAAGCTAACCAGTTACTCCGTTATATAAGTCTAATAAGGTGTCCGACGTCCTTCTGGACGGTATGATTTGGGCTTGACCCTGGAACAGGACATGCTCAGCTGCACCGCCTGTGATCAGGCTCTATTTTTGTTTCACATGGTAAGCCAATCACAGCCCAGTCCAACTTTCAAAATAACGAGGGCACATGCTTAACAGGCCCAGGTGTATTATCGGGAGTGAAACAAACAGCGAGTGCGAAGACAGCCGTTAACAAAATACGAAATGCAAACAGAAAGATTAATCAAAGGGCTCTCAGAGCAATCTCGTGAATACGAAACAACCTAAGGTTAATTTCAGTTGTTCTTGATGTTTTGTAATAAGTTTCAAGCTTTTGATAATAGGACGTCACTGCGGTAAATAGAACATCTTAGCGTGACATAAATATCCATTGTGTGAAACGAGACATGACGTACCATAATAATACACGTAACGTAATACACTGGGGAATTACCAACAAAGGTTTTCAGCCGAGTGAGGGAGCGATGACAGCGATGTAATACACTAGGGAATGATGGAACTAGTGAAAATTTGCATATCTGTCTCCGTATAGTATCTCGTTTTACACTTCGCGTATTCACGAGATAAAAACCTCTGCTATTACGGTAGCTGGGGGTCAACTATCCTATCAGCGATCGACCAGCATGGCCAGTAACATGTGGTAAAAGAATGTGAGAAAATCCTTTTATTCTTCAACTATGACGTAATTTGACCGTAATAGGGCGAGAGAACGCGCAAAATATGCATACCGGTTTGACATGTTAGGAACAGAACAAAGTTAATTGTAAGTGCGCGCGCTCAGAACGATAGTCGAATCATAAATCCCTTATTCGATGGTTTAACAGATAATACGCGCGGTTATTTTACTCATTGCTCGCAACTCGTAAAATATCCGCGCGTATTATCTGTCAAACCATCAAATAAGGTGTATCTCTTATGTGATGCGTTTGAAAGATAATACGCATTAATATTTTACTTATTGCCCGCATTATTCCTTACTCCTACGGGTTTCGGAAAAATACTACGCAACTCGTAAAATATATCGGCATATACTATCGGTGAAACCACCAAATAAGGTGCATGTATTGGCCACAAAACTGAAATGTTATTGGCGGGCTTCTTCGATCATTTACACTTCATACACTCGACTGACAAGCAAAAGGAAATAACCTCTTTCGAAGATCTCTGTTCGTGTAGAGAAACTAAGAAACTTTCAACAATAAAGCATTCAATATCATGAAAGTGTTTATTAATAATCTTAAAACTTTAAGCAAGGGAAAGACAACATTTTAAATATTTGTCATAACATACTGTATTACATACATAATTTAAAATATGCTTAAAAAGACCTAAAACTGCAAATATAAATGACTTTGGGGTAATGAAAGGTATATTATTGACGAGGAACCGTTAGCAATATTGTCTATACCTTTTAAAGCGAGCTGGAGATTTTGTGAAAACAAAGATTTATCGCGTTGGATCGACGGTTCTAGGACTTTCGAAAAGTGAACAAGTTACATAAAATTACACATTTTTGATGCGAAGAAAACGATTTTCCACCCTAACACGGACAGTCCCTTGACAGCCAACAATCCATACAACAATGCTAACTGTTCCTTAGAAAACATTTAAAATGAAGTATTTCTGTTACCCGTATAAAACGCAAACTAATCTCAAATTTTGTTGTTTAGAAACCCTCTATCCCAGTCAATTAGTTAACAGGACAAGATTCTCTGGTCTCCTATATTTAGCCAAAGTACTGTCCAAATATGTCGTGTCCGATTACAACTTGACTCGGATGGGACAATCCATACAAGATGTAAAACACTAATATCAGAAAGAACTACACAAGTCCTGGATTAGCTCAAATTGACTGATAAACAACCAGATTTCTTCTTATAAATACGATCGATTATTAACAGAACTCTGTGTCATACAATACAGGTGTACCTATTTATTGCTGTTGTGTTTAGCCGACTTTGATCAAGTTACAGATTGAGATGGGAAACAGGACAGTCATGCAGTCAGGCGGACTTAGACCAGTTTCTATGTTTGAAATTAACTATTTATTTATATATAAATCCACCTTAGACAGCATGGCGAAACCCGCTTAAGAAGCATTTCACTGCAGAGGACAAAAAGCTTTGAAATTCAACTGATAAGCTTGATTTGCAGAAAGGATTATGAAGTGTTCAGCAAGTTTTTGTTGTAGTGAAATGTACATATATGAGTAAGTAAACATAAATACAAGTAATAAAACGAACGCAATCTTTTCCAAACCTTTGACACCAGGGAACAAATACAGTTTTATGTAATAATACAAAAAACTGAAGACCATAATATAAACTGGATCTTCACTGGGCAAACAGATGTGACAACTGCTGTAAGTATTAATAAAACTATTTAATCGTAAATCCCATAGATACATATAACTCTTCGAGTTATTACCAAAAACAGTATTTGCTCCCTCATTGAAACCGAAAAGAAAGTTAACTATTGTTATTGGTGGCTATGACTGCAGACAGATACAAATAAAGCAAAATATAACTACCCAATTACGAGAAATGTTTGCGACACCGATTTTCGTGAGAACTTGTGCAACATTTCTTTTAATAATTATGTGTAATAAATAAGCGAGTTTCTTTTCTCAAGTATCGTTGAAAAAATAACGAACAACTACTATCGCTTTCTTTCAAAAAATCATCGAAAAAGAACATCTAAAGGTTAAAAAAAGGTGTACATATCAGCCAGAAATTTCTTCAATGAATATGAGAGGATTAACAGTAAAACTGCCTTGCCGTGATAAAAAACCGCTGACAGCTACTTGAAAGCGTGCTCTTCCATCCCAGCTTGCAGGCTAAGGTCTGGAAGGGGTTTGTCGAATCCCTCTCGACCTCTTAGCCAATAGGTGAATATCTTACCCTTTCCCTGAGAAAGATAGATAGGAAACTTTGTTAGTGGTGTCTTGAATAGCCTGCCTAGCAGCAAAGCAATACATGGTGCCACTTTGGGGATGTATGTGAAAGAGGCACGTTATCGAAATTGTGCCACGCAGGCTATGGTTTTTGAATTCAAGTAAGCAATGATACGTTAAGCTACGAAGATGTCAATCATAGCATGTGTCACTATGAAACGACACATAAAGCTTCAACTGTAAGTACTCCATACAATTTACTAGAATTAAGTTCTAGCATTCCAAACACACCTTAATTTTCACACCTCAACACCGTACTAGGTGTCTTCAACCGAGGCGTCATAATCTGCTTTCAGTGTCAAGAACTGGTAGCAAATTGAAAGGAAACCAGAAAAAAATACTAATTAATTGATTACTAATGGGTTAAATCACTTTCTATGACCACAAGGATTAAATCTTCCCATGAAGCCGTGCTTACAGTAAAAGCTTTATGTGTTCTGTCATAGGATATTGGTTTCCTGGAAATGTCTGAGGAAGATTTGAAAAACATATATACATGTAAATGTATATGGTCCCCCACCTTCATTTCCACTTCTCCTCGTCCCTCCAGATGATAACCACCGAGCTGATCAAGAACTGCTTTGCACTGAGGGCTCACATGAATGCAGAGAGCTAAAAGAAGAGAAATCTGTCATGTGGTTTTAAGTTTGTGTTGCAATTTCTCTTTCACAAATGGAAAATATAATATTGTTTTATTTGACAAGTTGCCTTGTTTATGTGCCGGCAAGGACATTTGGACAGCAGAGCAGCGAGCCGGCCCTCGAAAAGAAAAAGCCAGAAAGCTGCATAACGAAAGTAATAAAATTCAATTCCTTTTTTTCCAGCGAAGGTCGTCAACGGTACTTGTTAATTCTCCTAAGCTATTGATAACCAGGGTCATAATGTAGTGTTCATAGTGATGAACTACTTCTAAAAACAGAACATATTCCTGAACTGCATGCTAAAGTTCGTAGTTAGCCGCCATAAAAGCTAAAAAGGCCCCATCCACACTCGTGCATTTTTAGTAAAAAAAAAAAAGACATACTTTTATATTTTTAATCATCGACATTTAAAAGATCGAAAATGCAACTGACCACCGAGCCTTTTGAAAACGGTTTCAAAAGTAAATTTAAAAACTCATACTTTTGTTTTAGCGTTGAAGGGTGAAAACGGAGCTTTCGAAAACACTTTCGTGTTTGGACGAGTGAAAATGGATACTTCGAAACACAGATACTGTTTTCGTTCCCCTTGGTGTGGCAATAGGGACATTTGCAGAAAAAAGTACCCGCTTTGTGCGGACAAAAATATTTTGCTGGCTCCGGTTTCTCGAAAGTCGATTAAACCATCCCCCGACTGGCGGTTATCCACGATTAAATTTCTTATTCCCAGGGTAAGTAACAAATTAAACAGAGGACTAGACTTCAAAGTGAATTGTAGAACTGTCAACAAAACATCAAGCTATCGATCGCGAGCAAATTATATCGCCATGTGTTTTTTTCCTCGTATTCAGCAACAAGTCGTTCAATTCAAGCGACGAAAACGGCCAGATAAAAAATCCATGGCTCAAAACGTCGCTGACAGTGGTTTCAATTACGGTTATCTTTGTAAAACTTACTCAACCTTTGGTAAAAAAAAGTCTGCATTGTGATTAATCTACCGTCAATTTTATCATCATGAACACATGAACAAAGAGAATACTTCCCGACATCTTTTAGCACTAAGAAGAAAATAACCGTGAATAATCACAGCGAATGTGATGTAAAAATTCAACATAATAAAGCTCAACATTCCTCCTTTTAACATACACTATAAGGAAACCTAGTGGTAAGTTCTGAAGTTCCATAAAAGAATAAAACGCGTAACCACGACAAGGAAGCGAAAACGTTTACTCGATCGCACAATGTGGTCTGTAGGTGTCCGCGCGTGTACACGCAAAGGTCAGCGGTAATCCTGACTGAGCATGAGTAAATGTCGATCTTGTAAAATCCAAATTTTGGATTGCGCGAGTTCACGCGTGGATATTGTGAAACTCACGAAGGCTTTCACAACTGAACAAGCCCGGTGACCCCCATTTTTTATTGTTTCAATATTTTTTCCTTATTAGAGGAAAAGTCATACAAAATTAAAAAAATTCTGTGGAGGGAATTTTTCACCACTCACAAATTGTCTTTTTCTATGTTTATAAAAAAATCTGTTTTGTTATAATTTTCTAAAGTTTATAGAGTCAAAAAGACAAAAACTGTTACGAGCCACCTTACGTACCAATGTTTTTCCGTTAAAAAAATGGGGGTCACCGGGTTAATTTTTGATTTAATATATATAGATAGGCAGAGTCTAACAGCGTAGCACTATGAACAAGCTTAACTAAGGTGAAACTTAACTAAGGTGAAAGGTCGGAAGCACAAGAATTAAGATTGACGACCGGGCTATTTTTACAGTATTACCCGACCGGGGCTCGAAAACATACTACGCAATCCGTAAAATATCCGCGCGTATTATCTGTTAAACCATGGAATAAGGTGCATGTATTACATACATTTTACCCACAACTTGTACACGGGACCGAATTCAATAGAGCGTATGCACTCACGTGGCAAGCAGCTATGCAAATTTATTGGAACAAAAGAAAGTGTTAACATAAGAAAAGCGTTCAAATCCCACAGGATTGTTTTGGTACACCAACATGGCCGCCGTTCTATTGTTTTGGTACACCAATATGGCCGCCGTGACGTCATGTGCATACGCTCTATTCCATTCATTCTGGAGAGTTGGTGTATACCATTGTTATTAAGGAAACATCAATGATTACTTAAACCTATTTAAGCCATGTGGTGAAAAAGGCCGCAACGTAAATTTTTTTCATTATCGACTAACATACAGTGTTTTTTCAAAAAGTTAAAATAACTCGTAAAGTGGAATTAATTTAAGTCCTTACACTGGAGTTAACTTTTCGTAGTTATTTCAACTCCAAGATAGAGTTATTTTGACCCCCAAAAGTAGTTCTCTTGCTGCGGATTCGGAGTTAAATTTGGAACTAAAATGACACCCAAAAGGGGGTTATTTTGAACCTAAAATTTTAACTCCACTTTTTGAGTTTTAAAAAATAACTCTTTTGAAAATTACAGTGCACATAAAACTTGGCTTACCCAAGCCAGAAGACTCCATTCGAGAGGCGTAGTTAACTGTGTCGCCAAAAAGACAATACCGTGGCATTTTGAGGCCAACCACACCAGCAACTACAAAACCTTAACAGAAAATAACAATATAATTATTCTACTGTGTTACAAATCAAATGCTCCTGTGAGCCAAACGCTTTAAATAAAAGGTTATTCACTTGATATTTACGCTATGCATAGCGCCATGAGACATTGTTACATATATACGCTTTATGTGATTTGTGGGTGAAATGGCTGGAACGCTTGAATAAGACTAATATTAAAAATTAATGTTTGGGTAAACATCATAGATTAAAGCATCTTCGCACACTTTAAGGTCAAATAAACCATAAATTTGACATTTTCAGTCAAATATTGTGTTGATCCAGTACCACAAAATAAAACATTCTGAAATTTGAAACTAATTGGACTTGGCATCGCATGCAGAGATGTTGGAAGTTGAAAAGTGCTACTTTTTGGCCCCCATAATCGTAGAGCGGTCGGGAAAATTGTCGGTTTCTTTACATCAGGCTGACACCCTCGCTCCACGCGCCTCGCCGCTCGCGCGCGCGATCGCTCGACTAACTAAAAGAAAAATAAAAGACTACTCGCAGTCCACGAGTGTCTCCTCGACCAAATCGACTAAACACATTTTTAAATTTAAAATTTCAATTTGACTACATTTCGACACCTTTTTATAAGGGAGGGTCGCTCAAATATAAGCCAGCGATATGTAGAACATTTCATATTGACGAGTTGGTTCACAGGAGCCTTTGATTTTCACTTCATGAACATATCGCGTCATCACGGTAAATAACTTACGTCTCGTAAAAATAACTTACATCTCGTAAAAACTAATGACAAAAACCGCCACATGTCGAATGTCGAATGAGTCGAATGTTTTGGGTTGCAATTATAAAAATAAAGTATTGTTAAATTAAGAATTTCGATAGAAGTTGCTAACTTCGTCAAATTTCATTTACAAAGCAGTAAATCTTCATACATTTTAAAAACAGCATTTCCTAAATCTAGAAAATCAGAGGACGCCAAACGCAAAAGATCAGTATATCGCTTACACAGTGTGTAAGTCTTATGCACAGCACTGGTCAATAGCCCCCAAGCAGTCGTCGCAGCTGTCCTTCGCGCTTGTGACCCACAATGACACTTGCATATAAAAAACCTGAGAGCTCTGAGGTTTATTTGACAAAGTAAGGTAAAAATCTGTCGTCACATTTTAAAATTACGGGCAATTGTTTTCGTAAAAAAAGTATAAATATGTACTGATATTTCAAACGCTTTTATTCCCATAAAACAAAATAACAACATTTACTTAAAATTCAAACATCCTTGTTTATGGCTTAGCTCCCCACGAACGAGTTTCTCGTAGCTCTGTGGTTACAGCATCCGACCGGTGTGCGGACTGATATTTCTTTTTGTTAAACAATACAGTCGAACCTCCTTAATACGGACACCAAAGGGACAGACCAAAGTGTCCGTATTATAGAGGTAGGGATTGTATGAATTTTTGTATCTTAGGGACCAAGAGAACTGTCCGTAATAGAGAGGTGTCCGTATTATGGAGGTGTCCGTAAGGAGAGGTTCGACTGTACATCTTATTTTCCACATGGCTCGGTTTCCTTTGTTCTCGCAGGGGATTATATCGAATATTCCCCGCCAATAATAAGCTGTCTGAAAAGCTGGTGGCAGCTTTTGATTGTAACAGGGGAGTGCGAGGCTGAGTTATTCCCCTCGACTTATTCCCCTCATAATAGAATAACATAAACGGGAAGACAAAATAGGACATAACAAGGAAAACACTCTAGCATCGGTCAATATTTTTTGTTTACATAAAAAGACAACTTCATCAATCTTATTCCTACGTAATTAACTTGCCGGTCGCGACCAAAATGCGAAATGTTAATAACATTATTCGATGGTATCATACCTCGATTCAGGTTTCGGGTCGTTAATAATGTATGACGCCTCGTTTTACGCTTGAACCTGAATATGTTTCCGCCGGCGGGCAGCTGGGCCATGGCGAGACCACGAGTACTGTTTATACATTTTCTTCTCTCTCTCCCTCCTTCTACTCATAACGAAGCAACGTGCTCAATGCAAATTTGGCAAAAGCAAAACATGTTTACCGTCTCGCTTCGTAATGTGCCATGATCCCAATGCGGCCTTGCGGAATCATGCTCTTTTGCATTTGAATTGAACGGAATGTTATTCTCCGAAAAATTAATAGTTTCTTTGTTTTAAAAAACCTCACCAATGTGTAAAATAAGCATTTTATCGACCTTTCACTCGGGGATATCAGATTTATTCACCTCTGGTTCCGCCCTCGGGAACCAGAGGTGAATAAATCAGATATCCCCTCGTTTCAGGCCGATAACCCTTACTTTCTCATCCTTCATTTAGGTTGCAACAAAAAAACCCATAGAAATCGGTTGAACCTCTACTGCCAAAAATCGTGATTAAAAAATGCAATCAATGCCCGTATAGGTTCGGGTCACCTTAAAGAAGCTATGTCATGGAGATTTTGATGTTTTGGGGTCAACACTGTACCAAATTAGGTGAGAAAACAATAAGATCTGAAGTGACTTTTCGAAGAGATAATCAACCATCATCAGAGTTTAGCATAGTTAATCGAGGGACTGATTATGAAACCTTGCAGACTTCAATAGCGATAACAAGGGAGCTGGATTTATGTTGAACCTTACTTGACCGTGTACATCTTTTGTTTTTTGATCACACGCTATGACTGAACAACTTAATAGCACCATTTCTATTGGTCAGTTGCTCAAACAAAAGATCAACATCTCTTGTGTTGTGCAGAGTCAAGGCCGAAAACAATAAATAAAACATCGAACAAAGACACTTTGCACTTTATTAACTATGGTTTAGCGAGTTGCAATCCATTTCTATCTTGGCAACATTTAGTAAATAATTTTAAACAAAGCTGGACGAATAAATGAAATAAATGTGTCGTTTGGATTTTTCAAAGTTACACTAAAAATGGCGACAGAGCCCCTTCAAATGCACACAGAAAATAACCGGCAATCGTACGCAAATATTTAAGATCAAACAACCTTTTTTTATCAGTGATGGCAATGTACACTAAAGTCTGACAAGCAAGGAGCTCAATACTATTACCGCGGCTAAATAAGAAGCAGGTTGTGAACTCACCTGTATGTATCCCAATTCTGAGTTGTAGCTGCTGTCCTGGGAGATGCCTAACCTTAAAAGTGGTCATTGCTGATAGCAGATCAAGGGACATGTTACTGATTTCACCTGCGTGTTTGTTTCCATTCCTGGTTGGCAATCCTGAAGCAACCATGTAGGAATCGCCAATCGTCTCAACCTTAATTTTAACCAAAAGTATGTAAATCAACAATATACCAAACACCTAACAACAACAAAAAGATGACTCCCTATAGTTTTATAGCAACATGCGCGCTGATGACGCGGACTTAAGATACGATTCCTTTTCAGTTTATCATGGCACCTTTTTGGCCTATCAAAAGTTGTTCTAATGCAAAGAACTTGAGAACTGACACGAGGTGACTACCAAAAACGTCAGATGCCTGAGAATAATGGTAATCAATTGCACTTAAATGCACTAATGTGTTTAGAAAAATAACACTAAAAACCATGCTTGGCAGTAATTGAAAGAGGAAAGACTTTCGTCAGATGCCTCCCGGTTTCGGAGCAGACGGCATGTTTTCTTTAGTTGCTGGCTTCAGCCTTATTTTTATATCTTCAATTGTAAAAAACGGTCTTATAAAACGCTTTGCTCATCTCTTTTCTCCTTTTCGACGTTTGTTTGATTTAACTCGAACAGCTGTTTTGCTGCTATTGTTACAAACATTTTTTTCTTCGCAAAAATGGCCACTGACAAAAGATTTTCATTGGTAAACAAAAATTTCCAATTTGGTGTTGTTACACACACCACGGTAAATGGCAATTCCCATGGTAGATTATCCCGCGGTGCATCACACTTGGGTTTTGTATACCAGGTTAACCAGCGGTTACACGCGATTTGTCATTTGCCAAGGTAAAAAAAATGTTGCGCAATTCAGTGAATCACTTTTCCTTAATGTCCAACGGAGCATCGTGATTGGCTCTTGTACCTTGGGAATCAAAACACCATTGCAACTTACCACGTTAAATGTCATAGGCGCTTCGTATGATCTTTTTTTTTGTATCCATGGATCTTACCTGACTCGTCTCCAGTCGTCTCACAATTAACGAGGGGAGCGCGGCCGAGGGGAGCGGGAGGTGTGAGGTCGCGCTTCTCTCGTTCCGCGTCTGCCCCCCACGCGCGTCTCCCGCGTCTTGCCTAGAAAGACGACTGGGGACGAGTCAGGATATTTTCCTCGGGAAATTTACCTCGGGAAATGTCGGTCACACTCACTAAATGCAGTTTTCCGTGGTGAAAGGGTCATTTACCACGGTAAAAGTGCCCCGTGTAACCGCACCTAATACGGGTTTGGCCACCAAAACAAAAACATATACTGCTTGGAAATAACAACATGCCGGCCTTTCCTTGGATTTTATGCCTAGATGATGCTTGTTTTTATGTAAAAAATAAAACACTAGCAGGGGCATAGCCAGGACTTTTTCAGAGGTAAGCACAATCAATTTTCAAACACTCTCCCTGCCTCCTTTCCCCACCTTCAAGTCCCAAATCTTTCTCTTTTTTTTTCGACTTTTTCAGGTACGCACGTGCGTACGTGCGTACAGGTAGCTACGCCCTTGTCTAGTCTGGTTTAACTTGAAGTTTTGCTAGTATTTTAAAAGGAAAAAAGGAGACAATGTAGACAAACTTCGAAAAGAACGGCAAAACGTTCTGCTGATCGAGGCTGCATAGCATAATAGCTCAAAATAGTTCCATTACAGAGGCCTTTTCGTTTGCAAAATAGAGAAAGAATTAGCACTTTTTGGATGCAGAAGGTTTATTAAACCAGTAACCATGCACCTGTTCAGAACCTCTAATTTCATTGGACCAGGGTATCACGCACATGTATTGTTTTCAGGGCTAGGGTCCATTGTTCTGTTGTTTGTTCTATTGTTTTCTCAGCCAATCCTGTGAGGCGTTCCGAGACGTGCATACCGCCTCCTTTAAACACCTTTTCATAGCTTTTTGAGAACTGAGCCAGGGAGAAAATAAGTTTAACAGTTTGACATGAAATTGGGCGGAATTTAGCTTTATACCTCGCGCGTTCGCGTTAACTAGTGTCTCGCGCGACTATTGCACATACATTCTGCGCATTGCGCGAGAGGCACCGTCCTTAAGTAATTTTGCACGTGCTCACACGAAACAGAATGTTTTCCGAAATTTTACGAGGTTAGCAAAGAAAAAATAAGCAAAATTATCCGCATATTTTCTCGCGTTTCCTTAAGTGAATTTTTCTAAAACTTTGCCAATTTTGGGATACCAGGTAACGCTACCTTTCACACACTCTTTTTTAGAAAACACTCTGTCAGAGAAATTTAGTTAAAATGTTAAATATACAAAATTGCGTGATATTAAGGAAACCGTCTAAAAGAGCTTCCAAAAAGTTGGTCTTAACCTTTTCCACGAGATAGCAAAGTTAAAAAAAACATTCACCGCAGGAAACTCGAAATATTAAAGAATTAGGGTCAATTCTTGCACAATATTTGCCATTCTTTAGATGCTCTGTTGCCATAGCAACGGCCTCTACCAAAAATGCGACCATTAATAATTAAGGAAAAATATGTTGGCATCCTTACTAGTAAATCTTGTGAAACAAAATAGCAAGCTTTATTTTGTAACTCGTGATAGTCAGTGTATGTGCTTTTGTTAAAACTCTAGGGACGCACCTTTAAGCTCCCTAACAATAAGTCTGCTAGATTGCACAATGAGTTTGTTAGCAAAGCAATGGTGGAATTACGGGAGGCTGGCTGTGTTATCGAGCCCAACTCGCCGCCACATAATTTGTCAATCCTTTATCCGTTTTAATCCAACCTTTGGCAATAGAGGTTTTGCACGGCAGCCATGTTGCATGGCAGGAACAATAGATTCCTTTCCCTATGGGAAAGAATGTTTTTTCTAATGCAAAACATTTTCATTGTTCCTGCCATGCAACATGGCAGCCGTGCAAAACCTCTATAGAGCTATATACCTGATTTGAGACACGTCAGCACATGCCTGATGCACAAAACACACTAAGTATGAGGATTGGAAAATTACTCCTGCTAAGCTATTTTGAAAAGGACTTCTTTATGTTTACGTTCGTTTTAAAGAGCGGTTACCATCATTTAGACATACACTTTTCTAGGGTTTTCATAGGATCTTGACCCGTTTCTTTGTGTTTTGTGTTACTCTTCGGTTAATCTACAGCTCCTCATATCTTCGCTAAGCGTGTAAGACCTTTATTTAAGAATGGGAGAATTCAGAGTATTCCAGTGCAGGTTTTGTAGCAATGATAAGTCTCTTTGGAAGCTTGTCAACTTATTGAACGGCTGGGTCTATCTTGGAATTCCAACGATGCGACGGTTCATATTATCGCTCGTAGATTTAGTTGTATATATTTTGATGTCGATTATATTATTAATTCTAAGTTTCAGGTTTCTGCTAGATCGTTGATTTAAAGGGACACTGTCACCTATTTTTAGTATCACTTTGAAAAGCCAAAAACATTTTGTTTCAATGGAAACCCACAAATAATGGTCCAGTTTTGTTAACAAATACTCTCAGTACCAGTGCACAGAAGGTAGTATAGAGGTTGTGCACGGCAGCCATGTTGCATGGCAAGAACAATAGATTCTTTTCCCTACGGTCTTTGGAAGCTTGTCAACTTATTGAACGGCTGGGTCTATCTTGGAATTCTAACGATGCGGCGGTTCATATAACCGCTCGTAGATTTAGTTGTATATATTTTGATGTCGATAATATTATTAATTCTAAGTTTCAGGTTTCTGCTAGATCGTTGATTTAAAGGGACACTGACCTATTTTTAGTATCACTTTGAAAAGCCAAAAACATATTTGTTTCAATGGAAACCCACAAATAATACTCCAGTTTTGTTAACAAATACTCTACCAATGCACAGAAGCTAGTATTCGTTATCTTTGGCTGCAGATGGCCAGGATGAAAATAAATTGCAACTGATTGGCCAATTTTTTCAAGTCCCTCCCAAGTGTCGTGGAAAAATCGCAGAAATCACTTGATAGTATCTTCTTGGTGTTCTAAAAGCAATTTTATGTTTGAGCAAAGGTACTTTGTCATATATTTAGTGTATTTTGACCAAAACACAGTAAAATCTGCGTGACAATGCCTCTTTAATTTGCCGGAAAGATTATTTCTGCGGGTGCAGTCGTGGGTAACATTAGTAGAATTATGACTAGGCATTGTTCCATGTCGGTTGTCGCTGCCTAAGATCGGGATTCAATGTTTACTTAAGAAGAGTATTCTCGAAGGATATTTACTTTTGGAACCAAATGTTTGGCTTATGCTTATGTTATATATACTGTTTTAGTGATTAAGTAACAATCCGTGTAAGAAGTAGGCAATTCTCTATTGTTCCGATGCATTTCGCTTTCCCCACACTAGAATGTTTAGATTTTCGTACTGAGAATACGTCAGCCTATGGACAACATGGTTTTGAAATAAAATTTACTGAAACTTTATTTTAAAGCGATGTTTCTTTTGTGTTAAAAGATTTCATCCAATCGTGAGACTCCAAAACAATGGCCAAGAAAGACTTCTAACTTTCCATGTTCCCCACATAGAATTTTTGTTGCATTAAAAATAACAATAGTGTTCACTGAAAGGGAATCAATTAGTAAACTAGAGATAAACAAGAGGCTCCTAGCAGCCTATACTCATGCGCATGCGTAATAGGCTGTACCACAATGAAGGGAATGATTCTTCTAAGACTTATATATACCAAACATGAACATTGCTAAGGGGTGGACCATTAGAAATCCTGGGAGGGGGGTCAAAAATTTTTCAGTGTATGAATTTTTTTTTCGACCTGATTTTCCTGCAGGATTTTTTTTGGGGGGAGGTGCAAGCCTGCAGGTTTTTTTTTTCCTGAGACCTTCTTTATAAATGCGTGCAAGCTCCAATTTTTTTATACCTGGCCCAATCCATTTTTGGTATTAAACTTAAGTCAGACTGTGGAACCTTTGCATAAAAAATAAGGAGAAATAAGAATTCAGATAGAGTGGTCGAGCGCCGAAGGCTCGAGCCGCTAGGGGGGTCTGGGGGCATGCCCCCCCAGAAAATTTTGAAATCTGGATGCTCTGAAACTCCATTTCTAGTGTTCTGAGACAACAATTACTGTAAAAAATGTTTGGCAAATTGATGTGGCTTCTCGTCGCTTTGCGTCTCTTTGTGTGGCTCCACATACAAGTACTCGATTTCATTTTATATTTCTTGCTGTTTTTTTAGTTTATCTGGATATCAGAGTAAAGTATATGCAATTTCGTCTTTTTGTATAGTAAGTATTATGAGAATTTGACGTACCAGATAGACCTTTGAGGCAGGTAATTTTTGACAGCATTTGACTCAACCTGAAGTTGCTTTTGATGAATTTTACTACCAGAGAGCATGTCATACTCTCATCTGTTCCAGTTTAAAATAAATAAATAAATATATGTATATATAGCCAGTTAGCTTGCAGGATTTTATTTTTTTATGGTCAACTGCTTGCAGGAATTTTTTTTGAGACAATTTTCCTTTGCAGGATTTTTTTTTTGGTAATTGTCACCCCCCCCTCCCAAGATTTCTAATGGTCCGCCCCTAATGTAAGTAGGGTTGTAGGAGACGCTGTCGTGACACTTGAGTAACGCTCTTTTACCGGAAGTGAGAGTAGCCGGAAGCCACTAAACAGGAAGTGTAGTGGCAAAGCTATGAACCGGAAGTGTACAATTTAAAATATACGTGCATAAATTTGCATGCAAAATCGTGACACAAAAAATAAAAATAATAATAATAATAAAAATAACAAGAAAAACGGAGCCGAAACCTTACCTCATGCCGCTACGCGCATGAGTAATAACCTAAGCAACATCGGCCAATAGGGTTTTTAAGTTCTTCTAAGCTTTTACATTCACAGATAACCTAAGCAACATCGGCCAATAGGGTTTTTAAGTTCTTCTAAGCTTTTACATTCACAGACAAGAGGCTACTATTGTAGCCTACACTCATGCGCTTGGTAAGCAAGTTTTATGGTTTGTTTTGAACGGGTCACGCACCCCTTCCCCCCTCAACGAATTTTGCGTGACACACTAAAGAACACGCTGAGAAAAGTCACTCGCTCATCGTAAACTTTAGGAACACTGTTTGACATGCGCCGGTTCTCGTCTGATCACCGAAGTTAAGCCCTGTCGGGCGAGGTTAGTACTTGGATGGGTGACCGCTTGGGAATACCTCGTGTCGTAGGCTTATCATTTTTCTTTCCTTCACTCCCTTTCATTTTTCATTTTTTTGGTTCCGTCAAGGAGCCACTTGTCCTGAGGAGGGCAAACTGAAGCCAAACGGTCATGAAAACATAGCATACCTTCGACGATATTCCAACGAAAGAGAAGTACCTTGTGTAGGGTAGGAAAAGGTCCCCGATGGTTGTTTCATTTTTACGACTTGGCTCGCAAGGAGCCTTTGATCTGTCTCGCTTTGAATATTTAATTTATTGATTCCCGATCAAATACACACTCGTCTTTTATTTCCCAAACCGTGACTTATTCCCGTTACATTTGAAAAGACTACTTTTAAAAGCAATGAAATCAGCAAACGACCGGGCTATTTTTTCTCAATTTTAGCGAATCTCAATGACAGAATTATGCACAAAAACTTTTACTCGGTCTAGAATGACTAGTATGACTAATTTTCGAATAAAATACACCAGTTGTATCGAAAATTGCCCTAGAAACTGATTTGGAAATGAAAATTGCAAAACATACACAGACATATTTGCGTAGGCGACGCGTGTGAAGTTAGATATTTTGTTTACATATAAATAATCACATGTCATATACGATTGAATTTTAGCATGTTTTATAATTATTTCCTCAAAACTAACTAGAACACAGAGAAAAGTGAATCACAAATTGATATCAACATAAATTCTCACCAAAAAGTTGTAATTTCTTTTACGGTAAAGTCCCTCATCTGTAAGAAATCTGCTTCTTCGGTTTTGATCGCTCCGCACTGATAGCAGCGTATGAATTTCCTTGAAGCAAGATTCAGTTGCTGAAAGCTCTCCTTTTTCTCCACTATAGCGGCTTTGGGTATTCTTTAAAGCTTTCTCTTTCCATTTTGAATATTTTAAATGTGAGTTATTAAGGTTACAGTGTACCTTCAGATCGAAAATTTATTGAAAATTTTTTTTTGGCGATAAAATAAAGTTTACAGAATGAACTTTCATTGAAAAAAAAAATTATCGAAAAACAGTGAAAATTGACGGAGAAATGACGGTATAACTTTTGTGGGCGGAGTTTGTTTATGAAGCGATATGTTTTTTTAAGCGCTGTTTTCTCAAAGTTAATTTTTCGCTTGTTGGGGACACTTTAAAGAGCTACAACTCAAAGGAAATTTGTTCGATTTTCCTCAAATTTGGACAGAAGCTAGGCTAACATATAATCAACAAAAACGTGTCGGCGAATTTCTTATTTCCGAAAACTTTTTCGTCAAGAGCCATTTCCGTGCGATCATTCCAATTTTTTTTCTCCCTTTTTCGAAAATATTCTGTAACTTTTCACTGCAATTGAATATGGGAAATCGCCGACACGTTTTTTTAGCGCTTCGTGTCCGGAAACCCGAGAACAAATCAAATTAGCAAAATACAATAATCGCTTTGAGTTATAGCGTTTTAAAGCTGATTCGGACGTTCGAATTTAGACGTCGTAAAAAATTCGACAATTCACTTTATTACCAAATGGTTTCCATATTTAGATAGCCAGCTCTATAAGCTTTAATTTGATATCTGGGTTTAGGTATGTTAAGTGAAATCTTAAGACACTAGAGCTGTTATACTGGAGACACCCCCGAAGGTACACTGTAACCTTAATGCGATGACACGAAACTACGGTTTTAAAAACCAAGCACATGCCGAGCGCGGCAGCCATTTTTGTAGAATATGTTGGTTACCCGAGGACCCGGTCACTAAAATATGCGTGCATTAATTTGCATGCAAAATCGTGACACAAAAAATAAAAATAATAAAAACAAGAAAAACGGAGCCGAAACCTTACCTCATGCCGCTTCGCGCATGAGTAATAAATGCGCTGCCTGATGAAGTTATGGTAGATTTTCATGTTTTAGCCAATGAGGTGGACGGTTTCAACAATAGCACTATTCTGATTCCTCGTATTAAAACCGACATGAACCGGGAAGAAAACATTGTCTATATTAATGAGTTTAATGTTTAGTATTGCCCGGTAAGTGTTTCAATGAAATACATAAAAGCAGCTAATATTGATTTTCGTTCTGATTTGCCGTTATTTAGACCTGTTATCATAGATGATCAGGTAGTTATAGTTTTAGAAAAGGGCAAGTTATCCTATTCAAGATGTAGAGAAATATTTAACAGTTCACTTAAAGAGTTAGGATATAACCCTGAAATGCATAGTTTGCATTGTCTAAGAGCTGGGACATTACTTTAGTTGTTCATCATACTAACAATTCAATTTCCAAACGATTGTTGCAGCCGCATGGCCGTTGGAAAAAAAAAACACTGCAAGTACGAACAAGAAAGAAGAATGTTTCTGAAAGATAACAAATTTTCTCGGTTTATGATTTAGCCCATGTTTGATTTGTAAATCGGCCATTAGCATTCTTGTATTAAAATAAACTCGATTCTGCTTGGAGGAATCCAACCATATTCTTGTTGCTGTTTTACGTCTGTTTTACAGGGTGTTTAAGGCGAAAATAATTTACGTTCGTTTGAACGTAGTGAATTAGAACGTAATCATATTACCTTGTATACATCATGTATGTCAATGATTCCATCAAAGCAAGTGTACAGATCGTTTAATAAGTCAACAACCTAGAAAAACAAACAATTAATAAAAAAACACAGGTTTTAAATAAAATAGTTCATGTTCTATCTAAATGCTCTTGATATGGTGCATCTTTTGTTCAATCCAGACAATTCATAATTACCGCTCATATAAGAATGGCAATAGACTGCTTTCTCTAATGAAGTCGAAATCTTTTAAAGAATTAATAGAGCGTTTTCACTGACGTCAT
This sequence comes from Cladopsammia gracilis, assembly GCA_022457155.1. Classification (NCBI taxonomy): domain Eukaryota; kingdom Metazoa; phylum Cnidaria; class Anthozoa; order Scleractinia; family Dendrophylliidae; genus Cladopsammia; species Cladopsammia gracilis. The sequence continues at coordinate 1,359,242 of JAJGOT010000072.1, read as the reverse complement.
ATCAAAATTCAGAAGCCGTTTTCGATTCCAAAACGTTTATGGAATTGTATAGAGTGTAAAACTACACATCTGGGCCAAATTTTGAAGCGCAAGAGCATTTAGTTCAAGAGTTATAGGCGAACGAGTGTTAGACATTTTTAGTAAGAAATGTATGGAGCGGCCATCTTGGTGTACCACTTTGGTACACCAACATGGCGGTCAAAAATTCAAAGCCTTAATTACACCAAAAATCTCATCACAAAATATTGTATTCACTATAAGTGCCATTAAATCGGCTCATAAGCATCTATAATTCAAAAATAACTTTCAACTGGTTCAATTTTGTTGATTTTCATGGCTTATTTGAAATAGCGTGACGTATTGCGTGACACGTTTAAAACCTTTGTAAATCGGAAGCAAAACATCGTTAAAACCTGAAACTTTTTGTGAAAGATTATAACACTGGTATCCATATACCATGTTAGAAACAGCTTTGTAGGATGTATACTTTAGATTTTTGCATTTTTGTGACGTCGTGTGAAAACGCTCTATTAGCTCACTGAATGCTGTTATGTTATGACACGTTTTAGAAATAGCCTAAGAAGGTGAAAATGTATTTGAAGCTATACATTTATTACAATAGTTGCATAGTTCAGTATATTTATTTTAAAGAAGTTATTTATTATTAAAAGTAATCTGTGAAAACATCTTTGACAAAATTAAAAACTAGGAAACTCTTAAAAAAAGACAACATAACCTGTAATGGTGTACTATCAGATGCAATCTTGGTAAAGCCAACAATGTCACTGAAGAAAATTGTGGCACTTTCAAAATTTTCAGCTGTGACTGGCTGCCCTCTTTTAAGTTCCTCTGCAACAGTCCTGCAATAATAAGCGTATAAATATTATTTTATTTAATATATGTCCATCACTTGTATAAAATCTCATCATGATGACGAAAGGAGAATGGTAACATACCGGTAACAATGAAAATAAGACGTAATATTTCAAATACGAATTCAAGTGATTCATTGCGATTTCAAACAACGAGAAAACTATTGAAACACCTGGGGCAAAGCCCCGAATGTTTTGTTGTTTCGAGTTGTTTGTAATCGTAAATATGAAACACGCAGAATGAGTGTGAAATAACTTCTCTGAAACATAATTGTTTTATTCTTAATGATCACTTTGGATTGTTGTTGTGCATGTTCATGCAAAAAATTGCCAAAGACCGCAGAAACAATCGCTCCATATATAACACTAATATATATATATATATATATACAATTATGTATATATATATATATATATATAAAATATGAAATATGAAATATGAATAAAACCAACTTTCTTGCTGTGTTGTTGATTGATGAATACGCAGATTAACAAGTTTCACCACATACACCTTATTCCAAAATGGCGGCCAATTTATTATTCTTTTATATGCATCTTAATTAGCCCTCATGGCCTCGTCAGCATGTGCAAAATACAAAGGAATTTTCCAGCGAAAATGAGGCCAAGAGGGCTAATTAACCTGCATATAAAAGAATAATAAATTGATCACCATTTTGGAATAAGGTGTGTGTGTTGGAAATTTGTTCTCACACTGTCAGCAGCTAAAGCTGGGGTTTCATTGGGTATCAAAACCCCTGCATCTGACCAATAATGAATAATTAATGAGTTTGAGAAAAAAAGGATTAAACAACATTTAATAGTAATAATAGACCTTTTTCATAATGGCGGCCGATTTATTTATTCTTTTATATGTATGTTAACTAGCATCACTTGCCTCGGTAACATGTGCAAGTTCAAAATAATTTTTACTCTCAAATGAGGCTAGTGAGGCTAATTAACATACATATAAAAGAATAAATAAATCAGTCGCCATTATGAAAGAGGTCTATAAAACGGTGCAAAGTATTTTAATCAATCAATCTCTTTTTGGAGGCTGGTCTACAAGTCTTGTATCATAAAGTATTTATCGCGAAGGGCACCAAGTGTTGAGGGATTTAGAAAGGTAATTGACAAAAACCTTACGGAAGCCTTGCCGTTATGCCGTTATAAGAAAGTGCACTGTTAAAACTTAGCATCATATGCTATTACTATTATATTGTTATAACTATCAAAACTTAGCACCGTTACAGTAATGGTTGGAACTTACAGTACTATCATATATGAGCGTTTGATATTGTATTTAAACTGTGACTTTTCTTATTTTCCTCAGTTGCTTTCAGAAAAGATTTTGTAATAATAAACCTGAAATATTTGCATTGACATATTGTTTGAGTCGATATGATACCTCTACAAGTCTTTCTGAAATAAACCATATCCGGGTATTTCCTTGGATGAATTTAGATGTTTTATTGTGAATATGTTTTCCCCCAGAAAAAGTGAAGACGTACTTTGGCAACATCCTGTACAAAAGTTCATCAGTCTTTGCCTTTTCAGCTGCAAGCTGACTTGTTCGTTCCAAAACAATGTCCTCCAAGTGATCAGTATACTTCTCAGTCATGGTGATCATAGTATCCATGATGTTGAATTCCCTAGAGGCAAAAAGTTAAATGTATTTACACAAAAATCAGTGGGGGAGACTCCCATATAACAGGTTAAAATTTGTGTTTTGGTATAACTAAGAATGTTTGAATCGAAAATTATACCTTTTAGGGTATTTAGTCAGAAAAATATGCTGACAGGATCGAACAACTTTTTTTACCTCTTAGGTGTAAAAATTAACGCGAGCTGCACCAACAAAACAGGTTTATGATACTTTTTTTCTTTAAAATTTTCCGTCAGTTAGCCCGTCAATTTTATTTGGGAGTGCTCCCTTCCCTTCCCCTTGGGTTCGGAGCTATGTCAGAAAAAATAATCCGTCCATGATTCTTTGCTGTTTGCTCAGATTAGGCTTTCAAGTACTTGTGAAATTTATACAAACTTTTCCAATACTTAAAAAACAAAATTTATCAAAATCAGCTGCACATTGTACAAAGTAAAGTGACCATACACTTTTCACTTACTTTCCTTTATTCATTTGCTTAAGGAGTCTAAAGCAATCTGAAAACTTGGGCCTTGAAACTGGGTCCTGGTTCCAGCTCTTTTTCATCATCTGTATGAAGAGCGGATGTTCTGCCAAATCCTTAGTAACTCGAGGACGGAAATGTGGAGTGTCTCCTTTCTGAACACGCTCGACAACCGCTGTTAAAAATAGAGATATCATGATGGGAATGTTTAAACTATTAGGAGCCACCTTAAAACAACAACAAGCACTTAACACGTACTTTTAGCTGACAAATCTTCATACATGCTGTAAGGTAAACCACGGGTTAATATTTCGGAAAGGATGATTCCATAGCTAAACACATCTCCAGTCTGAGAGCGAGGGAAACTCTCGTTAAAGATGTGTTCTGGTGCAGTCCAAAGGGAACCTGAAAAGAAGAAAAAAATCAATTATTAACTGTACTTCAGAAATGACATGTTAGTGGCATTTAAACCTCACTTTTCATTTAAGTTCTGGCTTGGTTTGGGTAGTCTTGTGAAAGAAAACCTTGCGCTTTCATTCATTCATTCTTTTTTGCTGGTGATTGGGATGCATCCTGCTTTAGGCAACTTCTCTAAGAGGCGCCAAAATTTCCTAGAGGTTTTTGGAATTATTGGTGCCTTTTACATTTCGCAGATTTTAAATGCAAATGAGATACAAGAAGAAGTGGAGGGTCAACCCCGAACAGGGGATGCCCAAGGACCTGAACCTGCAAGACTATCAAAAGGCTGCATGATATTTTTGAATTACTGTAACTGGTCTGTCTGGCCATTTCTAACAAAATGAGCAAATCTGCACGAATAGGTCGCAGTTGTTTTTCGAATAAATGTTGTTGAGTTGAGAAATCAGGAGCAAATTGCAATGGACAACACAAAATGCCTAGGCTGCTCTGGGAACAACGCAGAAATTAGCACCACCGGGACTGACGGAGTTTGGGAAAATAATCCAGCATCATAGGAAACCACTACAGTAACTGAAAAGAAATATTCAGTCGTGAACACTGGAAATCTCAGAATAAACCAATAAAATCCTTCTAAGAACTTTAAACGAATGCAGATGAATAAGATGGACTCAAGACCTCTTGTGGCAAAATGGCAAAATTTAGACATTTAAAATTAAATATTTTGTTAATAACTCTGATCTTAGAAATCACACTGTTTATGAAATGTAATAAACAAAAACAAATGCTAATGTTTTTTTTTTAGAAAATATATTAGTCTTATTGCAAGAATGCGTGATCTGCATTTCACGCGCCTTTCGGAATGTGTATTCAAACTATCGCCTCACTTCCACGGAGCGGGAAAAAAGGTGTCATTTAACATATTCATAAATATATAAAACATGCAACTCAAGTAACGCAAAATTATAATTTAACGAAGCCGCGATGTACATTTCGACGAAAGTTACAGAAGTTAAGACCGCAACTCAACGGACTAAAGACACGGAAAAAGAAACACAAAATGTAAGTGTGTTTAATCACTGCGTGGCCGAAATGTATAGAGAAATTTATAGTAATTTGTAAACGTTTCTATTTTTCAGTTGACTACTTCTTCAATAGTGCAAATAAACAGTCTAGTGTTAAAGTCCGGGCTGGTCTTCCCTTATTGCCGTTTCGATCGCTAACGGCGCATCAATGCGCGTTACCAGATGTTTATAAAGAATAAGCATTTGCAGGAATCCTTTCCAACACAGCTGGCAATAAAATTATTGTCTCACATAAACATTTTTACTTCCATCCTAAGGATGCATTCTTTTAACAGGGGACCACTGATGTCTTCAAGTCGCAGAAGCCTTGCATCAGGTTTGCTTGCCACGCCCCAGCCAGTGGACCTGCTGGAACTTGTGGAAGCATAGTCAGAAAAAATTCAAAGTGTATTTTATGCATTAAAATGGAAGAAATAAGCAGCCACAATTTGGATTTGGAGACGGATGCAAAAGCTCAGGCGAAAAATATAGAGGCGATTCTTGTCCTCCTTATTGAGCAACTGATGAAACAACTTGTTTCCAGCCATGTTTGCTATTTACTCTTATTCAAACCTCCAAACAACGACCATAATGGCAATGGCCAAAAAATTGCATCCCCAACTCCCGAAATAACCTCTCCCATAACGTACACACAATCAACAACGGAAGAAAGTTTGCATACGAAATAATGTTTTGAACCAAAGTACAAGGTCATGAGACATAATAAACATAACCTGTTGGGTTCTGGAACTACCTGAAGTGAAAATCAGCCCGTGGACAGAGTAGGAGTTATACTGAATGCAAGTTTTCTTGTTCAAATATAATGATCTGAAGCGTTTTGGCACCTTTGAAATTTGAGCTTAGACTTCACAAAACCTTACGGTTCTACTTTTCATGAACCTTTAATGGTTGGCGAAATTAAGTAATAAAACGTGCATGAACATACATGTATAAGGCATCAGGGTAATAGTCAATTATAGTGGATAACACCAGGGATCAATACTCTTACTACAACTATCAACTATTATCACCCACAATTTGATCAGGGCTTTAGGCTTGGTAAACTATTTACCTTAACTCTGTCTTGAAAAAGGCCCCTTCATGCAGCAAACAGACTTGTGTTGATAAATACTAGTTGGTGTGTATGAACATTACAAAAACAGTATTCCACCATTATGTCCAACTGTTTGCATGTAAATAACAAACTGCACGTTTTTGCGACATTCCGGCACACAAGCCTACTTGTATCTGCCAGCAAAAGTACCCACACTTTAGTGCGGGGTCGTAGCTGTCCAAACGATGTCTGTGAATGGCGAACGATACAATTGATATATCACTTGAACAATGGCCCTATCCCTACTTCCTATCCCAGCGGGACAAATCTATTGTTTTCTTAGAGGATCACAGACATCGTTTGGACAAGTGCTGGACTACCCACACTTTAGTAAAGTGTGTGACTTAAAGGACGTTCGCGCTAATTGTTTATGCGCATCCTTAATGCACGAGCGCGCGCAAAGTAAGAAATCTAAACAGCTAAAGGGCTGGTAGCCGTTGCGTTAACTTTACTTAGATTTTAGTCGCTTGGATGGTCGGTGACCCCTACCTTTTTGGCTAGATAATTTTCTTTTCTAATTCTTGACAGATTGTGAAAAAATGAACAAAAAAAATAAATGTAGGAAGTTTAAAATGTTCCCATTTTTCTACCCACGCAACATCGAATCTATCCAACTTACGGCTGTCATGGTTTGCAAATGCTGTCGTTTAAAAATAAGATTTACTTTAAGGGACGCCACCAGTTGATTTAATTTGCTTAATAGGCCCATTCGTTACCGCAGGGATGGAGATAACGGCCGGTGATCGGTAATTACCGATCAAATTTGCCAGCCAAAAATGAAATAAAATAATAAAATTTCACAAGAATCAAATAAAATCTTATCTGGACATTGGACAAAGCTTTTATGGGTGTTGTGGCTCTTAAAAGAGCCGTTGTAAATGGAAAAATGTGCAGTCAATGTCTCAAATTCAGTTTCTCCTCAAATTCATCCATTTTCACCAGCATGTTCATGGTATTTGCCTGCAATGAAAGATAGCAGTCGAAGACAGATGAGAGATCTTGGGAGCCATCGGCCGGCAAACTTTCTAATGTTTCTAGTAGCTGAGTTTCCATTTCCTTCAGGCTTTCTAGTAAATCGAGATAAAGTCGATAAAGAAAGTTGATAAAGTCCGCGAAGTTATCCATAATGGTAATGGCGGCGTCTTCGAACGTCTTCGAACAACTCTGGCGTACGTGACTAAAACCGCTGTGCAACTTGTACTGCAGATACTCATTCAGAAGAGGGGGGTTTCAAAATTGAGGTTGTGGAATGATATTGACTTGCTTGTGAGAGGATTTTTGTGATTTACAAGCGCTGTATTGTAAGCTGTTTTCAATCACTCTAGTATTGTCAATAAAAGGAGATGGAGACGACACAATTTATTGTACAAAGTACTGTAACTTTATTGATGACGGTTGACCCAAATTTCTCTAAATAATTGATTATCAATATAACAATAATTGGTGGTTGGGGGAGGGGGTTGTTGTCGGTGGATTAGGGGGACTGGGTGGGAACCAAACTGAGCCCCCCCCCTCCGGCTTGGGGGAAGGGGAAGCGGAAGGGGGGGGGGGGGCTCATGATCATTTACACCCATGCAAAAAAATCACCTATCGATCTGTTTTCCCTTATTTCCATCCCTGTTACCGAGCTGTAGCAAAAGTTTTAGAAAAAAATCAATGTTAGAAGATTTTCGCGCGAACGTCCTTAAAATTAAAATTCACCAATATTTACTCTGCCTTTGGCATTCCCACCAAATATCAAAAAACATTTCAATGATATAAAAGTACCATAATACTTGGCATCTATTCCAGCTTCCACATCAATCTCTTGCCCCTCTTTGAATAGAAACAAGTCATGATCGGTCACTTTGCATGTCCAGCGACTGTCAATGAGCACATTTGAAGACTTTAAGTTGCCATGAACTTGAATTGGGCTATTTTGCAGACATTGCATGCCCTGTATGGAAAATCAAAATAACATTCACAACTTTTGTTGTTGGATAGCTGTTATTGTACACCTACATTGTGGACATGTGAATCACGACTTTCCTTAAACGTCAGCCGGTGGTATACAAAGGAGCTTGGTAGTCCAACATTATTGGCAAATGCCAACCAATCACCGGGGCGTATGGATTTTGCGGGAGTTGAAGCAGCTTCACTTAACGCCCAACACATACAAAACTTTTCAAGCATAAAAAAGACAAATAATGTAGAATTCAAAGCTAATTCTGAGATTTTTCTGGGGATTACAAGGTCAAGCGCCAGCACATAAAAGCAGTAAAACGATGGCCTCTTGCAAGGAAAGCCAAAACAATTTGGCCATCAAGGCTGTAGAAGGTGCATGAACAGCTAAATCAGGGACAAGAAAAATCGATATCGAAAAACTTTTTTCGACTTTCTTATCAGAACGCCACGTAGATTCCATTAAGCAAATAAAAAAATATCTGTCATATACACTTTAAATATTACAAACCATCAAGGTTTTCATAGCCATAGCTTCAATATTCTTGAAAATACGGAAGGGGAAGGGTGGATTCCAAAGAATACTTTGTTTTAATTAACTTAACACATACTCGAGCAATGTCACATGCAATAGACATTTTAAACATCCAATCCAGTTTAAGGCTCTCAGCGTGCAGTACATCCTAGGAAAGAACAAAATGCTTTTTAAGAATATAAAGTAACAAAATTTCACATAATTTATTTGGGATCTGATACAGTTTTAAATATAATTATCCAGCTTAAAGACACTTTCCTTTAAAATCAAATAACACTGACAAACAAAATCATGCTCATCGAAAATTCTATCATCAAGATTGCTACACGTGTGAGTTTTTCAGATCCCTCCCCCCATTCCTTAGAATTTTCACTGAGTGACCAACTTGGGGTGGGTTGGATACCTCCTGGAACAGCAAACTGTCACCAAATTAGAAGAAAGCTGCAATGAAGTCACATAAAATTGTCACCACAGAAAAAGCATTGTATGTGAAGGGGTGTGTTACACTGGCAAAACGTTTGAATCTTTTTCAGTGGCCAATTTATCTTATCGACTCAGATGATTAAACCAAATTTTTAAGTTTCACTCCCCCACCGATGCAGCACCACAGTTTCGTTAGAAACTAACCCCTTTATTCATTTTTTGACAATGATGTAGTTTGCTGTGCCTTTCAACAACCTTTGAACTCATGTGCCACAATTATCATAGTGAACGTCTCAGAAAATAAGGATGTTTAACCCAAAAGGTCATTTTTGTGGGCTGTGATTGGTGGATTTTGTCCATTTTTGTTTTCAAGGGTCCCATGTTTGTCGCCATAATTATGATTGATGGCAGTGTAAAACATAAACATTAGCTAGAGCTTGACAAAGTTCAGAGTTTGCGAGTTATTGGAGGACGCAGCAAGCTGCAAGTACAATGTTTTAACCTGGAGACTTCCTTTGTTACAGTATTGGCTTAGGATACAGATGTGGTTGGGATCAACACAAGCGCCAACAAATGGGTTGATGTTCGGGTGGGTAAGATCTTTCATCTGAAAAGAAAAAATACAGTATAATATGCTTAGAGCCTCGACAAAAAATAGATAAAAAACTATTCGATGAATGCATGATGTCCCTGTTTACATCCAATGATCTTATAAAAATGATATCATATATCTATAAATACACATCATATTACCCCTTTAAGCTCCAACAATACATCACGATCCAAGTTAACTTTAGCCTTTTGTATATTTTTAACTGCCACCAAATTACCCTACAAACGTAACAAGAAGACAATTAATGAGTTTTTAAGTCAGTAAGTGCCCTCTTATTTCTTAAACTGAGGGTGACTTTTTGTTATAATTAAAGTTTGAAACAATCAAAAACCGATGTATGTCATGATAAGTATTGTAAGTAAAGGAAATGCAACATGGACATCATAAAAAGTGCCACATTACAAATTACTCAACACGAATACTAGTCTGAATAAAGTTTTGTTCGTTTGCTTTTGTTTGTTTCCCAGTAGCTCAGTTGGTTGGTGTGTGACCAGTTTCTGGATGGTCGTAGGTTTTTTGGATGTAAAGGATGACTTTTAAGGTTACAGTGTACCTTCGGGGGTGTCTCCAGTATAACAGCTCTAGTGTCTTAAGATTACACTTAACATACCTAAACCCAGATATCAAATTAAAGCTTATAGAGCTGGCTACCTAAATATGGAAACCATTTGGTAATAAAGTGAATTGTCGAATTTTTTACGACGTCTAAATTCGAACGTCCGAATCAGCTTTAAAACGCTATAAATCAAAGCGATTATTGTATATTGCAAATTTGATTTGTTCTCGGGTTTCCGGACACGAAGCGCTAAAAAAACGTGTCGGCGATTTCCCATATTCAATTGCAGTGAAAAGTTACAGAATATTTTCGAAAAAGGAAGAAAAAAAATTGGAATGATCGCACGGAAATGGCTCTTGACGAAAAAGTTTTCGGAAATAAGAAATTCGCCGACACGTTTTTGTTGATTATATGTTAGCCTAGCTTCTGTCCACATTTGAGGGAAATCAAACAAATTCCCTTTGAGTTATAGCTCTTTAAAGTGTCCCCAACAAGCGAAAAATTAACTTTGAGAAAACAGCGCTTAAAAAAACATATCGCTTCATAAACAAACTCCGCCCACAAAAGTTATACTGTCATTTCTCCGTCAATTTTCACTATTTTTCGATAATTTTTTTTTGGAATGAAAGTTCATTCTGTAAACTTTATTTTGACGCCAAAAAAAAAATTTCAAATATTTTCGATCTGAAGGTACACTGTAACCTTAACGCTTGAAATGATAGGAGAAAATGATCTTGAACATGAGGAAAGATGGAAAGATATTTGTACATCCATATCAAACCGATGGTGATTCGGGTTTTGATTTGGTGACTTTTCTTGGGCAAGTACAGAGAATCTAGACTGTCAAAGGATTACGCGAAAAGTAAGCACTACTTTTCAAATACTCTTCATAAAGACATCATTGTGGAGACAATTGCTTCTGTGGACAAATAAGGGCGATTATAGTGTTCTGTAAGTTATATTTCTTTAAACTGTTGGCTTTGTAGCAAATATTTGGTACTTTGGTATTTGAGTACGGCCCGAGGCCGTAGGCCAAGGCTGGTAAAAAACTCTTTTTTCCTACTTCAATTCTGTGATTTGCGGAGAAAAATCGTGATACGCTTGTACAGCTTTCCAAGAAATCATGTCTTTAAGCGCCGCGTCAAGCAAAACTGACACAACGCGTGCAAAACCTAAATTAATTCGGTAATCTCCACAACGGTTTCAATCATAAACAAAAGAACTTACTTTGAACTCATTTCTATTAGTTTATGTCTCCCGGTAGAATAAACGGCTGTTGTGCTTGCTTCCGGTGATGATAGAGAAATGTTCTTTCCCACAGCGAAGCCGTGGAAAGCTAAAGATCAACTTTAATTTTAAAATAAGAACACTTGTATCAAATGGAGTCAAAAACTTTGTAAACAAGCGCAAGATTGTCTAATGACAGTATTTTTGAAGCCAAAAGCCGCTTCGTAAAAAAAGCAACAACAAACGCCGAACAAACTATGAAATCAACAAATCATAAAATCCAAACTTGTACTCGCCTTTCTGAGGAAAAACATTGACCTTTAATTTTACGGCTGATTTCTCCTTCCACCCAGTAGTTTAATCTCTCTTTCTTCATTAAGTCTTTTTGATACCTCGTCTTTAGCTTGTTTTCGGATCTTTGTATGTCAGCCGAGCAGTCAGCCATGCATGATCAAACGGCTTTGCTGGTTTTCTTCATTTGTGTCGTTAAATATTCTATCTGGCCAATAAAATTCACTTTCACTTTGGTAGCTTTCGTCTGAGTCCATAATTAACGAGAAAATTCAATAATGCCAGGGCTTACAAGCTTAAAACAACGGAGTCACATCACTCACGAAAGCGTTACCGTGACCGTGGGCAGAGATAAGAAAATCCGGACTGCGTTAAGAACCAATCAGATTGCAGGATTCGTTACCGTGCTCCCTTACAAAAATAATAAATATTATGTGATGGGTATTTTGTGTTTTGAGCTATCCAGAGGTATATAGCATGCCAACACTTCTGATAAGAGAGGCTTTATAAAAGCTGACAATTCTATGTCTGTTCACTTCATTTCTTGACCTAACAAAAATTCAGTCCGAAAAGGGTTAACATGATTCAAAAGAGACTTATGATTTACAGGTACAAACATCAATTTGACGCTATTATTTCTAAGTATTGGTACCAACATTATGATATTACAAATCAAGGTGGCTGGTACCGTTTCTTTTTTCATTCAAACATTTGGCTTTGTGCACATGCCTGAAGCTAAAAGTCAATATATTATTTAGCCCAAAAAGAAAAGGAAGCTTAGTTTTCATGTTGCAAACAACGTTCTGGACAGTTTGCTTGTAATTTGCCTCCACAGCAGTCAGAAAACGGCATTAGTGGCTTTAATTTGCCGCTTTCTGCTTAATTTCTAAGAGCCAATGGGTTACCTATTTAAAGTATCATAGACTACGTTCCAACCTCATACGTTCCAAGGGCCGTGAAAACTTGCCCTCTGACATCTTCCATGGACCCGTGTTCACTTCCAGCCACACCACTTGCCAAACTACTTGCCTACACAGAGAGAAAGTAGAAGTAATAGTAAATACCTAAACATGTTCCCCCCCCCCCCCCCCCCCCACCCGTATGCATGTCACAAGCTTGGTAATGAGACAAGCCTTTATTGTGTTACTAAATCAGCTGAAATTACGATAATAATATCGATCATATCAATAAAATTCTTGATTGTGATTGGTCATCTGTGTGCCTTTTTCTTATGTAATTGTTTACCTATTACAACTGTCCAATAAAAACATTTTGTAATTGGATAAAACAGTAAATGGACATTCGCATTACACACGCATCAATCAGATGCACTTAGATGGTTTTGTTTTTGCTGTTTCTCAAATTGTTTCTAAACTCTGAAAGAACATATCCCCGACGTATTGATAGTATAGATGTTTTGTGTCGCTGCTTGCCTGACTTGCATTTCAAGACCAGCTTCCCATCGAATGCACGTTGGGTATCATGTGGTGCATTGAGATTGACTGTCTCAAAATTCCATTTTGTTATTCAAGAATGACAACCAGAAAAGGAGTGCTCTCCACCAAATGCTCTGTTTACGATACGCTTGGTTTTGTGGCTCCTGTTACCCTGTCTGGAAAGCAAGTTCTACAAGATCTAGCTGTGCCATGGAAATGTGGAATGGGATGACCCAAGTCCTGATGACCTGCATCTTCAATGGGAAAGGTTGAGAAGAGAGCTGTAAGTCTTTGAAGAACTAGGAGTCCCAAGATGTTTCAAGCCTAAATATTTTGGAGAAGTGAAGAGTATTGAATTGCATCACTTTTCAGATGCTTACCAAAATGGCTATGGTCAGTGTAGTTACCTTCGCCAGACAAACCAACAAGACAAGCAGCATACACGTTTCCTTGGTCATGGGCAAGGCTCAAGTAGCATTACTGAAGTTACTCATTATTCCACGAATAGAACTCACAGCAGCAACAGTCTCCACTAGAGCGAGTCTGTCTGAAAAAGGAGCTGGACTATCAAGATTTCACTGAAGTGTTTTGGACAGACAGTCCAGTTATATAGGCTACATCTACAATTAATCAACACTTTTGTGCCTAATCGTGTACAGGAAACACAATCGTACCAAGCCCAAGCAATGGCACTATGTTAGAACTGAGTCCAATCCAGCTGATGCTGCCTAACATGGCCTCAGAGCCCATCAACTTGTTGGTGATTGGTGTTGTACAAGGGAACCAGAATTTTTGTGTAGTTCAAATGTTTATTCAGCACAAGTATGCGCCAAGCCTTCCCCCCTTGACTCACAAGATCCAAAAGTAGAGCTCATAGAGAGACTTCCAGACCATTTTGAGATTGGTCTGTTTCTCTGACTGGTTCAAACACCCAATTATATTGCTGGTAAGAAGATCCCACATAACTGAACTGATAATATAAGATTGCCACTGTGCCATAAAGCATCTGGGTAGCGGGATGACCCACAAAGAACTCAGCCATCATGGACATTGGGTTATTGGTGGTACATCAGCAGTAGGAAATTTTAAGCTTTTTTGGCCGTGCAGACCACATTGAAACATCAAAACAAACTTAAAACAGAATCCTACATAAATGCGCTTTGTTGCTTCCTAGCTGAACATGGTCCAGTTCGTCATTTCACATCAGACCGTGGCATACATTTTGTTGGAGCCAGATAAGAGTAAGCAGACGCTCTCGACAAGATGGATCAACAATTACTTTGTCACCTGCTATCAGTAATATCACCTACCACCTACTATAAATAAATAGAGTTATTTATTTATTTATCAAAGTAATCACGAAATTATACTTTCAACAGTCAAATGAAAACCGCTCTATCGAGATTAATGTTCTCTCAGCACTACTGGAAGAGTCTGGGACCCAGCTGGATGATGCTCAAACAGGATTTCCAAAACATCGTCAATTCAAGACCTCTCACTATAAACGACACGATTCTGAGTGTTAATGCCTCCTCCTGGTATATTCTAAAGAGAAGAAGTATACTCGAGGAAGAGATGATGTACAGTGCGACATCTTGCAAATGAACTTTGGGATCAATTGAGAAAAGAATTTCTGCAGGCATTCTAGATGCGTCAATAGGCAAAAAATTGCAACAGGTTTTTTTTCAAATCAGCCCAATTCTATTGGAGATGAATCGGACGCAAATTTACATGTGTAATTCGCTATCCAACTCAGTTTGACCGACAAATAAGGTCGATAAGTCACCGCACGTAAATCTACTTTCAAAAAGAATTAATAGCATACCATGCTCATCCTGCTCCCTATTTTTATTTTATTCCCTGGCCATTTAATGTCTTCGTATTTTACAGCCCAAGCACGAGCCAGTAAGGCTGCCTCAAAAGCTTGCTTTCTGTTGAAAAAAAGACATATGTGGCAACAATGTTTACTAAAAAAAGCACCAACCCCAAATAACCATTGCACATTGGCAAAATATTAATAAGCACTCAGCCTTCAAATAACCCTTTAAGTAATGATCCGCATAAGAAGGATAGTGTTTAACGGCAATGCACGATGGAAGGTCAACTATTTTCATTGTTACAACTAGTGATCTCATTGGCCTAGACTCAAAAACCGCTATAAAGGTAAGGTAAGGTTCAAGTATTTTGAGACCCAATCGTACAACATGCAATTTTTAAAAGATATTTTATTTGGGGAACTTCATCACAGAAGCAAAATTAGTAGCTATTGTCTTCTGCTATTCTGATTGATTAAGCACGAATATTTCCTAAAATATATTTGACGCAAATGAATTTTCTGTATTTTTATAATGAAATATAATTATGAACCATCAGCCCCTCCTCTATTCTTAAAATCAAAGATATTCTATGTGGGAAAGAGCCAATGCCGCAGAACAATGAAGTTTACTATAGTTCTTATGTAAAGCATTACTTAAAATAATGCAGCACTGACTTATTTGATGAGTTCAAGGGTGGTGCTTTGTCGAAAAGTTTAAAAGAATAATTATGTTTCCTTTAAACCAAATGCAGACATTTATTATCCGAAATGCATATATTTAAATGACAATTCCTTTTGCTCTTTTCCTAAAACATTTGTTATGTGAATTCATAATGATGAATGCTGGCACAAGAAATCCAACTTCTCTCAAATTCCCTTTTCAGTGATTTGTGCACACACTTGATTTTCACTGTCTGCTTCTAGAAAATAGATTGCTTTTTGAGCTGTTTTGAAAAAAAACTCATTAGCTCATTAGCAGGCGCAAAGGTTGGTTTGTGATGTTTGTATGTTAGTATGTTTGTATGTATGTCTTGGGTTATGTCAAACCAATCAGATTGCCTCTAGTATGTACACAGTGTACTATGTCAGCCAATCAAATTCTCACTTCTAACATGGTATTACTGAAGGTCAAAGAAGGGCACTTGACATGAATTGAAAATCAGTCATCTTGAATCTTCGTGATTATTGCCTAAAACACTAAAAGTGTAAAGTTTTGAAACTTTGTTGGTGGGAAATGTGCTCTAATCCTGACTGGCTTGCTAACATGGCAATATCAAGGACATTTATTCGGAAATACCGCCTAGTAATGTGCTCTATGCATGAATGGTAGAATGGTCTGCGGGGATGAGACGTCCAAAAAATGTGGACTGCGGTTACGTGAATAGGTGAGCTTGTACTGAAGTAAGAAAGTATAGTTTTATTGCAAAAACAGCAAGCGGATTTCAAATAATGTGATACGGAACATGAATTGTATGTTTTAAGCCTGTTTCAAGCGATCACTATTTAAAATGGAATTTTTTTTTGTCAGTCATGCTGTCTGTACGTAAAAAAGTGATGCAAGGAGTTCAACAGAGAAAACGTAATGCAATTAATATATAATTTACAGTATTTAAAACGTTTATCTTTCTTTGAATTTATGCGAGAAGATGTATAGGTTATTAATTGTATGCCTCAAACAATTACTATAAGCGAGTAGCGACTGTATTTTGGATGAGCAGTCACGTTGTGTGCACGTGCAAATGAGGAACTTTGTCCTTATTACTCATACGCGAAGCGGCATGAGGTTAAAAATGAGCTCCGTTTTTCTTTTTTTACTCATGCGCGAAGCGGCATGAGGTAAGGTTCCGGCTTCGTTTTTCTTGTTTTTATTTTTTGTGTCACGATTTTGCATGCAAATTTATTCACGCATATTTTAAATTGTGCATTTCCGGTTCAAAGCCTTGCAATTTAAACTTCCTGTTTAGTGACTTCCGGCTACTCTCAATTCCGGTAAAACAGCATTACTGAAGTGTCAAGACAGCATCTCCTACAACCCTCCTTACATTACTACTGTTCACGTTTGGTATACATGTATATAACACTTAGAAGAATCACTGGCTTCATTGTGGTACAGCCTTCATTTCCACAACATTCAATAGTAAACAACGTGGTTTGCAGGAACGATGACTGAATGAAAGGAATAACTCTTCTCCGTGTCGGACTTCTTCTTATCATGTTTAAGGTGGCTTACTACAGTTTATGGGGGTCACCAGATGCTTCCGATAATATCGATCACAGGTGACCATTTGGGGGAACAAGCAACAATTACAAAGTCAAAACCATCATACAAGACAGTCGGTGTTTGTAATTTTACCATCTTCTGGTTAGAAGTGGCTTAAAACAAGCGACCGAGTGGTTGTCAGAAGACTGGGTTCTAATTCTATAGGGACGTTTTACTTAAAAATCACCCGTACGACCCTACCTCAAAATCTTACCATTTAAACTTTGGATAAAAATAAACGTTCTTACAAGTTAAAACAAAAATCTGTAAGAGAGTTTTTTTGCATATCAACTAAAATATCAAAAATAGGAATTTCGAAAAATATTTTAAAATCTGTCTTACAGATTTTGAAAAAAAAATTGTCTACAGATCGATGTTGATGTACATTCATAAATATCAAAAATTGAGCATAGGTCGTACGGCTAGATTTCGAGAAATTCACGTCCAAAAAAAACGTTTCGTACGATCTCCGAGCATGCGCACTAATGCGTACACCACGGCCATTCACTTATCTGCGTGCGCGGCTGCTCGCGCATTACTAACTGCGTGCACGAGGTCAGAGCTTCGTTGTTGTTTGCTCGCGCGGTATTGCTTACGTGACGCGCGCGTAAGGAAATTTACTGTCCCTCAGGACTGTAGTTGGCCACCTTAAAATATATCATAAAACTTTCTTACGCATGCGCATGAGTATAGGCTGCTTGCAGCCTCTGGTACTGCCCTATACTTGTCCTTTGTCCTTGATGCAATTCAACATATTTTCGAAAAAACGTAATGTAATTAATTAATATGGTGCGTTAACAAACGCCTGTTTAAATAAATATTAGTTGCAATTTACTAGGAAACAAGCAAAATTCATTTTGGATGCGCTAAGTTTCTGATTTAAGACTTTTCTGGTCGACATATAACACAGGAAAAGGTGTCTGGCTCCAAATATTACAGTCTACCCGGATGTTCTTTTGCGGGCAACTTTGAAAACTTCCGCCGCAACACTGATATTTTGATTGACAGTTTGCTTCGAGCAAGTTGCTCAAGTCGAGCAAGTTGGTGGTTAATGGCAAAATAAATAAAATGGAATGGAAATGGAATGGAACTTTCGCGAGCAACTTCCTATTTCAAACTTGTTGTCAGTTGCAAATTGCGAATTTTGTGAAAACACGTCCTTCTTCAATTATGGCTCACCTACATCGCAATAATACCACCTCGGTTGAGAAAAGAGAGAGAATAATGGTCGCACGCATTGTTGGATTATCAAGGCAAACTGTATCCAATATTGTAAACAGATTGTTACAACACGAGACGTATTTTCCCGGTAAACCTGGCTGGAAGGAACGAACAGTTTCTACTCCTGACATCGTAGAGTTTGTGGAATACTGCAAGGTAATCAAACCAAGTACTTTCAATTCAGAAATCCGGCAATTGAAAGCAAGTTTGAAATTGGAACTTGCTCGCAAAAGTTGCAACTTGCTCGCACAACTTCCAAAATACCAATGTTGCGGCGGAAGTTTGCAAAGTTGCCCGCAAAAGAACATCCGGTTTGACTGTAACCTCAACAATGTTTGTGTAACTAATTCAATTAGCTTGTGGTTTTGAGTTGAAAACAATTTAATATAATTAGTTTCTGTTTCTATTTGCACGACCATTTTGTGGAGAATAAAAACAGTTGTTTAAATAATATTAGTTACAATTTATCAAGACCTAGATAATGGTAGAATACGCATGACTGATATCAATTTAATGTTCAAAGCCCTAAAACTATCTTGGATCCCAAGACTTATGTCCCCGAAAAAAAAATTGGTGTACCATTCCAAACTATTCCTTCCGAAAAATGGGAGGACTGAAATTTCTTCTCAGATGTAATTATGATACGAAACATTTTGTCGATCTACCGGATTTTTATAAGAATATTCTCCACAATTTCAATGAATTTTATGACCATGACCAAGAACAGGATATATTATTGTTGTTGACCAAAAGCCAAAAGGTCTGACTTCTTTAATAAATGCTTTTTCACCGGTGGAGATATTGTCTTTCAATTCAATAATACTGTTCAAATCAATTTAGTTAAGGCTAGGTCGAGGGACTTCTATAAATTGCTTAACGATAAAATTCACACGGAAACCCAAACCGATCCCAAACGATGGAGTAAAAATCTATCCATAAGTAAAGACTCATGGAGTGGAATTTTTAAGTCTCAGAGACATGTCTGCAAGGAAGTTAAGCTAAAAGAATTTCAACTTAAATTCATACATAGAATTGTAGTCACTAAAAAAGAATTATGTAAATTTGGTATTAAGGCTGATGATGAATGTTTATACTGCGGAGATGAAGACTCTATTGAGCACACTTTTATTGAATGCGTTTTTACTAAGACCTTTGTGCAAAAGGTTGTCCAATGGTTTAATCAAGCAAACTCGTGTCAGATCTCCCCTACTTTACAGGAAATCTTATTCGGTATCATCTCAAGTTCCTATGAAGAAGGGTTAAAAAACAAATTTAACTACACCACCTTATATATGCGCCATTACATATATTGTTGTAAATTAAATAGCAAAGCCACCTCGCTTCCCGAATTTATCACCAAGCTCTTTTCAAAATATAAGCATGAAAACATACATTAAATATCTCTCTATCAAAAAATGTTTCTCGTTCTGGATACGAACCCCCGACTAGTTTTTTTTTTTTTTTAAGTTTAATGTCTTTGTTTTGCTGCCTGTTAGTCAATGTTAGTAGTCATTAGCATTAAAACAAAGTGGTGAAAGTATGTTTTAATTAGTGTGAGCAAATGATGTAATTTAGTGTGAGTAAATGATGTAAGTAGTTTAAGTAGTAATTTAATGTAAGTGATGTGTAGGCAAGTGATGTAATTAGTGTAAGTTAGTAATGTAAGTGATGTAGACATATTTATGAAATAAAATTTTGCCAAAAAAATAACAAATAAATAAAATAATTAAAAAAAAATTAGTTGCAATTTACTAAGAGACTACCAATATTCATTTTGCATGCGTTTAGTTTCTGTGAAAGACTTTTCTGGTTGACATTACAGAAACAGGTGGTTCAAAGAATTTTCGTGTCACTAATTTAATTAGCTTGTGGTTTTGGGTTGAAAACAATTTAATTTAATTAGTTTTAAGGCCAAAGGGAACCATTTCCACGTTTCTTTTGTGAATAATAAAAGCAACTTTAAAAAAAGACTAGATACAAATTTCCAGGAAATAATAAGCCTTAAATTTGGATGCATCAAATTTTTGTGCAGGACTTTTCTGGTTGACATTTAATACACTGACTACTGAAACAAGTTGCTCATTTCACTGGGGCCGAAATACCTCCGGAAATCCCGTGAAAAAAAAGGAAGCCAAAACTTGTGATTTTGTTCCCACCTATTTTCATACCTAACCTTTAGGCTAGAATACAAAAGCAAACTTTGCATTTTTCCACCCAAATAGAGTTTTGGTCACGAAAGTCCCGATAACTTTTCGGGCCCGGAACTATATTAAAATCAGAATCTATAAAATGGTGATGCATTTTTTAGCCCTCAAACTAGCTCGACTTGTTTCGTCAATTTAGTATTTTATTGCTTAGCTTTCAAAACCAAAAAAAAATTAATCTTTAATGAATACATTGCGCACATAAGATAGCTATCGGGACTTTCGAGAAACAGGACCCCAGTGCTGAAAATAATTTTTCTTGCTTAGAAGGACATGTGTCCTTTCAAACTCCCTTTTGATTGGACATTTTACAAAATTGGTCGGACATCCGCTATTTTGGATTTTTCCTGAGACACAATCGTTAAGCATACACGACGTGCTATAAGAAGTTTTGCGATGTATTGTAGGGCGATTTCAAATGACACGGCCTTTTCTGAATTTTCTCGAATCAAGAGAGCCGTTTACAGCAAAATAAATCGTACAAACAGCGTAAATTCTTATTGTAACGTTTTTGGAATCAAACGCGATGAGTTAACAAGACTTTCAAGTAAAAGCTAAGTAATTTTTGTGCTCGGTCACCATGTCCGATGACCGACTGCTATTTCCAGGACTGGAACCAGTTCGTGATCTCGGTATTTTCATTTATTTATTTATTTATTTATTTATTTATTTTACTTTATTTTATTTTTATAACAGTAACTACCATTCTTGTGTTTTGTTTTAAGTTTTAGAAATATACACTGAAAATAAATAATTTGTAGAAAAAGTACAAAAAATTAAACTTTGAGGGGTCCATTAATATTACAGTATCGTTTGAGGGTGTTGCTTGGGAAAAACTATAGGTTCCTCTAACTCAGCATATTTTTGCTCATATCTGACAAAATGTGAGCAAAATGTGGTTCAGGTTATGATATCATCAGTCCATTATAACCCCTAAACAGAAACATGAGTACAGCCAAAGTTCGTGACAGGAAGGGGGACTAGTTGTCTTACAAAGACTTTCCGTTTTTCAAGTATTTTTTTTCTTTGCTCCTTTGATCTTCTCTACTATCGTGTTTTTATGTTCTTTCGTGCAATTCAAGTTCTTGTTAAAACAGACATGCAATGCACTCTGTACAGTGAGAGGCGTGTTTTGATAGGGGTGCAGTGAATTTGTTTTCTTAATGAGCACTTCTAAAGATGATGTGTTCTGGTTGAGCCATTATAAAGGTCTATATCTATAGCATTTTGCAAATACTTTGTTTGTTTGTGAACCACATGATAGCATATATGGATTGATACCTCTCAAAGCTCGTTATTCATACCTCTGCCACAACGAAAATCCAACCACAACTGCTACAAGGAGAACAACAACCAGACTCCCTACCAATAAGTATGGCCATATTGGATCTTCCTCTGGAATAACAAGAATCAGACAATTATATCCATTCAACTCTCACATTTTTTTCACATAAGCACTTACTCACATTAAAGGAGCGGTGTCACAGGATTTGGTGTCATTTAAAAAAGTAAAAATAAGTGCTTTTGCATTAAAAGAAGCCAAAACATACCAGTAATGGTCCAGGTTTATGATAAATTACCACCCTATAGTCCCGGCATAGTCAATCGATAAAAATCGGTATTGATTTGTCAATTGATAAATCAGTAAAAATCGATAAATTTGATTTCAATGATATCGATTGTATCAATCAATTGGTAGAAATCGATGACCCACTCATTTGTTTTATCGATTTTCTTGACTTTTACCAATTGTTATCAATTTTTAACCAGGGAATTTTTGGCCATTAAAATCGCTTATAATCGCCTTTGGCGATTATTTATTGAACTCAACAGACAATAAGTGAAATGGAATGGATAGTCAGTCAATGCAGAAGATGAAAGAAAGATAAAGGAAATGTTACCAAGACTTGAAGAGGTGGAGATGGAAAGACAAATTGATGAAATTAAGGAATGGAAAGGAAAAAACGTGTAAAAAAAAAAAAAGATGGTCCTCCAGAAAGCATGACTGTAGTCTTACTAAAGGACTGAGCCTTGCGTGACAGCTTATCTTAAAGGTTAAGGAAGCCCGACAGCCGGAAGATTAAAGACAGATAAGCATGTAGCGGAACATATATATATACTCATTCTTCAGCTCGAGTATGTGTTTTACAGGTTATGATAGGACAGGCCTATTGATGTTCATTGATTTGAAGTCTGGAAAGTGGAAAGTCTGTTTTGTTTTTTGTTGTTGTTGTTGTTGTTTTTGTTTTTTTTTGGGGGGGGGACTTGACTACGTTAATTGATACCTGTGTTTTTCTTACCAGTTTAACTAATACCTTCCATCAATGCAATTTGTTATACGTTTAACTATTATAGCGCGAAAGCGCCCGTGATATCGCCTAATTCTTAGCCGATATCATGCAAGCTTGAGCACTATAATAGTTTTATAATTCAATACATTGATAACAAAGCACAGTTTGAAGAAAAAATATCAAGGCCAGTCCGTCACTTTTGCATGCAGTCTCTTGTCAAAATGCGAAATTTACCTCTGTCGTTGGATATACGTCATGTAGACATACAGAAATCGATAACCTTTTGACCATATTTGGGCAGTGTATCGATGTGTAAATTACAATATATATTATTCTGTACTTGGACTGTATGATTGTAAACTTTCTGAACTTCTCATTGTTGCTTTCCTGTTGATTTACCGAGCACTACTAGAACTGTTTTCAGCTATTTGTTTTCAACTTGCCCGTGTTCGTCTCGATTTTTTGTCTTTCTCTTGGTGTTTTAGTATTATGTTGTAAAACTATAAGTACAGGTATTGTAGCATGGTTTTGACAAAAAAAAAATCAAAATCCCCATGTGACACTCTTGGCTGGCTGGAACAGATGACAGATTTTGACTGAAAAACAGAACCAAGAAATCTACATTAATGTTCAAAATCAAATGTTTTACAACGGTTATTTTTTTTTTCAGCCACTTTACTGTCAAATCTGTAAGTAAGTAATTACAGCGTAAATGCTTAAGAAACCATTCCAACTGTTACATACCTTTTCATACCTCTGGGCAAAATTCATTGTCAAATCCACACACAGGCCTTCCAAGAGGAATCTTAGTTGTGCCACCAGGCCAAATAATTGTTTCATTTAAAATTTCCAGTTTTCCAGTTGTGCCAAAAAAGTTAGCAACTCTCTTTACTCGCCTTTCCGGCAAAAATGACTGTATTCCATAAGAAGCAACTCTATCTCCCTTTTCGTCAATACCAACAGGACCTGAGGCACCTGTAAACAAGAATCGAAAAAAAAGCCTAGGTCAATAATAATTCTGCCACTAGTACTGGCATTAAGGACCTATTAAACTATTCTGTTGCTAAGTAATGCGGTTGCTATGCGGAGCTAATCAAGCACAATTTTACTTTCGGCGAAAGTGACAAGCAGCTTCGCGCGAGAGTCTGTACAAATTCAAAATTATCCTAAACAATGCAAAACTTGAAGTTCGTCTCTTTCGACTCCCGGATTCTTGGTTTGTATTCAAGCTTATTTGAAGCTGGATATATTTTTCTCTGGAAAGATTCGTCTGGGAGGTTTTCAAGCTGATTCAAAACGAAGAAATAACTGAAGTAAGAACGCTCAACTGATCAGTTCATAGATCCACGATATCGGTATTTGCTGAAAGTTCATTCCTACTGCTTCAGTTCTCAGTTTTTTTACTCGCACTTTTTTCCGTCCGTGGAAGATTAACTTCGGGATTAACTGATAAATTGTCATCGTGCGTTCATACGATGCAACTTCAGGCAAAACCTTCAGTGAAAAAGTTAAAAAAAAGGAAAAGGAGTAAAGACAGTGGGTTGTACCTACTGAAAAAAGATGTTTACGTTTTAGATTTATATTTTCATTGCAAGAAAACAAAGAAGCCCTTATATGACCTTATATGACCCATATTGACCTATACGGGGACGTGCCGCTGGACTGGATATGGTTTTTGGCATTTTTGTCCTGAACAGGGTATATAATTTAATGTGAGTCTGTCCAGGGTCCAGTTCCAGTTTACTTGTGCTTGTGGTGACTTCCCTTGTCATGATTAGTATATTCATGTGAAGGCAAAGTCGTTTTCTTTTCAAAGGATGCGTCTACCATTTTTTTAAAGCTCAGATCAATAACCATGCACGAGTTGCGTCCTAGACAGGGTCCTAAAATAAGGGTGTTGTCCTACACAGGGTAGTTATTTTTGTTTATTTTCTTCCTATGTACCGAAATGTTTCTCGAAGCGTTAACATTTGTTTATGAGTGAGCGCGACTTCATTTAAATAACAGCTCGTGCACGAAACCAAATAAAAGTTTGTGTAAATCAGTGCACATTTTGAACCAGTAAAGTGCTACAAGGAAAGTTCAAATAATGTCCACGAAGCGAAATGAAAGTGTCTTTAGTTTACTAGAGTCAGTTACTACTCGTTTTACAGACAAATCCCCCAGACTGCGTATCGCCAAATGCTTATTCTTTAATATTTGAAGTCTCGATCAGTAGATTTTAAAAACTTTGAGCGTGTTCGAGTTCCTCGGTTAAAATCCAATTCCATTGTGAAGTATACAGACTTTAAAAATTACCACAGCGTTTGTTTATCTTCAACAGTTTGGTTTAAATACTCCTCTGTATTTGTTGAACAAGGATTTTACGAGTGTATTCTTAGATTACCAGAGTTCACAAAGGCGAAATATTTCTTTTCAGTTGCTGAAGTCCGTCATGAGTCCCTGTGGCGCTAACGTAATGGGTTTACCTCGGTGTAAAAACCTGTGACTTTTTTCTTTGTTTTCTACCTTTGTTTCCTTGCACTCTATTGTTTCTGTACCAGGGGCGGATGTAGGGGGAGGGTGCAGGGGGTGCGCACCCCCCCACCCCTCCCGAGATGACCTAGTCTGCGTTGTTCGCTTTTAGAATTTGTTTACGTCACCCTTCAGTTACGTCATTCCTTAGAGGTGCACCCCGTCCTAAGAAAAATCCTGGATCCGCCCCTGTGTACCTTTTGTTTTCTTTGTTTTACGTCACTCGTGAGTTGGCAGGCTTTTACACCGAGGATGCAACATAATGTACGCGCTCTCCGCAGAGCGGTCTGTATCTCGCTGTAGCAGTGGTATACTGTGATCTCTACTGCAGTTTTTCCTCCCGATTTCTCAACTCAGCGACAGTATCAGTAAAGACAAAATAGCACTATTTTCTGAGAAACAACTGCGAACTATCCGTATGGATCCGCTCGTTCTGTTTTGGGTCACGTGACATTGGACGTGGCCTGATGACGTCACAACCCAAACCACAGGTGTACTGAAAGGTTGCTGTTCAAATTTGGTCAAATATAAGCAAACATTTGCTGAGCTAAAGCAAACTGATTTTTCCCTAACAACGGTCTCAAAAGATAGTGTAATGGGCCCTTAGGAGCGCTGTATGTTTGTGCATATGGGAACATATACTGTCAATATCAGAAGCTATTCCAGTTCTTTACCACAACTTATACCCAAGAAATGGAGTCCAACTCACAGTTCACAGTTCTGGTGCAATGTGTTTGTAGCCTGAAATCTGTTCCCTAAAGGTGATGCAATTTGCAGCAAAAAATAACAGATACCATGCAGCTCTTAACAACCTCTAATTTCATTGGACCTGGGTATGACGCAGCTCTATTGTTTTCAGGGCTAGGGTCCATTGTTGTGTTGTTTGTTCTATTGTTTTTTCAGCAAATCAGAGAAGACCTTGTAAGAGCTGCATACTGCCCCAAAAATAACAGCAACAAAAATTAACAAAAAGTCACTTTTCGTTTAAAAATTAACGTAAAAGCAATAACAAAGATGCTTACCTAAAAACTCCTGTCCCATCATTTCCTTCGATATACTTTCTCCATCAGTGATGCTAAGATTCTTATTCAATGAATTATTGAGGGCATAGGCATACAAAAGAATGGCATCATGCAAATACGATGCATACATGTTAGTCTGGAAAAAAAAGTTGCCACCAAGTTAGTTGACCTTTAATTTTTTTGGAATGCCAAACTACATTGTATAAATAATGTTCAAATAACCATCTCCGTGTAAAAATTAAAACTTGTAGTAACCTTAGATTAAAAGAGCGCATTTGATTTATTTGAGGATATACCGTTTTCATAGATTGGCAGTTAGTTTAATAGAATACTACTACTACCATTACCATTACCAATACTGTTGCGGTTAAAATATTTTGGCAAAGTTAAACTCAAGCCACAGGGTCCGGAGGAGCTCTATTTGATCGTACAAGACGCTATTTTCTTTGAATCGTCGCTGTCTTGAAAGTTAAACTGATTGCGTTACACAAAATAAGTACCGCGGGCCAAATTACTACGGGCTCGGAAGCTGCGAAATCGGCGTACAGTAAAGAATTCTTTTCTCTCGGCACTTCGTGCCTTGTTCGGAAAGCTTAGCTTTCCGAAGATAGTTGCGCCCTTAGTAATTTGGCCCGCGGTACATATTGTGTAACGCAATCAGTTAAACTTTCAAGACAGCGACGATTCGAAGAAAATAGCGTCTTGTACGATCAAATAGAGCTCCTCTGGACCCTGTGCTCAAGCCGGTTGCCCGTCAACAGCCCCCTCTAATCATCATACTCCAGGGGACACCAGGGATAATGCAGGGAGTGTGCTATCCTTGCTACTGCTACCTTGCTTGCCTTCTCGCACGTTTGCTCGTCGTTTGCGGTTGGATTTTTTGTTTCTCCGTGGACTTCGTTCTCTTGTGTCTCAATTAGTTCCTCACTGCTCGAAGAATGCCTCGCCAAATGCTGACTTTGATGAGCAGAAGCTAGCCAATAAGGGAACTGTGAATTCAGCTGATCACAGAAAACCAAAAAGGCAAGCATGCAGGCAGACCAAAACATATAAAGGTCAGTGAGGGCTGTGTCAAAGGACTGGAAGATGACCTTAATAATATCATCAGTCACTGGTAGTCACTGCCGATTCGCAGAGCCCAGGAGGCGTTTTATCCCGGGCACCACATGCTGCAAATGAAGGCATCCAACTAAAGGGTCCAGCAAACCGCTATCAATATGAAGAGATTTTACTGCCGAAAGATATACTTTTATGGTAAAGTGATGGACCGAGTCTGCTTAGAAGGTCGCAAACAGGCACAGAGTCCATTCATCCGTGGGGCAAGGTGACCTGTTTGAGTGCAGTCTACTGGATTAAATGCAGCAGTCCACAAATTTCTTTTGACTAGAAGCGTAGAAATCAAGAAATGTTCTCGGCACTGTTCTAAGAATCGCACCCTTAGTTTGGTATTCAATTATTGTCTCTAATTGGTGTTTCTTTGTTTCCAGTTCCGACCATATCTTTTGCTTTTGAGCGTTGTCGGTATAAACATTTGTAAGGTGTTTTCAAGAGTTGCAATAGATTGTTCAATTTCCTCTTGTTCTTTATCTAATTTTCTTTTTTTGGACGCTCCAAAATTTATAGATCCCTCCCTAACTTTCATTTTCACCATTTCCCATAGCAGACTTGGATCAACATTGCCATCTTTACATATTCGTAAACTGCTTGCTTTTCGTCTACCTTCTTCATCTTAATGTTAACTTTTTCAACTCCCTCTTTTAGATGACTCGTGTCACGGTCGGTGTTTGCTTGATTGTCTTCAAGTCGCTTCGTTCTCGTTTCAAGGTACTCCAGCTTAGTTTCAATATTTTTAAAGCGATTTCTATAGCGTCAAGTTTTTGAAGCTTGGTGAGAATCTCTTGCAACATGTCGCTCACGTTTTCCGACATTGTTAATGTTGACAAAAACTCGTCTTCTTCTTCCACTTCCGGTTCTTGCTGTTGGTTCTTTGGCTTTTTTGTCAGGTGATTCTCCTTAACCATCCGAAGAGTTGGATGAACGGTTTTTTCTCTTTGTTATATATTTTTCGAGCATCGAGGCCATTCGCCACTATTTAAAAGCAAGAAGAGTGGCGGACGTTCAAAACAAGCTCCTTACGCCGCCATTACTCAACCCAGTCCCTCTGTCGTTAGTTCCTGTCGTTCTTTCTATATTGTATTGTATTGTATAATATTTCCCGCTTTTTTATTATTGTTTCTATGTTAACATGATTATAATATATTCCTTGTATTGTATTTGGCAAATCTTGTAAATAGATAAATAAATTAGCATCCCTGTTCTACATGTATCAAGAGACTATTCCAATTAGAATGCTCCTATCAGGAAATGCCCTCAGTAGTGTAGCAGCTCTCCGAAACCTCTATTTTCATTGGCCTTGTAAAACACAGCTTCTATTGTTTTTAGGTCTAGAGCCCATTGTTGGGTTGTTTGTTCTATTGTTCTCCGAACCAATGGTGTGAGACCTTACGAGAGCTGCTACATGACCATAACTGTGCATCTCGTCAATTTATAGCAGTAAAAGCATGCAGATTTTGGATATAGAGATTTCTCATTAACACTAACAACCTTGTGACACTATAAACATATAAGCACAATAAAATCACTCACTCATTGGCCAATAAAGCCCTAAGGTAATAATGTTTCATACATATGTACTTGGCTTTTCTGTAAGTATACTTACTTCATCTGGTGAAGTCATATTATACTCCTCAGGCATCCTATTATAAACTTCAGTTTTAAAATCCTCATAATCTTGTGATTCAGGTATGTACTGACCAATATTAAGCACTCCTTCATAGGCCTTACAAGCCTCCTCATCTTTACCATCTGGCTTCTTTTCAGGGGCTTTGCATGAGTTTGGTAAAACCTCTACGGAAATTACAACATAGTCTCCATTCAACAGGTCAAGATCACGAAAAGCGAGCATCAGCTGCCTCACAGCATTTCCATAGCACAGCAGCATAAAAACTACGAAAAAGAAATGAAACTCGTGTATATGTTACAGGTAAAATTTACTTTTAGGTTAGACTAAAAAATATCATAAATAAATGGAAAATTTGCTGTTTCCTGAGGGATCAGTCATTAAGTGATTTGTTGTATAGCTTTCTTTGTCGCGGAAAAAAACACAGTTTGAAAATCACACTGAACATTCGAGGTAAACATCAATCGCATCATAATCAATCATGCCACTTTTTGTCATGGTCTGATCACATGCGCAAGCAAGCAACAGTGAGCTGTTACCCTCTGACATCTAATGCTGCCCGCTCATGGACATTTGGTGGAAAACAGTTTGTTAGATGTCATGTGACCATGACTCAATCAATGAACACACACATTGTATCGAGAAAAACTCCAGCTATAAATATAACAAAACTTGTTGTATAGATTTGGAAATATGAACGGCGTTGCAGTGTTTAATAATCAGTTCGCTGTATTTTAAACAGCCAACACTTTTTTAAAAGTGTCACCGACTTTGTCAACCCATCCTTACCGTGGATTTTTTTATTATATATATATATATATATATACCTGGATTTTTGAAAAGGGGGTCCACGAACATTACAGCAATTTCACTACAAATAGCCCAAACAAGGGTTTTTATGACCCCAATCAGCCCGAAAATTACAGTCTTTTCTTCTCTCGCCCCATGCAACCTTTCCCATCTTCTCTCTCTTCTCTGTGATTTTCGGGCTGATTGGGGTCATAAAAACCCTTTTTTGGGCTAGTTTTACTGAAATTGCTGTAATTTTCGTTGACCACCTTTTCAAAAATTCAGCTAGATATATATATATATATATATATATATATATATATATATATTATATACATATATATATATAATAGCAAAAGCAATTGGTATTTCACAGTTCAGTGGTATATTCGGAATCCTCGCTCGATATTAACCCAGATGATATCTTGAAAATCAAAAAATCTATTTTTAATTTCATTTGGAACAAAAAACAAGACAAGATAAAAAGAGATGTATTACATAACGATTATGCTGACGGAGGTCTACGTGCTCCTGATCCTATTATTCTCTTTAAATCGCTGAGGTTAGCTTGGATCTCGAGACTCTTAATAAGAACGCAAAATCCAGTAGAAAAATGGAAATCCATTCCAACACACTTTTTCAAAAGGTATGGTGGACTAAATTTCCTGCTTCATTGCAATTTTGACACCAAATTGGTTGAATAATCGTCAATTCCACACATTTACAAGTTCATCTTACTTTATTTCCTTGAATTAAGGACCCTTTATAATTGCGCGAGTGGTCACGACTTATTCTTATTCAATAATAAGGATATTTTAATTGACCGAAAACCTTTTTGTTATAATGCATGGATAGAGAAGGGAATAATGTCAGTACACGACCTAATGGATAAAGACGGAAAACTGTTATCTTTCCAAATGTTTCAAGAAAGATATGGGATTAAGACAAAGTTCTTGAGTTATCTGCAGGTGCTATCTACAATCCCAAAGCATATTGTTTTGAAAGCGAGAGCACATATTTCTGCCTGAAAATACTCTATTCCAACTGTCCCCCTCAGTAACAATCGATTTAATTAAATTGAAATGTAAAGATTACTACTGGCTATTTATCAATGGAACTAAGACTGTCCCTGCGGGTCCAAAAAAATGGGAGAAGGAACTTAATGTAGGAAACATAGTTTAATTCTAAATTAATTCATAGAATAGTTGTAACTAGGAAAGAACTATGTATTTATGGTATAGAAAACAGTAACAAATGTATTTATTGTGATGAACCAGACTCTATTTTGCATACTTTTGTCAATTGTCCTAAAACTAGATATTTTATAAATGAAGTAACTAGTTGGTTTAATAGAGTTCATAATTGCAGGTTGCAACCCTCTCTTACAGAGGAACTATTTGGCATTACTTCTAGAAATGACACATTTACAAGCTATTTGCTTAAATTTAATCAGTGTCTTTTGTTTGCAATTAAAATACTATCTGTACAATCAGAAATTAAATTCCAAATCATGTAATTTAACTGAATTTATAAATCAGCTTAATTGGAAATATTGTATAGGAAGCTTTGATAAGTAGCTTATACAGGGTAGTTATCATAGACTTTTTTTCTTTTTTTTTTCTTTTTTGTGTTGTGTACGTTGTCCTTTTATTTAACTTTTACAATGATGTATAGACCACTTTCATAATGGCGGCCGATTTTTTTATTCTTTTATATGTATGTTAATTAGCCTCACTGGCCTCGGTAACATGTGCAAAATTCAAAAGAATTTTTACTCTAAAATGAGGCCTTATATGCAGTGACAAGCCCTAGGATTTCAAATCTTGTGGTAAACAAATTTTCGGTTCCGTTCCCAGAGATCATGGGAACCCGGGCCTTCAGTAACTTTTTTTCGGTTCCGTCAAAATTATGGGAACCCATTTTGATATAAAAGTTGTAAAAGTACTTACAGTATAATAGAATTTCACTTTTGTCCATAAACGATCAATTAGGCGCAAACAAAATGACTATTACACCATAATAGAGAATGCCTATTAAAAAGTGTTAACAAAATGTCTATTAAAGTGTATTTAAGAAGAATGTCCATAAGGTGATCATTGTGGAAGAAAAAACAAGCATGAATACCTGTAATGTGGGTTCAATAAAACAGCCAAAACTTTAGAATGCAACTCTAACTGACAAAGTATTTCATTGTAGGTGATCTCCTAGAAAACTACTGGAAGAACTGTTACAAAGCTCACACGACACAGCATTCTACACTCCCCCACTAAGCCTTGAAAATTAAAACTAACAATAAATTATTAAACAATGAACTTTAACATGAAGTTTTAGTGTCACTGTCCTAATTACCAAAGAAGTAACTCACAAAAATCCTCACAAAAAGACCACTTTTTAAAGGTTCTTAAACTAACGGTTTTAATCTTTTTTTTTCTTCGCGCTAGAAGCCATTTTAAAAGTCGATTTAGAATCTTTCAACCGTGGAAATGGCAGTAAAACTGCGCGCATGGGCAAGCGCCTGGGCTACAACTACCGCGCAAATATGCACTTTGGGAATTATACAAGATGGCGGGAGAGAAAAGATAAACAACGTTTCAGTTTCGTAATATGTTAACCAGAGAAACCACCAAAGAATTGCTGATCTACTAGTTGAGAATCACAGTGAAAAAAAACTTATATCAAGTGAATTTTGATCGGTAAGGTTTAATATGCCAATGGGAAACTGCTTTTCGGTTCCGTTATTTCTCAAGCACAGTAATGGCACGGTCAATAGTACCGGAAACGATCGTTACCGTGAAATCCTAGGGCTTGCAGTGAGGCTAATTAACATACATATAAAAGAATAAATAAATCGGCTGCCATTATGAAAGTGGTGTATAGTTTTCACTTAAATAAATAAAAAAAGTAAATATTATGGGTTGTGACGCTGCTGGGGGTCTGTGACGTCATCCAAAATGGCCGCCAAGACGGCCGCCATCTTGAATTTTATTAAAAATTCAAATTTCTCCGAAAAATGTGGAAATTGCAAATATTGTTCGCTAGAGTTGCAAAGTAGCATACAATTACACATTTTGATGCTTTTGGTAGCATTTTATATGTTTTTTCACTGACAAAAGGTGAAAACATGCATTTTTATAATCAAAAATGGCTTGACCACATGTTACTTATGATGTCACATCTCGTTACTATAGCAACCGGTTGTCGCCAAACTTTACCAAAATGTGTCTTAAGGATAAATGAACAGCTACTGAAAACAGCATGTGCTAATCATAAATGGTCTTGAAAAAAAAAACGGAGAAAAACCTTTGTACGTCCGAGGGTTAGTGATTTTTATGTGTATAAATAATGATTAAAGATTAAAGAAAGCAATTTAGGTATCACCATCACCATCCATTGTGCATAGCCAATCAGATCACAAGTTTGACAATAGTTGGGGATTGGTTTATGCCATAGAAATGAATTAAGTATCAATGAATTGGGTTTTTTAACCTGAATAGAACAATATTTAAAACATGCATAATGATTATCATAAAAATGGTAAACTTACCACGTGCCTTGCTTGCCATGGACTTCACCATAGATCTTATTTTGAACATATCATTGGTATTTGGGTCAAAGCTGCCATAAAAAGGTACAGAATACTTGTTGCCTTCCTCTATTTTGACTTTTGCTGAATTACCAATCTCTGAGAAAACAGTTTCTGTTGAAACCAACATGCCGATCCGATCCCAGTTGTATTGTTTAAAAAAGGCTTTTACAAAATCACCCAAACCAGTGAAAGTACCAGCTGTGCGTACAAACTGTGGATATAGCTTCTTGTCCGATAATACCGTTGCACCACATCCCCAAGATACCATGGGAATGTTCCAATGTTCTGCTATGTAGGCACCAGGTACACATGCCACTGAACATCCAGGACCAATGTAGACATCAACTTTGGGGTTTTCTTCTGTATAGTAGTCAATCAAAATTGGAAGGGTGTATTTTGATGAACATTGGCTGTTCTTTAACACAAAGGTTAGATTGTGTCCTTTAAGCCAGTAGGGATCATTGTTCACTTTATCCATAGCAATAAGAATGGCTGATTCCATTCTTAGACCACCACTCCATGCGCCACTGTAGGGTAAAAAGACCCCCATTTTTACGTCTCTTGCATGAGTCAAATAAATAAAACAGAAAATACTTGCAAGAAACAGCAATTTCTTCATTCTTGTTTCATCAGATCATGTTTCTGCAAAGAAAAGTCATATGACAATTATTGTAAGTGACATCTTGAAATTCTGAACTTCCCTCCGCAAATCAGAAAAATGACTCAAAAAAAGGCACAGGTATGAAAACATTGGTGAAAACATGACCTTATTAGTGCAGTGAAAGGTCCAGATACACTATGCAACATAAGCGCACAATCACAACATTTATCCATGCACCTCTAAATATATTCAATTTGTTGCACAATGTTGCATGTGTGCATTGTAATTATTATAATGTCATAAAATGACTCGAGTATAAAGAGGGCATTGAAACAGCAGAAGCAACTTCAAAGAGTAGTTTTTCTTGAACAAGTTATTAAGTAGAGTTTCTGTAAGCTCTGCATTTTGTACCTGAGCTGCCTTGCTATCCAATTTTAATTGTTTCTTTACTGAAGCGATCTTACTCTCCTCATCCTTATTTAGAACTAGAAATACGTGTCTCGCAGAACCTTGTGAAGCTCGGGAGAGGATGCATTGCAAAATTTTAGCGATGTGGGACTGGGAGCAATGGAATTTCTGATTTAACTGGAGAGGTTGGGTTGCATGCTGGCAATGGCCCCAAAATTTCAAGTTGAGACACTTTTGTTTCCAGTTGCTTCCATTTAACTTGTACTTTGTGCCCTGTCTTCCTCAAATAAATAAATGGGAGCTGGTACTGGTCAGTAGGTGAGCTGTGGGTCGCTGTAACTGCTATGGGACTAGGTACCAAAAGATTTATTTATTTATATATCATAATTCGCAAAGCTTAAGTACATCACTGCGAATATGTAAAAATAAAAAGCAAAACAAGATAAATGAAAATGAAAAATAAACAAACACATTGGCAGTCATTAACTTATCTGTACATCTCAACTAGTGCAGATCCTCAGGCCCTTCCGCCTTCTGCCCCCCCCCCCCCACTCATCACTCCAAACTTATCTTCATTAATTTTTGTCAAAAGGAAAATTGGTCTGAAAGTGGATGTATAGTACTGTTGTGGACATGGGTCCAGGACAAAATACATGCAGTGGTGTTCTGTTAATTTGATTTTTGTGTGAGAGTTTAACTAGCTTCCATTTAACAGTTGTGGACATGGGTCCAGGACATAATCAGTGGTGTTCTGTTAATTTGATTGGGCGAGAGTTTGTTTATCAGGAGTACAGCTAACTCCTGTTGTCTCAATTAAATTCCATTTTTGAAGCTTGTGAGTGTTTCTCCCAAATTAACCTGTTCCCTTTAGATACTGCAGTGTATACAGTATTTCGCATTTTAGTTTTTAATTTTTATGTTGCTTCATGCAAAGAAAATTTTAAAGAGCTCTTCAATCCCATACTGCAGGTGCAGCAGGTGCCGAATTTTGTGAAAAGACTGCTGAACTACAATTTTTAACTTTTAGCTATCCGCCATGTTGATTCCATCATATACACGATCAAAGTTCAATCTTTTTTATATATTTATATTGGCTCCCATCAATCATGACCAGATGCCAGAAAATAATTGATTTTACAAACTGGCAACTAGTAATTTGAATTTGGGGACCATTTTTCTCCAGTTTTATAATCATAATTTTTTTTCTCAATTTTGAGCCCTATTAGTATTAAAGGCACAGACCATTAGAAAAGTTATGGAACGCAGAGATTTTTCAGCATACAGTGTACATGAGTTTTTTTTCCTCCATTGGCTGTCAGTGTGCAGGATTTTTTTGTGGTAAAGTCCTCTTTTTCTTATTCTTTTTTTGTGTTGCCGTGCATGAATGTTGTTTTTTTTGAAAATTTTCCCTTGCACAATTTTTTGCCCCTTCAATAAAATATGTACTTAATAAAATATGTACTTATTGACTAAGTGGGAGGGCCGGATGGGAAAATATTTGGCTCGAGGTCATGGCGTACGGACCGAGCGCAGCGAGGTCCGTGCGCCATGACCGAGAGCCAAATATTTTCCCATCCGAACCGACCTAACTTAGTCAATAAGCATTTTATCATATGACCAAATTGGAAACAAAATTACTTGAAATTTTAACGCGCGAGGCCGTCCGCTTTTGTAGTAGGGCCGTACGGCTTTTTCCGGCCCCGCTCGCGCAAATGCGTACGGCCCTCATACGGGACTCTCATCAATGGTTTTGCAAAGAAAAGGTTCGCAGGGCCGTACGGGTCATATGATAACATTTCTTATGCATGGTCCATCCCTAAATTTTGATAATCTTTAAGGAGGCTCATAAGGGTGTCTTGCCTTTAATAGTGGGTCTAAATGATGAAATATTAAAAAATGAGGCAACTGATGATATGGACTATTAACAGGCAATACTTTAAGGGTGCTTAATTATGATGTCATAGCCATAATGGCCATGGCAATGGTACAGCTCTCTGAAAGAGCCTCTAAAACTCAGTTTTCGCTAACTATCTTTAAAACTAATCCGGTGACCTATTAGTTTTTTTCTCAATTTGGAAAGCACCACTAATTTTCTTTTCTTTTATTTGTATGACAAAAATCTATCTACTAGAGGATATCAAATTATTTCCAAAAAGATTGTTATCAGATAAGAAAAAAAAATCCGTTGGATAATTAATATTATAAGCTTAAGCTTATTGATTCACAGCTTTAATATAAGTTCTATTAAGAACTTATAAGACTTAAGCTTAAATCTTCAATGATTAGGGGAAGTTTTTTTTTTCTTTTCATTTTTACACCTTATAGTAGCTAGTTTATAAGCTTACATTGAATGATAGTTTAGCCAGCCGGTAAAAAACCTTTCGCACTGCACGAACCATTTGGATCCGAAATTTTACTGCTAAAGAGAATAAGAGCTCAGTAGAATATTTTGAAAACTTTTTGTTCTAAACAGTCAATGTGTGGCAAAAATTCTTCAAAGAGACTTCTTTATCGGCTCTTTATATCGTTTGTTATAAGACCATCTGATTTTTTGACGAAATTTTCTACTTTAGTGAAATCACTTGAACATTAAATAGTTAAACTTAAACATCGCCTACGTGTTTTACTTTGACCACGTTTACCAGTTAAAATATTAACCTCTTTTTGACTTTCCAAAATGTTTTAGTGTTAAAACATAAAAAGACTTTGTTTTTATTCATACCTTGTTTCTGAATTGTAGCTTAAATGTCTGTTTAGTGGACTCTCGGAGTGGCTGAATCTGTCAAATTAGGGTGGGACAAGCGAGACTAAAACCTCGTTAATGAGACCTATTATATAAGTTTTTCACTTATGATATTAAAAACGCAGATGTAAGCTGTTAAGTATAAGTTTGGAGCGTAATAAATACGGTAAGCGTACCATCGCTGACCTTTGAACGTAGCCCTTGAATATTGAACCAAACTTTCAGCTTACTTACCTACGGCAACACTGTAAGCTTAAATATGACTTCCAGTTTAGTCGATCTTTACTCTTTTATCTTTTTCCGATGGAAATCCTTTGAAGTTAACCTTAACAGTTCTAATACAACAAAAACAATTGAAAAATACTCAAAGGTTTTTCAATGAAGAGGAAAATTTCTTCAACTCACTTTTACACGAGTGGCGCGAAAGCTGCACAATGCGTACTTTAATCTGATTGGTTGTCACACGGTGTAACGCACGCTGATTGGTTGACTAAATAGCCGCTTGACAAAATTCCCGCCATTTTTAGCGTTGTGGTGATTGCACTTTGCGCAAGCCCGTGGACAGGAGCGAGGAGAAAATGGCCGTAACCTTCAATCAGGCGCTCTTTTTTTTCGGAGGGAAAGTCGGCGGATCGCGGGGAGCGAATAAAAGAGGGGAGGGAAAAAATAACGCCCCCGTCCCGTTTTTCCGTTTTTCCGGGGGGGGGGGGGGGGCACCGTTTGCTTGCGAATTACATACAGGGCAAAAAAAATGCTCCTTTTCGCGCCCCAAGGTCATGTTTTAAGGAGCCTCCCGCGCGATCGGAAAGAAACAACGCTACGCAGGCTACAGAGGCTACTGAGGCCAAGTACAGCGTTCAAATGATTTCGGTAAAATTTAAATTTGCTAATATTTGTGAATTGCAACATTACGGTCCTGGGAAGAAGATTTTACTCATCAAATTTAAGAAATCTAGTTGGTTTAATAAGGTCCGTTTGCACAGGCGCCTTTTTATGCAATTTTTGTCGTACTTTTCGATGCAATTTTTTGTCGCGCGCAAGTTGCACCTTCAAATCGCATGTGTTAAACGGGCGGCGATTTCAGTGCGATTTGGGCGCGATTTGTCGCGTGATGTCGTAGAGGTTTCGAACATGTTCGAAACCTCTACGAATCAACTTGGCGGCGATTTTTGGGCAATCACAGCAAATCAAATCAAACGTCGCACCCGAACGCCGCAAGTTTATACTTGTGACAAAAGTTGCATTGGAGAGCGCGACAAAAATCGCATCAAAAATCACGTGTGTAAACGGGCCTTTAAAGGCTGGTTCTCATATAATCGTCCCGGTCGCCCCGGTCGTCCGAGTCGTTTCAAAAGTGTTTTGCAAACGACTCAGACGATCGGGACGACCCAAGTGATTTAGGTTCTCATATGATCATCCCGGTCGTCCCGAACGTCAATAGCGCGGTCGTAAACTGGGTCCGACAACAAGGCAAGCTGGGATTATCTATATTCATCATATCCCGGCTGTCAAGAGAGATTCTGTCCAATATTTCATCAGGCACGGCCTGACTTCTTCAGGGAATTCCGTGATTCCCTGAAGAAGTCAGGCCGTGCCTAACGAAATATTGGACAGAATATGCTGAATATACATAACCCCAGATGTGCGGTCAGCCTTGCTTGAATGGAATTAGGATAAAAAAAGCATGACGTCACTTTGTCATGACATCATCTGTTGATGAGCCCGCGAGCACGGTGACGTCGAGTTCTATTTTGGACGACATTTTGGACGGATTTTAGAAAGTTTAGCATCGCAGAAAGCTTGAATTTTGCTCTGCTGCACTTGATAAACAACAGGAACCCAAATTGTTTAATTGCTGCTGTAGTTAGAGATCATCTATCATGGAATTTTTATTTGGGAAGAAGAAAACTCCCGAGGAAATGCTTAAACAAAACCAACGAGCTTTGAATAGAGCGATGAGGTTGGTGTAAAGTTGTTGTTCAATGCACTTTCTAGTTACGTGGTTACCAGTTACGTTCTTAAGCTAATATTAAAAGTTAAGTCTTATAGTTATTAGCTTAAGCTTACGTAAAGGAAATCTTATAGTAAAGTTTATGAAAAGGAGGCATATTCGGACGGTAGTTTTGATTCTTATTCCAGCGAGCAAGATAAAATAATCAAGCTACCATTCATCGCCTCGCTGTAGAATTTCTACCGCATTTGTAATCCCGTACATACACTGTAGATGAATGAGCATTTTTGATGGGAAACCTTGTCATGTGTATTTGTAACCGTTGTAATATCCTTGTTCTATAAAAACGTTCGCTCTGCTTGCTTCCTTTTACTTGTATTTATCTCGTACCTTTCTTGATGTGTGGAAGGACATGCAGCTGATATCATTGTCACAGCATCGCTTTTACTTCCAAAATCACATTGTAACAACAAAAATCAAATTAAATTTGATTTTCGTTGTTGTTATTATTATTATTATGGTTAATACTCGCTGGTGAAACCAGCGAGTATTAATAATAATACAAGGACAGTTTGAAGCTTTGACAAGAACAAACTTCAGTTTTTTTCCCATAAGAATATGAATAAGGCCAGGCTACTGTCTACAAGGCACAAGTGCATAGCATCATGGAGTATGCTCGTTTAGCCCGGATGAATGCCACACAAACTACCTTTAGCCAGCTGGATTCTGTCCAAAGAAAGGCCCTCAGAATCATTGGGTTTGACGAAACCACTGCAGCTGATCATGAGACATTAGCCATCAATAGCCTGCACCACAGGAGGCATGTTGCTGTAGCTGCTATACAAAATGCATACCAATCATAGCCCTTCTACAGATCTCAAGGCTTTGCTGCCACCAACCTATGACAGCGTGTCACAAGATTCAGCAGTTCAATGCCTGCTCATGTCCTTTCCATTCCTAGTGCCAAAATATACACCTTGGACAGGAGCTTCCTTCACACTGCCATCAGAATACGGAACAACCTTCCAGAAACCATTGTCAAAGAAATATCTGATGGTCAAATTCAAGCCTTCGAGAGCCGTGTCCATGAGTATCTGGCCTCTTCCTGAATTTTTTTTTTCATTATTTGACATTAAGAGTTCCCATTTATTATTAGGGGCATATATTCTGATGTGGCTATTGTTCACAAAGGCATTTATAAAAAATATATACATTGTATACAGCTATTTCAATTAACGTTGTAGGATGAAAAAGGCGAGAAGCCAAGACCGCAAGGTAGTATGGGATTTTTATACAATGGCTTTTAACCCTAACTCATACTACCTTGCGGTCTTGGCTTTAAGCTTTCATCCGACAATATTAATTGAAATAGCTGTATAAACAAAGGCACACATAGGCAAAAATTAATATCAAGGGTAAGATGGAGTTTGAATAGCTTGCTGAGCAGATTGAATTCAATTGAAACTATGTATATTGTAGAACAGAAAAAACAGCAGATAAAGTTTATAATCAAAGCGAAAAGAGCTGTGATAAAAATTGCCATGAGAAGCAGAAAAGCAATTACCTTGGGAACAATTTTTCTATTTTTAAGAATGAAAAACTATTCTTACTCAAAGCTGTGATTTTTTATCACTTAATCCTTCTAGTGTTGGACCTTTGCAATAGTCTACATGTAACTGGTCGGCCTACATTTTCCCACAGTTCCCATTAACAAGGAAGGAAACTTAATATTTTCAACTTTTATGCTTGTTAAGTTATGTTCTGCTCTACTTCGAGACAGTTAACTGAATTCTATTAAATCTTTAACAAAGGCGATACAATACTGCCCAAAAGGACTGATGCAACAAAATCAAACAAAAAGCCTGCCCCTACCCCGTGCCACGTTTAAGAAAAAGCTGTTATTACTGTACCAAGACCAGTATTAAATATTATATGACAAGAATGTAAAATTTCTATGTTAATAGTTCTTATTTAAATGTACATCCGATATCATTCCAGTTATGCAAGCTGACATCAAAAAGCAGAGTTCTTTATTTGGCTTAAAGGGATAAATTTTTGCCGAGTGTTACATGTATCGTGCAGTTCCAGAAAATATCCATACTCCCCCCACGGAAGGTTTTTTGTTTAGTACCCCCCCCCCCCCCATCCCCCCAGAAAATTCCAGTTTAGCTTCATACTTTGCTTCTAAAATACATGTTGGCTTTTAAGAGCCCCCTCCCCCTAGGAATTTCCAATAACCTTCCATGGGGTGGGTATCGATTTTTTCTGGAACTACACATTCTATGAGAGTTTTTTTCTGTGGGAACATATTTTTGCAGATTGAGATAAAAAATTTCATGCTACACGGTATTCAGTGATTAAAGGGACACTGTGGGATACTGTCCCGGCTGAAATAACATGTTTTTCATGAACTGTAATCCACTTCAATCCTTGCAATCCTACACTTTATCTCCAAACTACTGCTTTTGTTTTGCTCTATAGAATCTTTTTATCCAACTAAGTTGTATATTTGGTGGTATTTGGCGATATACATGTAACGTGGAAATGGAAGCTCAGCGAAATTTTGGTCCTTTCTCGATATATCAACAACAATGGCTTAGCAGTCTATGAATATTCCATAAAACGATTCAACACAAAAGAAAAAATTAACGTAACAATGGATAAAAAGAACGAGGTATTGTTGTATTTCATTGCGTTGTTGATATATCGAGAAGCTACCGAAATTTTGCTATTTTAGCGGGACAGTGTCCCTTTAATGCGTGGTTCCAGAAAACATCCATAATTATCTCCCCCATAGAAGGTTATATAGGAAACTTTGAGAGGGAAGGGGTCTCAAAACACTTTCTGTGCGAGGTGTATGGATATTTTCTGGAACAACACAATAGCAACCATGAAAATAACATTTAAATAACTTACCTTTTTCAGAGATCTCGACAGAGAGCGGAGTAAAATGGAGCAACAAGAAAAGAAAGTTATTGCAGATATAAAAAAGATGGCAAAAGCTGGACAGATGGTATGTGATCAAGATTAATCCTATTTAATTGAAGCTGATATCTGCCTTAGTAAAAGTAGATTTTACACTGCACATAAAGTCGGCCTACCAACACACCTACAAGAATGTGGAACAGACCGTTTTTGCCAAGTCTTTGACAAAGGTGGCAAAAGCCATTAATTTAAGTCAAACGTAGTGTACCTTTGACGATTAAGCGACTCAAAATCAGCTGGCTTCTAATCGGTTGTCTACTCTGTATCTTGTCTCTCGGTTAAAAATAGTTTTGTTGATTTGTTCTGAATTACTTTCTTTCTGTTCAAAATTATTTTTATCCAACTCTTTTGGTCAGTTCTGAATTCTATGGTGGGTTCGCGATCAGAGTTAACATATGCAGTGTATGTCGTGGAGTCCCAGAAATGCAGGAATTATTTTAATCTCCCTGACAGCTGAATGACGAATTCGTTTGTGATTTGAATATTATTTAGAATGATTTTCGCAGACAGTTTCGGTTGTTTTACAGCTCCTGAAGGATATTTTTTCTTTTAAACTATGGGTTATGTGACCCAGACCACTGAAATTGGGTGTGTAAACAAACACGGTGAAGCCACACAACAAGCAACGAGTACTATAAATAACCTGGAGATTGTTTTTGGCAAACTATAATAAAATAAATCTTATTTATAATGATTTTATCCGCTTCAAGGTATTAAATGTTTACATTCGGATCATATTGTTTCGACACTGCATAATATACATGTACAAGGCTCAAGATAACAATTATTTATTTTCAAAATTAACAAAAACTGAATCTTTATTAGCAAACAGTTTGCACATGACATAACTATTCAGGCCTGAAATGCTCCTAGGACTTGCAAGAAACGCATGCCAGATCACTGAAACGACCTCATAACAACAGCCACGTTAATACATGTGTGTCACAACAACAAAATAGGTTTCACTTGCGCTTTGATCATGATAGCTGTTTAATGTGCACACTCATTCATGTAGGTTCCACTTGCACACTTATTTTTTATTTTTATTTTATTTTATTTTTATTTTATTAACTTCGCCAAACTTGTCAGGGACACCACAACAGCTTGCGCCAATCACTGTGGCCCCGTTTCTGTTTTTTACCCACCTCCCTGGGGAAAGGTTGCACACTGAGGGTGGTCACAGCCAGGGTTTTGTTATGTCCTCAATGGTTCTTAACGTCCCCTACAGTTAGAATGCAAGGAGTTGTAGGAGACAAGGCCAACGGCTTTACGTCACCGCCCAATGACGCGATCATCTGAACTGAGACAAGGTTTTTTGAGCACAGACAGCATGATCTTACCAGTTATTTAAAGACCCTGGTTAGTGGTCCGGCCGGTCCAACTTACAGGTCCGACTTACAGGTTTCACTCGTCTGACCAGATTGGTTTTACTCACAAATCTCTGTCATTTCAGGATGCAGTAAAGATAATGGCCAAAGATCTTGTGAGAACCAGACGATATGTCAAAAAGTTTATTATGATGAGAGCAAATATTCAAGCTGTATCACTTAAAGTTCAGGTGAGATTTCTCATCCCATGAGTTTTATGCAGGTATTAATAAATTCCTCTAAAGACACTTGTAAGTGCACTTACATTTATCTGCTGGTATTTTTGTGCATTCAATTTTTAATTTAGCCACATGTAGATGCTGAAAGTTATAATAATAATAATAATAATAATAATAATAATAATAATAATAATAATGAGAACTGTACAGGTGGTTCCAACTGTTGTCGGATCATTGGAAGTGTAACAAAAAATTTGGACAAGTCGTTGGCAAAGTTGAATGTTAAAATTACTATTTCATTACTTCAGAAGACTACACTACTGGGAACAGCGAGGATTTTGAGAAAAAGGTGTTGGAGCTTAATAATTTTATTAACAATTAGAAT
Source organism: Cladopsammia gracilis (assembly GCA_022457155.1). Taxonomy (NCBI): domain Eukaryota; kingdom Metazoa; phylum Cnidaria; class Anthozoa; order Scleractinia; family Dendrophylliidae; genus Cladopsammia; species Cladopsammia gracilis. The sequence continues at coordinate 1,315,568 of JAJGOT010000072.1, read as the reverse complement.
AACTATTTACAATACATTAAAATTCTAGTAATAATAATAATAATAATAATAATAAAGTCCCTTTCTTGTTAAATACTGGTAATAATTGTTTAGTAATATTAATTTTGTTTCGTAATCATAGCATTTAACAATGAAAATCAACAATACATATGTACATGTAGAGTATTACAGTCATGAAATTTATCATGTGTTGTATTAGTATTAATTAAATATAATCATACTGGCAAGCCAAACAGGTGATCTCCTAAGGAATAGAGTGGCCTCTGTGTTATATATACCTATTGTGAACATTAGGAATGTAACGAGGGTTGTAGAAGACAGTGTCGTGACACTTCAGCAACGCTGTTTTGCTAACGTTATTGTTTAGAACTGGAAGTGAGAGAAGCCGGAAGTTAAGACACCTGACAGAAGTATATATGGCAAAGCTATGAACTGACAGCGCACAATTGTGACACAAATAATAAAAATAAGAAGAATGAAAAGAAAAATGGAGGGCAAACATAAACTTACATGCATGCCTCTCTGCACATGAGTACCGTAAAAATGTAGCTCCTGTGTATGAATTTCATTGGTATCAATATTAAAATCTACAAAGTTTTAAATGATTTTTAGGTCAAAATGATTTCATACTAGTTTAGTTTTTATATAATTTGTTCCAAATTTATTACCGTAATCCTAAGACAAAGAAATGTAAAAATCAAACTAGTTTAAAATCATTAATTATTTTTCAACATAAAATTATTTTAAACTACAACACATACAAACTACAGTTGAAGAACTCTTAAGTAACAATCTCAGGATATTTTTTTTAAAAAGTGATCATAACTAGAGATTGTGAGTGCTGCTTTATATTATACATCTGTAATTCATTCTGACCCAAGCTTTTAGCCGCCAGGGTGTCCAGGCATGCTGTGGGCATCCACTTTTCCAAGAAATTCCTGAAAATTGCACCTAATCCTTTAAACGTTTTTGATGGGAAATATCTTCAGGACGCCCACTTTTCGATTTCTGGCTAAAAGCTTGTTCTGACCATTCTTTTTTTAATGATTGTTGTTTTAATGAAGTGTGTTTATTTTTCAGACATTACGATCCAACAATGCCATGGCCCAAGCAATGAAGGGGGTAGCTAAGGTACATTATTTTATTTACATTTTTTTTTTGTACATTTTGTTGAACCATTTAGCAGGTCTGTCATTGAGAGCCATTAAAGCCAGGTATTAATTTCCCCAGCTGTTTTGTGTTTTAGCCCTGCCTTAACTTGTGGTGCATAGTAATTTTATTGTTACCATTGATGAGTAGTGCATTGAACAGATATAGTTATTTGTTTCCCGCCTTAAGTTGGATTAACTTCAGCTGGCTGAAGTATGCTCATCCGCATGTAAATCTTCTATCACAATGAATAGAAAACTTGTATATCAAGGCTGTGCTCTAAGGAAAATTTCAGGGAGCCCTTCGGGCTCCCAAACATTCCAGCTGAGGGCCCAGGCCTCAAAGTTGGTCGCCTAAATTAATTAATCAATAAATTGATGATTAAAGATCAAATTAATTTTTTTCTATTTAAGCAAGTCAGGTTGCTTTTTCGTTTTCGTACTTTGTTTCCAGGGTACACACAAATTCTTTGAACCAATCATCTTCCGAGTTACCAGTTTTTTCCCTTATCTGGCAGTCCAAGTGTTGAAACAATGCAGCAAGATCTTCATCCATCTCTCTTTCTTTGAATTGTTACATATTTAGCCATCAACAAAACAAAGCTATTGCTCGCTTATCTCAGTAATTGTAGCTTTCGGGTGTGAGAAAAACCCACGTGTTGTCATATGAAACCCATCAAAGTTTTCGCGCCATACTATGAAACGTGGGCAATGGCATCAAATTTTTCGGGTTTTTAAAACGAAAAATTCCGGCAGGTTTTAGAATTTTCATAAAAGATGTTTGGGACAAACATAGGAAAACTGTACTTTTTATTGGTTATTTAGGTTGAAAATAAATCTTCAAAGGGTGAATCAATGTCACCTGACATAAGTGACTGAAGTCCTGTGAAAACTGCCATGAAACCGTGAAACCTTGATGGCGGCCCCAAAACTTTTAATTAATTTCCCGTATTATCAGTGAAATGTTTAGGTTAACTGAGCTTTTCATGGATTATTTGGTCAGAGTTTAACCAGCTCTTCTCTTTTGCCGCTAAATTTAGCCATTGTAAATTTATTTCTAGTGATAATGTAAACAGAATGAATTGTCACGAAACCAAAAACAACGTGAGACTGCCCTGTTTCTAAAAAAAACAACGATCATCTCTTTTCTAACTTCTTTTCTGTGTTTGTTTAATAATACTGGTAGTTTATATTTTGTTATTTTATGTAAAGGGAAAAAACAATCATATGTTTTAGCCAAGTAGACACCAAAACTATAAAAATATATTTGCATAAACGACAACTCTCGCTTTCTTTTACAAAAATAAATTGCCCCACTTTGCCGGCCACGCAGTACACCTGTCAACAACTTGCACACTGCAATACAAATAAACCATGCATCCGATCTGAAAGAGAAAATTTTAATGCTATTTTGAGAAACGGTACAAATCGAAATCCGTGCGGCTTGTCACGTTCAAAGTCATGGATTATGTTACATGTGAAATCATTTGGAACGAGCTTTGAACATACGCGCACCCACTTGTTCGTAGCAAAAAAATTCCGGTAAGCCTTTATAGTAAACTGTAACTCGACAAACCAACACCAGCATGTTTTACTGCACACTACAATGTATACTACAAGCAAGAGTGCCCAGCCGGGCCACCAGTAATTTTTCTCGGTGCACTTTAATGTGATCCCAGAGTCAATTATGAAGACTTGTGATGTAGTTCTAACTTTTGAGTCTGTCAACAAAATCCTATGGTGTGACCATTCAAATGAACCTATCTCCTGCAATCAGCTGCACTTTTGCATGGTACCAATAAAAAAATTATGTTTTACAGTTTGTTTCTCTTCTCCTGACTTAGGCTATGGCAAACATGAACAAGCAGTTGAAACTTCCACAGATACAGAAGATCATGATGGAGTTTGAAAAACAGGTTTGAGAAAAAATATCATTCTTGAGACCATAAAATTATTTTACAGAATGTATGGATCAAAGGAGGGACGATGGTGTAGTGAGTAGCGCATTGGACTGCAGATCTGAGGTCGGTCGTTCATGGCCTGGTATCAGCTGACAAGGAACTTTACTCCACATTGTCTCTCTCCACCCAGGTGTATAAATGGGTACCAGCGATAAATGCTGGGGGTGACCTCCACCACGGTCAAACATCCGAGGCATTTTTTGTTTTATTTAGTGGGATTTTATTTAATATTAAATGGAAATATGGGCAAGTTGGTTGACATTACTATCTTTTAATTTTTCTCAAAATGATGAGCTTTTTCCCTTCTTTTATTTTTATGCAAATCGACCTACACTGTACCTACATGTAGCTTATTTTTTAGAACAAAAATTCTTTTGAATTTTGCACATGTTAACCAGGCTAGGTACATTTGTAGGCCAATTAGCATGAATATAATGAAATAATAAAGCAGCTTCCATTATTTTATGAACAAGGTCTATTCTCTATTTTCGAATTGCCCATAATACACTTTGTTTGCCCCCCCAAATTTTGCATAAACTATTGTTTTGAAATGCTCTTGGGAATATGTAGTCCTCCCAAGAGCATTTACAAACAATAGTTTATGCAAAATTTGGGGGGCAAACCAAGTGTATTATGGGCAATTCGAAAATAGAGAATAAACTTGAAAAAATTGAGCAAGCTATTTCAATTTATTCTGACTAGAAAAATTCCCTGAATTTCAGATAAATGATTCATAAGGTGATGTTGGATTGTGATGTTAATGTTATTTTTTGATTGTATTTTCAGTCCGAGATCATGGATATGAAGGAAGAGATGATGAATGACGCCATTGATGATGTCATTGGTGATGAGGAGGATGATGAGGAGAGGTGGGTTTAATTTTATCGTGCATTCAACAGGTACCTTCAGGGTTTTCCCCAGGATTTTGGTACACTGTATTCTACAGTACCGCTCAGAGATAAGCGAACATAGCACTCACATTCTTAATGCTACCCTAATGCATTTGAATTTGTCTTCGCGTTATTATGAATGCATCGGGTGAATGTGTTTTGTTTAACGCGTTAAGCCTTTGTTATTCATAACCAACATTTCTTTTGTAATCCAAAACAAAAGACGAGTCCACCGGGACTAGTCTTTTGTTTTTTGAAACTGCCACATCGACAATAATGCGAGAATCGAAATCCAAAACAAGGGGAACAAATTCATGACAATTACACAGCTAAACAAGCACTCAGTCAGAGCGACAAAATAAACAATTTCAAGACTCAATTCGCCTCACGACTCCAAAATGAAAGTTGCAAATTTCGCCTCCCAAACTAATAACATGCTTCTTTGATCAAGATGACCGAATGTCTGGGACTCGGAGACAAGCGCGCTTCATTTCTGTCAAGCCGTATCAAAATAAAAAATAGATCTGACTTGCATGAAATTGTTGTTTTGGCATGGGTGTATCTCTAAGCATTATCTTTTTTCTTTTTCTTTATTTTTTTATCTTTTTCCAAGCGTTACGTTTGTCTCGTGAGAACACAAACACTGATGAAGGGGTTATCCCCGAAACATCTGACTGTCTTTGTCACAGTTTTTTTCGGCACTCAATCTTAACTGAATTTCAATTTATTGTCTTTTTCAAGTGCATTTTGTTTTCGAAATTTTCTAAAATCAAGCCAGGGGAGCAGGACTGCCTGGCTTGAAAGGGTTGGGAAGAGCACTAACCTTAACCTTAGTTAATACATGTACAGTGATCCACCAGCCTAAACTGTAAACAGCCTTTGTACATCAGCCTTTTCAACCCTTTCTCTCCTACATGTATTTAGGTCAACTGACATAAAAACTTTATAAAAGTTATTGTTAATAATTGGTCTATTTCAATGAAATTTTGCCACAAAAATGAAAAATAAACAAGAGGCTCCTAGCAGCCTATACTCATGCGCATGCGTAAGTAGGCTGTACCACAATGAAGGGAATGATTCTTCTAACTCTTATATATACCAAACATGAACATTGCTAATGTAAGTAGGGTTGTAGGAGACAATGTCGTGACACTTGAGTAACGCTCTTTTACCGGAAGTGAGAATAGCCGGAAGTCACTAAACAGGAAGTGTAGTGGCAAAGCTATGAACCGGAAGTGTACAATTTAAAATATGCGTGCATAAATTTGCATGCAAAATCGTGACACAAAAAATAAAAATAATAATAATAATAATAATAAAAATAACAAGAAAAACGGAGCCGAAACCTTACCTCATGCCGCTACGCGCATGAGTAATAAAACATCTTATTTAACGAGGGTGACGCCACATGACGCCGGGGTCGGGAATTGAACCCAGCATTGGTGGGAGGCGAGTACTCTCACCACTACACCTCACACTACCCCCCTGCTTCCCTGATCAGTTCATTTGAAGGGTAAAAATGTACCCCACCCCCCTCCCCTGCCTGCCCAGTATATCTGATATGGTTGAACAACCCTCAATTTGACAGTTTTTTTTGTTTTTCGCATTTGTGGTGAATAAGTTCTTAATACATTTAGTTTAGGGTGTACATTTCACCTAGTACATTATACATCTGAAAATGCCAGGCATTTCTGAACTTTTTTGTTTTGACATTTTGAGCCTGTTTTAATGTCAGAGCCAATTTAATTTTGTTTCCTAATTTTGACATGAATTACAAACTGCACTCATCAAGACCTTTCAAATACGTGGCCATTGAATTTTACATTGTACGAGTTTGAAAAAAAGGGTATGAAAAACTCAGGATGGAAAGGGTTAAATACTGTTGAACTTCCTTTAATACTGACAATACAAAAAGGCCCATTGAAGTGTCTGCATTAGAAATGTTGGTATCTCCAGTCTAGAGAACTGTCCGTAATATTATAGCGAGGTGTCCGTGAGGAGAGTTTTCGACTGTAGATTAGATGCTGTTACACTATACATGCACTTTTTATCCACTGGACAAACAGCAGATAAAAATGTACTGACCCACAGTCTCAGACTTCTAACCATTACACTTTCACACTGTTTTATACTTTCTTGTCTTTGACTAATGAAATCAAGTTCCATCTGTGAATTCTACAGTTGTGTTAATTCAAATTATATTTTAGTAATGTTTACAACATGAGCTGCTGTGTTGTATCAGATTTATAATTACGAGCTGAAGGCAAGTGATTGGCGATCTGATACAACACAGACATGAATTTTGTAGACTACATGTACTTAAGAAATGAAAATGAAATGCTTATTAATTAGTTACAACTGCAGTATACAATCATGTGCATGTACATCTACAAGTGGTTGTCACTAATTAGCATTTCATAGCTATCTGTATTAGGATTACAAGCCTTCGTGAAATTTTCATTTTTTTGTAGTTGGCTTATAAATTACTAATGAATTTTATAAAAGATTTAACAATGGACATTATTATTTTTCTATTAAATGATGTTCAGTGACATAGCTCCTTCAAGTTAAAGGAATTCTCATTGTAGGTTTTTGTTTTTGGAAAATCTCCATGCAGAATAACTTTTTTAAATTATGTTTATGTCCACAGTGAGCAAATAGTCCAACAAGTGTTTGATGAGCTAGGACTTACTCTTACTGACGAGGTAAATTCGTAGTTGTTATTGAACAAGCATGAATTCCAGATTAAGAACACTAATTATATAGCTGATCACTGGAGTTTTTGTCAATACAATGTGCATATTCATTGATTGATTCATGGTCACATGACATGTAACAAAAAAACTGTTTCCCGCCAAATGTCCATGAGTGGGCAGCATTTGCAAAAGCGAGCAACATTTTTGACAGCAGAAGGTAACAGTGCACTGTTGCCCGCTAGCGCACATGATCGGACCGTGACAAAAGGTGGGATCAGTGTTTACATCGATTACTCAGCATGTTTTTCAAACTGTGTTACACTGTATGTTGTGTTTTTTGTGTTGCTATATAATAAATCACTTTATGACTGATCCCTTCAGGAAACAGTGAATTTTGTTTCCCACGAATCTCAATGTTTTTCTCGATTTCATCTCGGGAAACATCAAGATTCTCGGCCAGGATCGAGATTTTGTTTGTTTTCTTGACCGGACAGAAACACTGACAACACCATTTAGAAAAGTTACTGGTAACCCATTCACTGACCCAGAGTCAATTATGGAGAAATGTAGTCACGGTAGTTCTAACTTTTGAGTCTGTTGATGAAATCCTATGGTGTGACCATTCAAATAAAACCTCTTCAGCAGTTCTTTTACATGATACCATTTGTTTTTCATTATTTTACAAAATGAAGTTTGGAACTTGTTTTTAATTTTGATATTTGTAACTCTTGAGAGTTGAATTTGGGGATTACCTAATTCGCACAAGTGATCCAGATGAAAAATACTCGGTCCTGGTGTGAAAATCTGGACTGCCAAAGGAACCAAACAGGTTAAAATTTTACTTAATCTGAAGCTTGCTTGAAACAAAAAAAAAATAGAAAAAAATACACTCTCAATTAGTAGGATCAAAACTTGTGTTGCTTGTCTAGACCATTTCTCTAAAAACCGGAAATCAACTTGTAGCCATAATAATAGGAAATTGAGGGCTGCTCACAGAAGTGTGTTGATCACGAATAAGTGTCAAACTATGTTAAAATTCGCTGCATAACAAAAACTTTCAAAAAGAAGTACATGTATAAAACTGAAGTTACTGTATATTTTGTTCTAACCCTTTCACTCCCAGAGTCAATTATGAAGACATGTAGTTCAATTCTAACCTTTGAGTCTGAGGACGAAATGCTATGGTGTGTCGCGACCATTAAATGAAACCTCTTTGGCAGTATTTAATGAAGTGTCAAGGGACTGGGGAAATTGGTTCGTTATATCGAGGGTTTGTTATATCGAAAACCTTGTTATTAAAAGTGAATTTGCGGAAAAACAACCAAAATATTTGTTACATTGAGGTATAGTTAATAATTGTTTTGTAACGGTGTCACATATTTCCAGATCTTAACAAATAACATTTGCACTGTATGAAGCCACAGTACACTGTAAAGTTACTACAGCACTGGAAACTGTACAGGTTATACCGCTGCCCTGTTGCACACACTGTCGGTCTGCTCCGCATTCATCTTTTGTCACACGTTGACATTTATTTGTTATATCAGGGTAGATTTACGTTTGCGCTGCCGTATTGCGTTCGTTATAACAAGGATTTTGTTATATCGAGGTTCGTTATATCAAGGTTATGTTCCATATGTTTTACTTGTAATTTTGCCGAGCTAAAGAATATTGTTCGTTATACCAAGGACTACATTATATAGAGGTTTGTTTAACCGAGGTTCCACTGTACTTTTGCATAGTATCATTTGCTTTTTAATTTTCGGCACTGACTTAGGATCAGTTAAAGGGTTCATTAAAGTGCACCTAACCCCTATTTTTTTTATTCGCCAAAATGAATGTGCTTGTTTTCTGGAGTGTATCCGTGAAAACATTTTTGGATTTGGTGAAATCCTCGATTTTCTGTGACCTGTTGAATTGGAGGATAATTTGATTCAGTACCGAGCAACATGGGATCTGGGGCAAGTGCCTGGGCTGTTACGTGATATGACGTAGATTCGGGAACCGAAATTCCTCCAAAGAAAGCATCGTCGAGTACTTTCAGCGGTGAGGCACTCCTTACTGGGCAGGCATAATTTCTTTTTTGCACAGGTTTTGCACAACTGAAGACAGTATTTACACTCGATTCGCGCAAAAATGAAGGAAATGGTTCCTGAAAGTACGTCATGTGACTAGACCCCTTCCACCGTCTAAGTCTGTACTGAACCAAACACAGCTCCGTTTTGGCACGATTTTTGAAATTTCAACAGGTCACAGAAAAACGAGGATTTTTTCAGATACACTCCAGAAAACAAGTACATTCATTTAGGCAAATAAAAAAATTAGGGGTTAGGTGCACTTTAGAGCCATTGCAGAAATGAACTGTGATAGAAAAATTATTTTAATACAGTGTACAGTGTATATATGGCATAGAACTGTGGTAACCAGTGTGCAACTTCAAAGCTGCACTCAGTCTGTATATTTGGTCTTCTAGTTTCCTCTGAAGTACATGTACTACCTGTACTACTTGTAGTCTGCCGAGTGTGATCGCCCGGGTTAGTGTAGTTCTGAAAAAAACAGGCCCCGGTTGTTCAAAAGGTGGATAGCGCTATCCACCGGATAAATCACTACCCAGTGGATAAGTATTAACCAAATCTATTGTGTTATCCGCTGGATAGTGATTTATCCGGTGGATAGCACTATCCACCTTTTGAACAACCGGGCCCTGTTGTTGCTGACAATGTCTGCCATTTCAACAACCTGTCAGTGGGAGTCATCTCTGGGGAGAGGACACTCAATCCATATCAAATTGCCATGGGTGATTGTCGAAAAATTTTGAAACAAACCCCTAAAAGTTTTCTCCTGCATAATGCGAGTGAATATCACCAAAACATTTAAGCAACAACATGGGTTGACTTGACGTGATCTTGGCTGTGACAAATGGTCTGTAAAGGGTTATGATCCAAATTCTAAGCTACAGCTGTATATAAGAAGTAAAAGCCAAAATGCAGGCCCATAAACGGATAAATGTAGGATCCACAAACCCATTAAAATTTTCTCTGAATCCAAAAACCATTCAAAAATTAATTATTTACAAAATCTGCCCTCTATGCACGCTTACTTATGAAGATTTTCTTTCTTTTTTTTTTTGCATTCCAGTTGACTGGCCTTCCAATCACTTCAGGAGCTGTAGGTAACAAGGAAGCAGCTCCAAAGCAGGCTGTAGCTGATGCTGATGCTGATTTGCAGGCCAGGTGAGTTGTCGCTGTCAGGAAGACTCCATACAACACTTATTAATAATTCATCAAGTTTGAACAAAGAAAAACATAAGCGTGACAGTGGCTTGGAAACCTGCTCTTAATCTGGATATCCTGATGAAACACGCTTCCTTGTATTTGATATATTACATACAGCCCTTCACATTTTGTTAGTTAAAAAAAAAAAAAAATAAATAAAAAGTTAGTCATCTCTGTTTACAAGGGTTACAATGAATAGTCGCTGAATAGCTGACAAACCTCTGTTCCTCATATCCAGAATGAATTGGAATTTAGCAGTACCACAGAAAACTGCTTCTCAGTAGCATTCATTCATTTGTAAATTCCATCCACAGACTGTAAAGTTAGAACCACCTTGTACAGCGTAATAAACAGTACCACAGGAAAATACTGCTCAATAGCTTTCATTTGAATGGTCACACGTTAGGATTTTATCCACAAACTCAAAAGTTAGAACCACCTTGTACAGCATAATAAACAGTACCACAGGAAAGTACTGCTCAAAAGCTTTCATTTGAATGGTCACACTTTAGGATTTTATCCACAAACTCAAAAGTTAGAACCACCTAATACAGCATAATAAACAGTACCACAGGAAAGTACTGCTCAATAGCTTTCATTTGAATGGTAGCCTGTGTACACACACCCCCTCCCCCTCAGAAAAAATTGGTGCCACAAGAAATTACTGCTCAGTGGCTTTTATCTGGGTGATCACACTAACAGATACAATTCACAGATTCCAAATTTAGGACAACCTTGAACAGCTGGTTAAAAAGCACAACAGGAAAAAGTGTCATTTTGAATTGTATCTACATGTACCATACTCCACAGGCCTCTCCCCTGGCCAACTTAACCCTTAAACGGAGTCAATTATGGAGACATGTACCGTAGTTGTAACTTTTGAGTCTGTCAATGAAATCCTATGGTGTGACCATGCAAATGAAACCTCTTCAGCAGTACTTTTGCATGGTACCATTTGTTCTAACTTTTCAGTCTGTGGATGAAATCCTATAGTGTGACCATGCAAATGAAACCTCTTCAGCAGTACTTTTGCATGGTACCATTTGTTCTAACTTTTGAGTCTGTTGATGAAATCCTATGGTGTGACCATTCAAATGAAACCTCTTCAGCAGTACTTTTGCATGGTACCATTTGTTCTAACTTTTGAGTCTGTTGATGAAATCCTATGGTGTGACCATGCAAATGAAACCTCTTCAGCAGTACTTTTGCATGGTACCATTTGTTCAAACTTTTGAGCCTGTTGATGAAATCCTATGGTGTGACCATTCAAATGAAACCTCTTCAGCAGTACTTTTGCATGGTACCATTTGTTCTAACTTTTGAGCCTGTTGATGAAATCCTATGGTGTGACCATTCAAATGAAACCCCTTTAGCAGTACGTTTGCATGGTACCATTTGTTTTTCAATATTTTACAAAATGAAATTGGGGATTTTTCTTAACTTTGATTTTTGTTTTTTTTTTTTTTTTGGAATTTTAAATTTTGATTCTTGGAAGTTAAAGCGTCATGTTGCTTGTATAGAAGGCTGGATTTCATACACATGCTCAAAGATTTCACCTCACTTGGCTGAAGATTAGACTCTAGAAGGCACATAGTATTTTTTTATATATATAAACATTTACAGAGTTACATTTACTGAAAAATAGTGTTTTTTTATAATTTTTTTATTTAGGTTGGAAAATCTCAGACGGGAATAAGCAAGAAAACAAGACAGTCCAGAATTTTATGACAACTTTCCTTTTGTATTGGATTTCTGTATTTAAAACTAAAACAAATTACATGTTTTGTTCAGAACTGATACACACATGTATATACATAATATAAGTGCTTGTAGCCTAGACTTGCTGGTTAAAAACCAGTAATAACTTGTTTGCTAAAGGAATGAAATGGTATTTACTACATCAGTGATGGCTGTCTTGTGTGCTATGCCCAAGGGGGGAGGGGAGGGAGGTAGCAGTAGGCCTCCATCAGTCAAGGACTGAGGGGGGGACTCATAAAAATTACAGGGGGTGCTCGTCGTACCTTTTAGGGGTCAAAATTTGTAGATTATACTGCTTAGGGTGCTTAAATCTAAAATGACCACAGTTACATGTAGAATTATTGCAGTACCTTTTAGGGTATAAAGGTGAAGAAATAATGACAGAATATGGCATGTTGTTTTTAGAATTGGTACTCTTAGGGGTAAAAATTCATTTGAACCACACCCAACCAAAAAGATTCTCGTCCCCCCCCCCCCCCCCCCCCATGAAAGTGACCATTCTCTAAATTCTTCATACATGTCATTAACTGGTGATGAGAGAAAATATATTAATCAACTTTGGATATTATTTTTAAAACCAAACAGTGATCAAATCAGTATTATGAATAAGTATTTCAAGCTAGAAACTGAAAGGTTGAAAGAGCAGGTATTCCAGACTTAGGAGCTGGTTTGTTCTTCTTATAATCTTCACGAGGTTACAAAATTTAATAAGCTCAGTGGCTGATTTTTTATCTCTTTAGCTGGATTTGCTGGTGTGGTAAATGCGATTGAGTTCCTCTCTTTACTTTATAACCTCCTAGAAAATCACTTTTTTACAAGATACATTTATTTAATTATAATTGTTAAAAATAACAATAGGTTAATTACCGGTAATTAAGAGAGGACTTTGTAGATCAAGTTAACATTTTGTTTTAATACAGTAAAAACCCACATGTATGAGCCTGGTGGATTGACAAAACTGTAGGCTAAAACTTTGGCATTTAAACCCCCATTATATATTAAGAGCCTGTCAAGTCTAAAACTTGGAACAGGTTCTTATTTAGAAAATCAGAAAAATAGAAAAAATTATAATAACAACTGTTTTTAAGGTTATCACTCTATACAGAATATCTTATTATTTCAAGATATTCATGTACTGCACACAAATAATTGTCTCTTAAGAGGACCTAGAGCTTAGTGTATTTGCTTAGAATGTAGTTTTGCATTTTAGACATAATGATATGATTCTTATACATAAGGAAGTGACCAAACTCATATAGGCTACAATACAGGGCACAATAGACCCCTTTAGCTTGTATGTTTTGTTTTCCCAATGTAGATAATGTGATGTTACCCCAGAGAACTGTTTCTTTTAAATTTTGTTTTCTTCACGTGCATATGTATGCATAATTTATGAAAAGACAAAGGACAAATTCCCCTGAGAACATCATATGACCTACATTGGGAAAACAAAACATACAAGCTAAAGAGGTCTATTGAAACACTTAGCTCAAAATGGCTCTCCCCCCCTCCTTCCCAGGGATTTTCCCTTCGACATTGGGGCGCCCGCCCATCTGTCGAAGGGAAAAGCCCTGGGAACGAGGTTGTAATGTTCAGTCAAACTGCTTTTAACAAGACTTCTAAAATAAACATTGCAGCTCATTACTATCAACATTGGGCAAAAGGACCGAAAGAAGTGTTTCAACAAGGGCGAGTCCATAAAATATCCATACCCCACCACAGGCGGCACCGACACTTTAACCCCCGCCCCTTGCCTTCGGAAATTCCTAGATGCCACCCGTGGCATGGTATGGATATTTTCTGGAATCGAACAATTGTGTCTGATGTTGTAGTTGTTGGACCAACAGCAAGCACCTTTTCTTTTCCTCTGAAGAAAATAAGAACCTGTTTAAGAACCTGAATAACCTGAATTCTCAGTAGACACCAAATATGTAAGAACCTGTTTAGGCTGACTTGGAAAAATGTATGTTCTTAATATTATGCTGGTTTTTACTGTACAAACTGTGCATGATACTTTATATGGTTATTTCAAACGATCAAAACACACGAAATAACTTGTTGGAATTCAAGTAGACATGTGGGGAGTCGAAAAAAGGATAATTATTGAAAAGCATGTTTCTAACTTGATTTCTGTCAAATTGAAAAGAAAATTTTTCACAAACAAGAATCGCCAAACCAGTTGGGACCATAGCCCCTCGTAGGTTTGTTGAACCTTCATGTCAAAATAAATATTTTGTGTGCTCACTTTGCCCGGGGGGGGGGGGAGGAATCCCATACAAAACTGACGGGGAAACTCCTACCTTTTAGGGGTCAAATTTGTAGTTCCCAGAGATTTCGTTTGATGTGTTACAATTATGAGAACTTACATTTAATACATAGATTTGATCAGAAAAACTATTTCTTATTTCTCTTTACAATGCACTGAGTTGACAGATAGCTTGAGCAATAAAATTTGGAGGATGTTGCCTTGATGTATCGCCGCATCCCTCAAAACACATGGTTGAATCGAATATAACGTCACACCAACGTCGTCCCCAAGACCTTCTCGGTTGAACGTCACTTGATGTTACCGATTTAACCGCGGTCAAACGAGAGAAATTTGCAAAGTTAAGCAAAGTACTTAAAAGTTAAGGTTGTCATTTTCACTGTTTAAAGTTTAATATATTGCCAATACACTCAATTCACTAAAGGTTTTGAAAGTTTACTAAAAAAGTTCTAAGCGTTTGAAAACTATGAACTGAAGAATTGTCGGCGCCATTTGCCAAAATAATTTTGATCAGGCGCAAAGAGTTTCGGTCAGTTTTCAACGGAAAGAAGCTCATTATTTTGAGAAAAATTAAGATAGGTCAACTATTTTTTTTATACATTCTTGCCCATATTTCCATTTAATAGTAAATAAAGTCCCACTAAATAAAACGAAAAACGCCTCGGACGTTTGACCCCGGTGAAGATGTTGATAGGTCTAAAGTCTGGCGTAGGATTCGCTTAGGACACCAATATGGCCGCCATGTCATTCTTTTGGGACACCAATATGGCCGACGTCACATGCAAACGCGCTTTTGTCACGTGTAACATTGTAAGCGCAACTTACAACATTTTTTGCGAGACAAATTGCACAAAAAATTGATACGAGTGATAGCACCTTTAATATCTATTTAACTAGTAGTAATCATAGATTATAGTGCGTCTCCTTATCCCGTGGCACCTCGTCTTGACCTAGTACCTCAGTTTCATGAATTAATTCAGCCACTGTTTAAAGGGCAATGTCGCGAGATATGTCACGCAGGCAAAATCAAACAAATTCACGCTACTCGCCGTGGGATCGGGCAAAATTCTGCCGTGCTGTGTACTCCGAAAGGTCTCAGATTTTTCCGACATATAAATAGTATATTTGTCTTGATTTCATTTCGGTCATTTCTCCGATTCTGAAATCGCACTCCTCAGTACATGTACTAATACCGGAACCGTAAATGAGAAATTTCTGACAAAGCCTGAAAAAGTGCTCCGGTGATAAACTTCTTGGACACCGCGTTAATGGAGCATGAAATCAACGATTAAGTCACGCAACATTCAACGTGAATTTTGCAGGATTTTTCGGATAAAATTTAATTACAACTACCAGTTGCAAGTAAGACACAAGACTGTTGAATACAAATTTTAGTCACAGAACTGTGAAATCTTTAGTCGCAAATGCGCCCGATACAGGCGCAATTTCGAGCACTGTAAAGTTAATCTGCGTTCGCCCGGCGCGGCCGGTCAGTGAATTATTGCCACAAGACATACAGCGAATTGCAACGTAACGTAGAACATCGCGAAGAACGACGTCGGTATTCAGGTGAAAGCTTCCCAAATCAGGCAGAGAACCACAGCAAAATCAAGATAGAACATTCAAAACATACCCAACAGAACGGTAGTGAGGAAAATCCGATAACTTCTTGCTTGATTCCAAAGAGACCCAACAACTTTAATACTTAGTCCGGAGAAGAACCTTCGTCCAATTTTTCCACTGCGTACTTTTAGTAGGCATTGAAATGTTGAGCCGTACGATTTCAAAATCGGGAAAATATCCGAAACTAAATCAAGACAAATAGATATTCACATGTTATCAGGAGGCACCGTGGTCGAGTGGTTAGGGCGTCGGACTTGAAATCCGGAGGTCCCGGCTTCGAGTCCCGCTCTGACCACTTGCTGGAGTTGTTTCACGGCAGACCCGAGTTCAACTCCTCGACCACGCTTGTAAAATAGCCAACTGGTTTGCCTCCTGCCAGTTGGGATTTTTAAAAATGTTTTATTCTATTTGCAATATTTGTTTCTGTATTTGAAGTGGCGTGCCTGTGAAATAGCTTGATAGCTAAGTGCTCGTCCACTATAAACAACATAATTTTTATTTTTATTTTATGTGACATTTCGGAACCTCAGCTCAGCCAGGATGATGCCTGATTTCCACGCGCTGGGAATGCTGGATACTATTGTAACGTTTCAAGATGGCGCAAATTTGGTACCGACACTTTTCTCGATTCGTTCCGCCTAGCCGACAAGATTAGGAAGCGTCTCCTTCGTCGACGCAATAATTAAATAGCTTACCATTTTTTTTTTGGTTTGTGTTCCGTGTGGACAGTACCCTGCTTTAAACGAACAAAAGCAAGGCTGATTCGACAGTAAATATTCCTTCACTGTCAAATCAGTCCTGCTTTTTTTCGTTTATTGCTGTTATTTATAGCTGATTAGATCCTCAATTTGGTCCGGTGCTTCTGTTTTGTTACGTTTGTCCTTGCCTTCAAAATTGCAAGTACACTGCTAGCAGAGTCCGTTCCTCTTCCAGATTTTTTCTAGGAAGATCGAAGGGGATCGGAACTCTGTTAGCAGGGTGGGGTCAGTCCAGATTATTCGGCTTTTTTTTTTCAGCTCCGGCTGAACCAAACTAAGGGTGGATTTCCACTATTGCGTAATTTTTACGTGCGTAATTAAAAATAAGAGACGATGTATGAATAGCTCGCGTAATCTTTTACGCAAGCTGTTCATACATCGTCTCTTATTATATTCACGCACGTAAAAATTACGCAACAGTGGAAATCCAGCCTAAGAAGAAAAATCTCCCCAAATATAGCACTAGATCCAATTTCTAATCAACATGTACCCCCCCTCCGGGGGGGGGGAGAGGGAGAACAGCCATACAAATGTGACGGGGATGGTCATTGTACAATTTAGGAATTAAAATTCATGGTTTGGTACATATACCACTATTAAAAGGGGTGTTTGAATCGAAAATGACCGCTGTTAGAGTTTATTCTAATCAGTACCTTTTAGGGTATTAAGCCAGAAGACTACGCTGACAGGAACAATTCTTCAGATAGAATTGGTACTTCTTAGGAGGTTTAAAGAAGGGACAGAAGAAAGAAAATGATTTTTGGAACACCAAAATTTTTATCTGATGTTTACAAGTGCGCTGTCTACATGTCATGTATTAGCCAATCATTTATAACCATGTAATTTTCAAATTTGAGGAGCCGTTACAATATTTTCTTTCATTATAGCCCTGGCCCTGAGGAAAACTAATACTATTAGTCGAAATATTGGCCGTTTAATAAATCTGCCCTTTGCCGTAGTGCCAGCCTTGCATTCAGTTTTGTATTTTCACATTCAAGTGACGCCTGGCACGAGATCTTTCACAAAGAAGATCCGGCAACTACCAGCAAGTTTAATTTCTGCGTCGTGTGGACCTCTGCATTCAAAGGTTTTTCTAGACAGTTGATACTCACGCGAGAGTACCCCAGGTTGCTAGTGGATTAACTTGGTGTCCGTATATTAATTATTAACTACAAATTCTATCTTTAAAACTTCACTAAACCTTCAATATTTCTTATTTCTCTTAAGTTTTCAAATCATTTGAGAAAAACTATTTCCTCCCAAACATACCCCAAAATCACCCAAAAATTTACTAAACAAACCATAACATACATTCGAGCGTATGCGCATTCGTTTTTCATCCCTGCCCAGTTAGTTAAAAACCCTGCGAAACTCACGAGTGACGTAAAACAAAGAAAAAAAATCGTATAGAATAAAACAATAGTTAGAAATAGATGGTAACCGTTGGATCTCTAATTACAGTGCTTCAAAGAGGTGACAGAAATAAAAGAAATGCGCGCTTGCCCGCGTGCCATCAAGTTGCTAAACCCTTGATGTGTGTGTTTTTAATTACAATGGAACTATATGACAACTATATGACAACGGTCATTAAAAATTTCGGCAAAAATTATACTGGATAACTGAATGTGAAGAATTAGGCAACACAGCTGTCTCTTAGAAACACTAGACTCAGCTTGATTCGGTATTCAGCATGACGGAATATTAAACGAGGTTTTTTTTTTTAAACTTGACAATCAAAAGTTGCAATCAATAGCGATATAAGTTTGGACTTCCAAGTCTTTCAACGTCATTGAGCGAGTTTTAAAAGAGTGTGAAAAGCTTACTATTTTCTCATCGCGTGAGGTTTTCAATTTACTGCATTTTCCATTTTTTACACGATATTTTCTTTTGCCGGAGCAATACAGGTTACTCTTTGCTATGTTCTATTCTTTATTCTACGAGAGCGCACAATTGTTAATCCAAGGCTCGCGATCCTGAGTTATACCCAGTTAAACCTGCTTTGTGTCTTACACTTTAGAATCTGCCGAGATCTCTTCGCTACCTACAATACTACTGCTTTTAAATGAGCGGCCCTGAGGCACTAAACGGCAGGTAACAATGGCAAAAAGTCGTGTTCTTAATGAAGGGTTATGCGTGAAGTAAACTAGAGGGTTCGCAACGCTGCTTGTAAAAGTGAACATGTACGCAAACGTTAGTAAGTTGTTTGAATACTTCACGTCTTTACCAAATGTGATCCATAGCCAGACAACTTGATGCGGCAGCATGCAAACTGCAAACACTAGCACAAATAAAACAACCATACGCACTGCGCGGACGTGGCGTCTGGAGCGTTTTAGACGCGCCTGGCGTGTTCCTGAAATGATACTGTCCCCTTCAAGATGTCCACGGCGTATCCTCCTAGCAATGCGCGCGTAACAGAACGTTATTACCGCTAAAGGAATTGCGTAATGGCATGCAAACAAACCAAGTGTATAGAGTTGACTTCCAGTTGTACCCCATGTTTCAGAGCACTCGCCGTCCACAAAGCGCAAAAATACGCCGTATGGTATAACTATGATCACTGAGAATATCCAAATACACGCCACGGTAATACGCGAGGCGTCAAGACTTGGCCTGCTGCTCCTACGCAAGTAATGTACAATTCCTCTGTAGCGCTGAACACTCATAGCAGTCAAAGTCAAAACAAGTGCACCAAACGGTGCGGTCTGAAGCGGCCATAACGTATGACACATGAATGAACCGAACACCCAACCTTCATCTCCAAACAGCAGAGCAAAGTCAAACGGGATTGAAGTCATGGTAACCGCGGATTCAGCCACTATCATATTTATAAGCAAAATGTTTTTGTTGGAGCGAAGGCGACAACCTTTAAACAAAACAGCTAACATTGCTCCATTTCCCGCAATGCTCAGCACAAAAATCACTCCGTAGACAGTCTGTTGGATTATTGTCTGCGTTAGAAAATCCGTTACAGTTGTAAGATTTGCTGTTTTGTTAGGGTTCCTCAAGTACTCCTTTTCCGAGGCGTTCATCTTTGATTCACAGAGATCGCACTTGAACTGAATGATTTTGCCATAAGAGGACTTTTTTTTTGTCGTGCTTGTCAAGCGATTGGTCCACGCAAAAACCCTTATTCTTCATTTAATTGCAAATGAGAATTATTTCTCGTTGTTGTCTTCATAAGTGCTCCGGATATAAGCTTGTCAACTTGGTTTTTGACATTAGTATTTCATTTTCGTCTATTGTATGTTTTTGTTTATTTTTATTTATTTTTTTGTCTATTTGGCGTTGAAATGAAACTGAATGTTATCGGAAAGTTCAAAGCTACGAATCAGATATTCAAACTTCCGGTGTTAATTAAAAAACGTTCTCAAGACATTTTAAAAAATGCATAATATAATATAAGAGAGCTTGAAAACTCATGCTGATATTAGTTGTGGTTACACACACCTTGGGTTTGGGGCCTTCCCGAGGGTTAATGGCTTGGGTTCGGTTTACCTCAGGTTTCATCTTACCCTTGGGGATGCGGTTACACAGTAAAAGACTCCCCACGGTAAAATATAATAAGATACAAGTTCCATGACACTGCAGTTTGGCGGGAAACGTACAGATCGACATGGATGACACGAATCGAGATCTTGTAAGCTTAATTTCAGTGATTCTCCTGCTCATTATTCGACAGTCCTCCATAAATATAACAATCCGGCAGTTTTTTGCGAGAAGTCACCGAAGAAGGCGCTTTAAGCTACACTATCTTCAAGGTTTGTCGGCGTTTTATTTACATTTACGAGCTCGTCAAGAACTTGCTCGCCGACCAAGAAGGGCTTGGGTATTTCCACGATCACAGAATTGGTTTCAGCAATTCAACTTCTAAATAACATTGCACTCGATCACTGAGGGAAAGAGAACTTTAGAGTTTCCCTGCCATGTCAACTTGTGTTACAAGAAAGCGTGCAATTAGCCAAGCGTATCAGAGGTAAACTCAGAGCGCAGGAGGCGATTTCCTGTATTAGTTACGTTCTGCATTATGATTGGCCAAGCCACCTCAGGGAACAGATAAACCGTAATTTTCAGTTCAGGAACTGTCATGGGAAGTTCTTTTGTTCTCTTTGATGTATCCATGGAAATAACCCTAAGGCAGTTTCGGTCTGGGAATAGCGGTTACACACAAAAACGTCCTTACCCGTGGGCAAATGCTATTTACCCATGGGTAAAAGGGTTAGTGTAACCACGGCTATTATTTCAAGCGGCAATGTTACTCGCAAGGTGCTACCGAGAGACACGGCGTTAAGAATCATCGACACCAAGACTGTCACCATTCACGGGTGATCTGAAATTGTGAAAAACAGCTCAATTAACGGAGTGTATAAATATTTTACTGATCGCTTGGTCAGTCTTTCAGTGAATAGATCAAAATCATCGCCTGCAGCCAAAATGTATAAAAAACAATTTATAAAACTAAAAGCCTACCGCAGGCGAGGAGATATTACTCATATTAGTTATATTTATTGCAATAAAACCCTCTTTTTTTAATTTTCTTTGAACAATACTTAAAGATCACGACATGCAAAACGTAGATTTTTAAACTTAAATTTTCAATATAAAGTGAATATTCTACTCAAGTATATAAAAACTTATCCGGCTTTGCAATTTGTGGTTTTAAACAGGTGTATATTTGTGTAAATTTTTTCATTATGAAGCGGCATGTTGAAGAGTTAGTTAATTGCCTCTCCATTGCTTTGGATCCCCATTTATTTATTTAGTAGTATTGTAAAAATTCTCTGCTATCTCGCATCAAATAAATTACATATATTAAATGTGTGAGTATATCTTACTGTTCCATAGCATTCTAGAGTGCAAATACGAGTGCAAACATGACACTCTTCTGACCGCACGCTAGGAAAAACACTTTAAAAAAAAATGGAGAAGATTTTGGAGAAAACTGTCTAACATTAAAACAGTTTATTCTGCGCAAAATTGTGTAATACGACTGTGTGATCACTCGTAAAAATACACTGTCGTATTACACAAATTTACGCTGAATAACCTCTATTTACTATTGCAAGTTCATTAGAAATAGAGAGCAGAACAAGACAGCTGGAACTCTATAGATTGCAAGATATATTTACAAGCTATATCGTTAGCGGATCATTCTACTGATTGATCAGCTATAACAAGGCGTCCACAAGGTGTAGTTTTTAGCAAACAGCACAAGAGAAGCCATTAAACGAATTGAATAGTACTAATGAAGACTATATTGAAGACTATGGCTTTTTTTCTGTAAACAAGAAATCTCGCTAGATGAAGCTTAATGAAACTTAGTTAAGAAATGTTTAAGTGAACCTTCGTTAATTTAACTTCTATAGATAAAAGTGACTTTAGATAGAAGAAGTGCAAGGGAGTGTTTATGAAAACCTTTTGAATTTTCACTTCTTAGAAAATGGCGCTAACCGTTAAGGAAAGTGCGGAACCTAAAAAGCACTTAAGATATTATCCAAAAAGTACTTCATTTCTTCTCGGATGATTAAACCTGCATACGCTTGTTTATTTACTGAGAAAAACACCATCTCAAAAGATTTCAATTGAAGGGCTCCCATTGATAGCAGTGGGTTTTTTTTAACCCTCTGAAGGGACTACCCTGGGAGAACATAGAATTTTATTTTTAAATAAAGGTGTCTGTCTGTCGTCTGTCTGTCTGTCAAACATTACAACAATTTTATTTTAGTTAAAGTATTTAGTAAACATCGTTTCTTAGCGCGTTTTCGTGCGCAAATATTTACCTTCGGAGTGAGACTCCCATATCATGAAAAATGGGGTGTTCGTCTGATATTTTCGATATAATAGACGCTCTAAAAGATACCAGAATCTTGTTTGATGGGTATGGCTCAAATGAATTTTACATCTAAGAGGTACCAATTCTAAAACAAAACATGTCGTATTTTTTTTTCGACTCAATACCCTTAAAGGTACCGCGATAATTCTAATGGTGGTCATTTTAGATTTTAGCACCCTAAACGGTACTTAACTACAAATTTTGACCCCTAAAAGGTACGACGAACATCATCGCTATTTTAAAATTGGATTCCCCTTCACCCCCCCCCCCCCCCCCCGGGATATTTACCCCAAATTGTATGTTTTTTTGCAAGTCTACACTGTGTAATAAATGAAACGAAACTGCTAGGCCGGAAGAATGGTATTTGCCATTCCCTGTTTCTTTCTCTATGGCACTGGCATGTATAGGTTTTAGGTTGAATTGTTCTTTGGCCATATGCCACAATTGTTTGTGGCATGACCGTTGCGCAATTTTCCTTGTCAGCTCTTTCTAGAACGATTAGCGACATATATGAGATAGGTTATAGAATCTGACCCACCCAGTTTGCATTGCGCGCCTACGTTGGTTTATCCGCCATTTTCAGGGCCCCCGAAAGTCCATACTGTATTCACTCGTGCAAGAGGTGATATGCTTGCCCAAATATGGAATAGAGCCGTATCATAACAATAAGAGAAGCGCGCAATGCAAACTGGATTACAATACAGTATGGACTTTCGGGGGCCCTGAAAATGGCGGATGAACCAACGTAGGCGCGCAATGCAAACTGGGTGGGTCAGATTCTTTAAAGACAAAACCGAAGCGAAAAGTAGTTTTGCTGACGTGGAAAATACCCAAATTAGACAAGAATCCTCGAACATCGAGTACTACAAGGCTAGCTTTTCTTTATTAGCTGTAGCTTCTTAGGACTGACAGTCCGTACTATTGAATTACTGTTAAGATTTTTTTTTTTCATTTGCTTGGTTTTGTAGGATTTTAGTGTTGACTGAAAGAACCCTTTTAAAAGCCGTGTGTAACGGACTAGAGGTCAACTGTGTTTATACCTGTAATGTTTTCCTGTGATTTTGTTCTTTTAGAATTTGACCGCTTATAATGTCCTTTTTCTTTTGCTTTTGTGATTACTGGGTTGTTTTAATGTTGATTTTTAACACAGAGGGTTCAACATTTATATTTTTTTCTCTCTGAAGTGATAGGATCTGAAATGATATTTTGACCGTTCATGTCTTTCCTGCTAACTTTATATCCCGCTGGGCCCAGCTATTTGTGTTTGTCGTTGCAAAAGTATTTCACGGAAAACTAAATGTAGATCCAAGGTTAGCAGAGAGGAGAGAGTTTAAGCTTCAGTGAAAGCTCTGTGACTTTAACACAAACACACTCAGTCGATCGCGCTCCGATTATTAGCTAATCGAAACGACTTGTAGCGAAACGACATTGATATGTAGCAAAACGACTTGTAGCGAAACAACATCGATATGTAGCAAAACGACATCGAAATGAAGCGAAACGACTTTGTAACAAAACGATTTGTGGCGAAACGACTTGTGGCGAAACGACTTGTAGCGAAACGACTTGTAGTGAAACGACTTGCAGCGAAACGACATCGATATGTAGCGAAACGACTTTGTAACAAAACGATTTGTGGCGAAACGACTTGTAGCGAAACGACTTGCAGCGAAACGACATCGATATGTAGCGAAACGACCATACTCCCCTGGAACAGTCTATTATTACTTGTTACAATCTATTGTCGTATTATTACACAATCTCAACAACTCCTTTTCGAACAACTGCAGGCCCGGACAACCCGATCCAATATAGCGCTTACTTTCAAAATTACACCGTGTGTCCACTCCTAAATTTGTTACGTATGCGTGCCACTTAGCGTGAAAGTGTCGGTCGTGAAACAGTACAACATCTGCGGTCATGATGTTTAACATCAATCCTTAACTCTTAACTCCCAAGAGTGCCAAAAACCAGAATTCAAGAAAAATCCCAAATTTCATTTTGTAAATTTTTAAAAAAGAAATACCATGCAAACGTAGTACCGACGAGATTTCATTTGAATGGTCACACCATAGGATTTCGTCCACAGACTCAAAAGTTAGAACAAATGGTACCATGCAAAAGTACTGCTGAAGAGGTTTCATTTGAATGGTCACACCATAGGATTCCGTCCACAGACTCAAAAGTTAGAACAACACTACATGTCGCCCTTATTGACTCCAGGAGTGAAAGTGTTGAAACTCCCGGATATGTTTTAAACCCAAAAGCTATTTTATAAACTTTAGTTTCTCTCAAAAGGCGGCACAGTCTTTAGCCTAAAAACCAGCCTAACTTGTTTAGATTTTATTTGTCAGATTTGTTAACACTCTGCGTGTAATATCACTTTTCAGGCTAGAAAATGTTTTTAGGACTTCTGAAAACGCACGCCGATAAAAGGTTTCTATGTACACATATCTAATACATCACTAACACAAACCAGTTACAAACGACATTCTAACTACTGGACCGTAGAATAAAGCATGGGCCGGTTTTCAAGAAATTGCCGAGTCCCGCCCCCGGCGAGGCTGATCATGAGTTTTAAATAGACTCCAGGAATGATTAAAAAATGCTCAAAGTTAGAACTACACTACATATATAGCCGCGATTACACGAAGCACTTTTAACTACGTAAATTCGATTTACCTTGGTAAAACAATTTACCTAGGCTTTTCGGCGACGGCAACGAGAACGTGGAAAAGACAATAGGTTTAATACAACAGCAACAACAGTTTATTTCGGTATTCCCATTTGTATACTTGGTATTACCAAAAATTAACTAAATTAAAAAGATAAATAGATCGATGTATAAACAGTAATGATATTAATAGTATACATATAAAGTAAGAAAAAATGTACTTACATTACATCTCATTCTACATGACGTGCATTCAAAAACAAAAGCAGCAGTTGATCGACAAACAAAGGGATCAACACTGTTGAAAAGAGTTGAAAAGAAACAATATTTTAGAAGTGTTTTCTTGACTATTGAAGTGATTGTATTCTTTATTTATTTCGTGAAAAATTTTCTTGCGTATTTTTTCATAAAAGGTGCAGTAGAAAAGAAAGTGAGATTCATTTTCAACCTCATCAGAATGGTAGAAAGAACAGATTAAAGATTTTCTGGGGTCTTTGGGACGGTATGTCTGCCAGTTTCTATATGTAATTTATGGTTTCCAAGTCGAAATTTGTTTATACACTTTTTATGTAAAGGGTTCTTGATGTTGTCTGAGAATTCTATTTTTAGGGTATCTTTCTTAAATATGGAATAAAAGTTTAGTTTCTTATTTGTGTTTAATAGGTTAATTTGGTGATTAATAAGTTTATTTTTAATTTAATTTAATTAGCAAAACAACGGCTGTGCACGTGCATTACACACTTTGGTAAATTTCTTTGCCGTTCTCTGCAAAACAACAACGTCAAATCGGACCAAATTTGAGGTTTCCTTTCCCTGTCTGAAAATGAACTCCTTCCTTGCGAATTCAACTCCCAAACATTAGACAAACTACTGAAAGTCCTGAAACAATTTGGAATAATTGCGAGGTAGTTTAAACTAACGTTCTCCTTGTTGTTTCCGTCTCGGTTGCTTTAAAAAGTTTCTTTTTAAATTATTTAAAAACCAACAATTTGAGAATTTGCATTTTCAATGGCATGAAAACGACATCGAGAGCGTGTAGAGCGTGTAGAGCGTGCAGAAAAAAACTCGCTGTCAAAACTCGACATGAAAAACCAATCGACCCTGCTATCTTGGTGGGCTTTTACCAAGGAAAAATTATATTGTTTTCCATGGCGTGACCATTAAAATTTACCTGGTTGCACATAGAAAACCATTTACCTAGGTAAATTCAAATTTAAGCGTGCCGTGTGACAAAGGAGCTACTGTTTTCCAGAGCGTCCAAACAAAATTTACCTAGGTAAATTTTACCTGGGTAAAATCGGTTACACGGAGAATAAACTTTACCAAGGTAAATTCAAATTTTAGCGTGCCGCGGCTAATTGTTATTTCGAACTTACCTAGGTAAAAGTTGTATCGTATAACCGCGCCTTGTGTCTCCATAATTCACTCTAGGAGAGAAAGGGTTTAATACCCCTTGCATCTCAAATGAGGTATATAAATGAATCATATATGAACTGTGGATAGAGCAAATGCAAAGAAGCCTGAAAAAAGTTCATGGCTTCAACAGGATCCTCCACGTTACCGATGCGATGCTCTCACCAACTGAGCTCACTATCAGATACAAACCGGGACGTGACCCTCTCTTTTAATGTGAGAAGTATTGTGTTACAAAGATTCGATTTAGGTTTGTCTGGGAACGCAACGTTTTTGTATCAAAACTTAAAAATTCGAATGTTATGTTAATAAAATTGACTTACCCTGTTGCTGTGTTGTGTTCGTTGTTGTTTGCCTGCTTCTCGGGTCGATTTAACGCGATTTCGGCGAGTTATCGTTATTTGGGTGTTCCATATCGCTTAAAAAAAGACAAGGCAGAACACTGATTTCCGGAGTGCCCGCCGCTCGAAGCGAATTAATCCTGATGCCACAATTCAGCCATAGAATTAAAGCAGATATGCTAAAGTTCCCTGTCAGTTCACTCGCGACGCAATTCCATCAAAAATGCGTTCCCTGCGAAACATTTGAGTCTGAGTCAGCTTCGTTTCGGATAGTATTCGAAATAGGCGCGTAAAGAGTCACGTGGACACATTCACCGTTCGCGTGGTATGTCGGGTAAAAATATCTTGGGTAACTCCAATCTCGTTCCCAGGGCTTTTCCCTTCTTTCTGGGAACGAGGTTGAGGTAACTCTAAAATAAAGCAAGGACCACTTGGACAAACAGCACGGCGAAGTGTAAATCAGGATCAGCAGTATTGAATAAAAGCTTAAAACTAAATGCAATGCTGATCGGACAGCTATAAAGGGCAATAAAATACACTTTATAGCTGTCCGATCAGCCTTGCATTTAGTTTTAAAAATATCTCGCCTGACAAGCAAACCAA
Organism: Cladopsammia gracilis; assembly: GCA_022457155.1. Classification (NCBI taxonomy): domain Eukaryota; kingdom Metazoa; phylum Cnidaria; class Anthozoa; order Scleractinia; family Dendrophylliidae; genus Cladopsammia; species Cladopsammia gracilis. The sequence continues at coordinate 1,288,329 of JAJGOT010000072.1, read as the reverse complement.
AATGGTCCCCGGGTCCCCTCGTGAGTATTATTGTCAAGGCCAAAGAGGCGCAGCCATTGTTTCAATCGACCAATCAAAATCAAAGTAAGTCGTGTTTCCTGCAATTATTTTAAAACCAACGTACTTGTACACAGTGAATTAAGTCAGTTGCCGAAGAACTAAATCCCCTCCGTTGCTTATTCCAAAACGCAACAATTCCGCCTTTCAAACGTTCGACTCCCAATGTCATTATCGTGGGAGATGGGAAAAAGTGGAGAGGGGGATAGCCTGTCGCCGGGATGAAGTACAGTGGAACCGCGAGGCCGCTACGGTAGCTGTGAAGGCCTGACAGGAACCCTTAAACCTCAGGGGCGGATCCAGAATTTTTAAATGGGGAGTGAAATTTTAAATGCAATAGAACCAAAGCCTGGTAAAATATCATTTATTTGAGAAAAACTTTAGAAAAAAGAAAGAAAGGGTCTCAGAAAAGGGGGGTGAAAATTCACCCATTTCACCCCCCCCCCCCCCCCCCTGGATCCGCCCTTAAACCTTTCACTCTCGGAGTCAATTATGGAGACATGTTATGTACTTCTAACTTTTGTGTCGCTTGACGAAATCCTATGGCGTGACCATTCAAATGAAACCTCTTCAGCAGTACTTTTGCATGGTACCATTTGTTCTAACTTTTGAGTCTGTTGATGAAATCCTATGATGTGACCATTCAAATGAAACCTCTTCGGCAGTACTTTTGCATGATACCATTTGTTTTCCAATATTTTACAACATGGAATTTGGGATTTTTCTTGCACTTTGATCTTTTGGCACTCTTGGGAGTTAAACAAGCTGGGAAATAGGGATCCTGATATAAGTATACAGAGGGCCAGTCACTTACTCAGACTTATTTAACGACTGCAGAAACCGAGAGAGGCTTATATATGTTCCATGGCTCTGATATGGACTGATGATGAGATTCCGCAAAAACCCCAAATCCTTCATCAGTAAAATGAAACTCCCGCAAACATTTCCCAAGGATTGGTTTGTACTGAGGCATAGACAGAAACAAGAAACGGGCAAGAAGAATCAAACGATCGGGAATGTTTCCGATATTCCTTGTTTTTATTTCAATTTATCGAGTTAAAAAAATCTACTCACAGACTTTTCCTTAAAATTATCTTTTATTACAAGATTTATAAGTTATTATCCTTACTTGTAATTTGTTACCGAGATATTAATAGCTTTTATTATATACATTTATTACAACTTCATTTAATTCCATAAAGCTCCACAATTTCACCACCTTGTGATAAAGGCTTCCTCGTTAAAGATTAGTTATTATTATTACTAAAAAGTGTTTATTAATCCGCCAAGGTCGGTGACAATTTACACAGGCCATAATTCCTTTGGCAATTTCATGCAAAAACACTACTGACTGATTTAAACGGACCTCGTGGAAAAAGTAAACTGCACAAATTGTACCCACATCAACTGAGAAGACCAAAACGAATGAAAACGGAAACGGAACGACGCGTACCATTTAATTTTCCAACTGGAGTTACTGGCTTTCCCGTGTAAATGGTTAACAATCCTAGCCTATAATGCGTGAAAATTTTCTGTTGGTGAAGTATAAAACTAAAACTAAACTTAAACGGCTGTGACTTAAATGGATACTCCAAATCAAGTTTCTGAGCCCGCGAGAATGAGAACCTCCCACCAAACCAATGTTTTCACTGAAACCGCTAGTACAAACCTGATTTTGGAGTTTCCATTCTAGTCACAACCAAACTTAAACAGATGGAAGGGAAGAGCAACAGCTTCTTCCTTAGGAGCTTCGCCTTCTCTTCCCCGACTTAACTCGACCCATTCTCCGGTGAGGACTATTATAAAGGTACTATTATCTTGGTGTAATCAAATCACTAGCTTGTGGCTAGAAAGGTGAACTGAAATGATAACTTGTTGTAAGTTACCGAAGACAACTTACTGGACTGGTTGTTTCTCAGCTTTTTGAATTAAAACAAACTTTATAAATTCTTTTAAGAAATTCCTTGATTTGCGTTTATTACAGTTGAATCTTTCATGAGCGAAACCTCGGCATCAGTAAAAATGATCGCTTTTACAAGAAACTACTGACAGTGCGCAATTGAGAACTGAACCAAAGGCTGGATTCCATAAAGATTGTCTCTTAAGTTATGGTCGCTGAGAAAAATACAACTGTACTTAACATAAATACATGTACCTTTCTGAAGGCAAGAAAAAATTGCCTCGTGTGAGAGCACCTTTAACGAAAAACCATTTGTCGCTTCATCCTTTTTTTCCCTGCGTGAAGACGATGTAATAAGTCTATACACTATGGCTATGTGAGTTTGGAAACAATTGAATATTTTGTAAAATATATGCGCCTTGGGAGTATCTTTAACAAAACAAGGATATCGTATCTTATCCTTCTGTGAAAACTTAACTTCGTCAAGATATCGACTTAGGATTGGTAATTACAGCAGTATTCACTTGACTGTCGTAAAACCAAAACCAAAGTAATTATTCTGGCCAATCACAACAGACCGAGACAATCCAATGAACCAATCAGAACTCGTAGCAAATACATCTAGCCGGCGCCAAGCGCGGGAAAACATGTGTGAGTGAGCCACGATTGGTTTTTGGTTTTACTTCTGATTGGTTGAGAAAGTGGCGCGAGATTTTTTAGCCAATCACAATGGGTAGCAATGCAAAACCAAAGCAATCGCGAAATTAATTTCGACACTCAATTGAATAGAAAATAGTCTAATGTAGTACGCATAGGAATCAGCCATGTTGGAGGACTGTTCATGGCCGTCAAAGGAATTCTTCTTCCGCTATATTTTGAGCGACTGTACTTTAATTTTGACACTGTAACTTCGAGAATTTAGAATATTGGATTTCTTTACACGTTTATATAAATTAATAACATGCGTACAGTTGATTAGGGAGCTTTAGCAACCATGACGGTAACGTAGACTACGACGCGTCTCGCCTTTCTCGCGTGGGGTGATTTTCACGCGCGCTCGCGCTTCGCTCGCTCTACTATCCCTGAGGAAAAAGGAGGGACTACTCATAGTCTAACGGTAACGCTAAGGAAAACGTCACTTGAAAAATGTTCCAATTTGTTTAATTTGTGTAATGTAACTAAATTGTCCATGAGCTGAATTCGTGGGGCCGACTTTTAAGTTTAAATAGGGTAAAGTGTACCTGCTATAGCTCAGGAGGAGGCCGGACACCTTAATGAGAATATATAACGTAATGTCGACACTTAGAATTTTATTTTCAATAAAATTTAAGTGTAAAAAAGAAAATCTAAATCCCCACTCAGGATTGAACCTGTGACCTCAGCTAGGGTTAGGCTTACATAGCCTACCGTACCACTGTACCACCTAGCTTATCGGTTGTTTGGGCCTAACCAGTTACTCCGTTATATATTCTCATTAAGGTGTCCGACCTCCTGAGCTGTAGCATTTAGACCCTACCTTTAAATAGATCATTTTACAGTTGTGTGCTTAGTGCCCTGGCCTGTGAGTGAAAGCGAGGCTGCATGAGTTGACTTTGTTTTGACAACCTTTCTGCTTTGGATATGTAAATCAACTGAACAAAAGCTGGTTAGCATAAAAACCACATAATTTTCATGAAAAAAGCAGGAGCGTTTTATTTAAAACAAAGTCAACTACAACCTCACTTTCACTCAAAGGCCAGGAGACTAAGCCCACAGTTGGTCCCTGAGGAGAGCGGTAGAGTCTGCCCGCTATAACTCAGAAGGAGGTCGGACACCTCATTGACAGTTATTTGACATAATGTCGACACTTAATTTTATTTTTATGCAAAAAGTAAATCTAAAATCCCCACGCAGGATTGAACCTGTGACCTCAGCTAGGGTTAGGCTTACATAGCCTACCGTACCAGAGTACCACCTAGCTTCTCGGGGTGTTTAGGCCTAAATTTAACTTTATAAACTGCTAACCCTAACCCTAATTAAAAGCTAACCAGTCAGGCTTAAGGTTATGGGTTGTTAATCTGGTTCTTGCATCATATATTCTCACTAAGGTGTCCGACCTCCTTCTGAGCTATAGCATTTAGACTCTACTGAGGAGAGCATTCGATTACAGAGGTTTACGGAGAATTGCAGTAAACCATGGTCACCAATTGGAGGTGACCCATGGTTAACTCGTCTTGGCAAAAAATAGACCAAATATTTGTACTGAATTTCAGGGCTGTTGCTTGCATGAGGCGAAACGAGGCACTTGCCTCGGTAACAAAAATTGAATACTAGTACAAGCATTGGATCTCTCCAAGAGGCTATGCAGAAATAAAATGTAAGAAGTGCTTTTATTTTCTGATATTGCCTCGGTAAGAATTTTCGTGTGGCCACGGCCCTGAATTTGAACACGAGTCAACTCTTGGTCCATTCCCTATACGTCCGGTATTGTAGCTGTAACTTCAAGTCTGTGGATGAAGTCCTCTCTCTCTCTAAAGCGACCATTGCAGCTCTTCGAAACCTCTATTTTCATTGGCCCGGTAAAACACAGCTGCTATTGTTTTTAGGGTTAGAGTCCATTGTTGTGTTGTTTGTCCTATTGTTAGCTCTAAGGGTTGCAAACCAATGGTGTGAGACCTTACGAAAGCTGCAACATCACCCACCACCCTTGGTGCAGAAAAAAGTGGTCGCTTAAGGGAGGTGGTCGCTTAAGAGAAAAATCAAGACAAACAGTATTTGACTGAGAAACAAAACGGTTATTTACAAAGTGGTCGCTTGCGGGAAGTGGTCGCTTCATGAGGTGGTCGCTATGAGAGAGTTGACTGTGAATGTTACAATTTACAAGAAAAGTAGTGAACAGTACTATCTGTGGTTGTGTCTATTTTGCCGTAGAAGATGGTTCTAACCTTTGAATCTGTCGATGAGACGCAGAAATGTGGACATTTACAGTGGGAGACCCAGAATCCCTCGTAAGGGGGGAAGTGGAGCAAACAATGGGGGGGGGGGGGGGCGAATCAAATAAGGTCGGGGAGCGGAGTAGAAATGTGACAGACTGAAAAAAAAAGTTCGGCACTTCGGCTCATATTGTTTGGCGATATAAGGGGGGTGGGGGGGGGGGTATCCTGGATCCACTACTGATTCAAATGAAACGTTTTAAGCAGTATTTTCTCTGGTACTTATAGGTTTCCAACGGTTTACGTAATAAAGTTTAGAAAGGTGGCAAATCTTGACTTTGGCGGCGCTGTTAAGACGCACGGGTTATTTAATTGCATTATTCCACTGTACCGTTGTCATGTAGCATATCGCGTTGTCCATTCCTTTGCTATCCTATCGTGTTCTTTTCTGTCGTGAACATACTGTGTGGCTATGCTACCGACCAGTGGATCAGCTAAACAATGAAAGAAAAAATATAATTAGCCTTAATAAGCATGACATGCTTAAACGGAATCTCGGCTAGAAAACATATTTCTTCTAGATCATTAGTTCGTGTCATTGTTAAAATGGTTTACGGGTTTTGAAGGTGATTACAAACCTTTAACTCTTCAATACTGGGCATTTTGTTTCTGCGTTTTTTGCTTTCAAATTTCCCGCGCGCCGCCATGTTTGTTTTCGCAAAGTTTGATGGGAAATTATGACGTCATTGCGTTGTCGTGAGCTTTCAATATGACGGTTTAAGTCAACATCACGTAAATTTATAAATATATATATGCTTTTAATGCATTTTTTAATGAATATTGTACGGTTCTACCGCGAAATCTTCTTCTGTAAACTCCATATTGACATCTTCGACAACGCAATGACGTCATAAATTACCATAAAGCAAACATGGCGGCCCGCGGGAAATTTAAACTGAAAAAAGAACACTTCACATTTAGTAACCAGTTACGGAGATACCGACTTAAAACCCCAGCCTGAGTTAAATATAAGCATTACGAATACTTTGGATCTAAAACCGTTTTTCAGCCGAGGTTCCCTTTAACGTTTTCTCTTCTTACTGACTATGTAGCAAGCTTTTTAGCCAAGCAAACTGTCCTCAAACATGTATATTACTGTAATAGTCTGTCGTAAGGTAATAACAGTACAAAATGGACAAGTAAATATGACTGTGTAAGAAGGAATTAAGCCCCCGGGCAAATTTCAATATTACCACACGTGTTCTTGCTACGAATTAATAAACAAGAACTTCTGATCAAATACAGTTACACTGTCTTCGATTAGTAAATGGTACAATCACTGCACAAAGAAAGACAAAGATGTCCCTTAGTCCAGGGGCGTAGCCAGGACTTTTTCAGAGGTACGCACAATCACTGTTTCCAAACACTCCCAAATCCTATGGTGTGACCATTCAAATGAAACCTCTTCAGCACTGAGTACTTTTGCATGGTACCATTTGTTCTAACTTTTGAGTCTGTGGACGAAATCCTATGGTGTGACCATTCAAATGAAACCTCTTCAGCAGTACTTTTGCATGGTACCATTTGTTCTAACTTTTGAGTCTGTGGATGAAATCCTATGGTGTGACCATTCAAATGAAACCTCTTCAGCAGTACTGTAGCATGGTAACGTTTGTTCTAACTTTTGAGTCTGTTGACAAAATCCTATGGTGTGACCATTCAAATGAAACCTCTTCAGCAGTACTGTAGCATGGTAACGTTTGTTTTTCAATGTTTTACGAAATGAAATTTGGGATTTTTCTTGAATTTTGATTTTAGCACTCTTAGGATTAAAGGGGTTCATGTTTATTATCTGTCATTCCACAGGGCGGGTAAGTCTCCTACGCAGCCGTTATTAGGGCTCGTCACGCAACGCTCCTCCCCCACCAACGGCTACTTTTGGTGGAGGAGGAGCGTTGCGTGACGAGCCCTAATAAGGGCTGCGTAGGAGACAAGGCGGGTCCCAAAGGTGACAATCTTATTAGGTGCGGTTACACACACTACGGTAAATGGCATTTCCCATGATAGATCATCCTGCGGTGCATCACACTTGGGTTTAGTATACCGTGTTATGGCTAATCATTAGTGATTAGCCAAGGTAAAAAAATGTCACGCAATTCAGTGAATCACTTTTCCATTGCGGTTACGTGTTGATGTCAAACGGAACATCGTGATTGGCTCTTGTACCTTGGGTGACAAAACGCACCATTGCAACTTACCACGTTAAATGTCATTGGCGCTTGATGTGATCTCTTTTATGTATACCACGGGTAGTGTCGGTCATACTCGCTAAATGCAGTTTCCCGTGGTGAAAGGATCATTTACCACGGTAAAAGTGCCCCGTGTAACCACACCTATTGAGTCATATTACAGATACCACGCCGCAGCTCTTAACAACCTCTAATTTCATTGGACCTGTATATCACACAGCTCTATTGTTTTCAGGGTTAGGGTCCATTGTTATGTTGTTTGTTCTGTTTTTTTTTCTCAGCAAATCAGAGAAGACCTTGTAAGAGCTGCGTACTGCCTCTCATATTCCACCGTTTTTGCACTCTTGGAATTGAAGTTAAATGGTTAAATAGAAAAGAGAGCGGTTTTCAATTGAGTGTCGTAACAATTACGCTGGCCAATCACAACAGAGGCAGACAATCCAATGAACCAATCAGAACTGCAAGCAAATACCTGTCGCCGGTGCCAAGCGCGGGAAAACGCATGCAAGCAAGTCACGATCGGTTTTGGTCGGTTAAGAAAGTGGCGGGAGATTTCTTAGCCAATCACAACGCGAATTAATGCAAATCCAAAGCAATCACAGAATTACTTTCGCCGGACACTCAATTGAAAACCGCTTTTATATATAGTCACATCCTTGCACTCTACACACATTGATTTATTTACCTGGATTGCAGTCTGTAAGAAGCGAACAAACTGATAGTAGAACCTTAGAGATTGTGAGAGCTGGACTCCAGCTGTCTTTTAAAATGTCCAGACAAATCACACCCTGAAATGTAGAAATACCACAAGTAAAGCAAATGGTTAACAAGATTATTCATTGTCAATCCATCTATCTATCAATCCGTCCTTCCATCCATCCTTTGGTCCATCCGTCCGTCCATTCATCCGTACGTTCGTCCATTTATCAGTCCATCCGTTCATGCCCCGTTTCGGAATCTAAGGGCGTTTCCCATTTGTCAGAACTGGCCGGCCACACTTTAGAATTTTCTCTTTGTCCCATACAGTTCCCGCGACATGCTGTACTTCATCTTACCAATTTCATGACCGAACTTAAAATTTGCCATCTTTCTTTCGATCTTTATCACAACTTCTTTTTCTATCATGGTTCGTACAATCTTGAAAAGGTCTTGAATTTTAGCAGTCGTCTTGAAAAGTCCTTAATTTGGTTAAGGTCCTTGAAAAGTACTTGATTTCTTTATTAGGTATTGCAAAGTCCTTGAAATTTAGGACTTTGTGTACGCCCTATCACTTTTCTGATAAATTAAATGATTTTGCTCCGAAAAAATTGGCCACCAGCGACTTTTAAAATCCGAAAATAACTAGCGAAAATGTCGGCATAATACGTGAACGCGTACATGAAGCAAAATTGTAATCTTTGCCTCAATTTCATGCACCAGGGGACAAAGAGTTTCGATTTCGTAAATAAAACGTAGTCCTTGAAAACTATTTTCTGTCCTTGAAAAGTAATTGAATTTTATTTGTCTGAAGTTGTACGAACCATGTCTATTCCTTATTTACAATATACCCTGTATCGTTTTTTTTTGGATCGCCATTCGTAATACTTAATGTATTTTTCGATCTTTTCTGAAGTCAGAGGGGTTGAATCAGCCAAGCTTTAAATTCAACTTAAGGACGTATAATACCTGTCCAAGTAAATATCATTATTATTCACCTTTGTATTTTAAAGGGCGATTACGCATCAACAAATATAACACTTCATTGCACTATTCTGACCTAGACTGTGAGCAGTCACTCTTATTCATATATTTGGTTAGTCGAGCGAACGATGGCGCGCGCGAGCCACGAGCCGCGAGAAACGAGGATAAAAATAAGAGACAACTCGCGATCTATTCTGACCGCGCGCTAGAAAAAACATACTCAGAATTAAGGAGAAAAAGACTGTCGTATATAATAAGCAATTTATTCAGCGAAAAGTTGTCTTATACTGACTGGGCATTTTTTACTCGTCGGTTTTGTACTGTGATATAACTGACTCGTAAAATATGTAGCCGTATAAGGTATAACATAACTTCTCGCTGAATAAACTCTAATTACTTTCACTGACCTGACTGTTAATATTACAGTGGTATATTCTCGTGCGGAAAGAAACCTGTAATTAACAATACAAGCACTTAATACATTGAACATAAATGTAGCGATTTTTTTTTTTTACTTCCGCTTTTCGAGGGGGAGTTTAATTACACCTAAACGTAATTTTTTTCGCTACTTGAGCTTGGCATTACGGAATTGTCTCGTTAACGTTTCAAGCAATTGAAAAATATCATCATTGGTTTGTAGATGAATTTCATGTAATGTTTTATGAAGTGTTTGGTGATTTTTCGGAGGGCGTGAGAGGAAAAGAAAAGGGAGAGTTTTAAAATTAGAATAGGATGTTAATAATATTAGTGAATGGACACAAAACACTCCGCCACCATGTACCAACCTCGGTGCTCTTACGTGGGTATCAACTGTTTGTTGGTGTTTTAAAAGTAATTTTCCTTCTCTATCCCTTCTTTAAAAACTCCCAAGAGTGCCAAACATCAAAATTTAAGAAAAATCCCAAATCATGATTTCACTTTGTAAAATATTGAAAAACAAATCGTACCATGCAAAAGTACTGCTGAAGAGGTTTCATTTGCATGGTCACACCATAGGATTTTGTCGACAGACTCAAAAGTTAGAACAAATGGTACCATGTAAAAGTACTGCTGAAAAGGTTTCATTTGAATGGTCACACCATAGGATTTCGTCCACAGACTCAAAAGTTAGAACAACACTACATGTCTCCATAACTGACTCTGGGAGTGAAAGGGTTAAAAGACCGATCAAACGTTTGCTCCTCCGAACCAAAGATTATCGAACGTATTATTATTTTTTGTCTCTCAATGAAATTTTGCTGTTTCTGCTCTATTTACAATTAGATTATGAGCTCGAGATTTCTATCGCGTGATAGTTCATGAGAGCGAAGCCCGAATCATCTATCACGCGATAGAACTCAAGAGCGAATGTAATTGTTTTAATATAAATCTACTAGACGTTCCAAACTTAACAACAAATACTCTTCACAGACACTTCGAAAACGCGAAGAAGCAGCCGCCATTAGGCTACTCACTCTACTCACTTTCTACAACAGAATAGATAGTGAGTAGCGTAGCCAATAAGAGAACAGCATTCGTGATAGAAAGCTAGTAGATTTATACTAAAGATGGATATGCGATGTGGTTCTAACCTTTAGTCTGTAAACAAAATCCTGAATCAAAAACAAAATCATTTATGCTAAAGCTACGTATATACTTAGTACTACTCTTTAGCGCCGATATGTGTTTTGTTTTGTTTTAACAGTTTTGAAAAACAAAATACAATTATAGAACCTCTTCTTACGTACTCTGTTACGGACAGTTCTCTTGGTCACGAAGATACGAAAATTCATACAATCCCTACCTCTACAATACGGACACTTCGAAGACGGTATGTGCCGCTGTGAAGGGTATGGTTTTTAGGCAGTTTAGTCTGGGATAGGCTATAGTAATCAGAGAATTTTGGTCTTGAACAGGGTATCATTTTCCGCGAAACTGATCAGTTGCGTGAAGAAATTAAGTCTAGACAAGGTTTACTGGCAAATGGCATTTAAAAATTGGTACGTGGGCAGTACGGCTTTTTTACTGAGCCCTGGTATGGTAACTAATAGCAAAATTTTGGTCTAGGATAGGGTGGGGTTTTTCGGTGTTTAGTCTAGAATAGGGTTACAAAATGCAGCTAAAATGGTCTAGTTTTGGTTAAGGGTCTCAGAGTCCCAGCGGAACACCCCCGCCCAAAAATTTGCAAAGTATCCCCCCCCCCCCCCCCCACCCCCGCGACTGTGAACTCGACAGTGACAGTGTAGAATTTCTCCCTACAGACGCAACCTAATACTTTGTGGTTACGAGAGATAAGGATGATCAGGAAACACTTAAGTATTATTTCTTCTTTTTTTTGTCACCGAAAATAATCTTTACCTCATAGTTTTGGGGGCTTTAGTCGAATTAAACATGAGGTTACGCTATTTTCGGCATTGGATTAATAAGTCATGTTATTTTTTTTTAGATTCGCGGATTATCGTTTTTAATACCAGCTCCAAACTCGAGAATATAAAGGAAATATGTCACAATTTTAGTGTTACCATAAAGGTAAAATAACATGGCAAACTGATCCTTACGGCGGAGAAAAGATTGAGGCAAGAAAAATAAAGTAAAATAAAAGATATATATTTTGTGCCCGATATTTCGGTTTGAAACACAAACCTTCGACGGGGGCCCCGCGGGGGGTAATTGATTCAACTTTTGCTGGGTATGTGCCGCTGGCCTCTTAGAGCCCCTACCCCTTATAGTCTATTCTGTGGCCAATTATAGACCCCATCATGAGTCACGTTTCAGAAAATGGAAATTTTGCAATCCCAAGTTAGTCACTTTCTGTTTGGCCATCTACCTAAAGCAGGCAAGTCCCAAGCGAAAGGGATCAAGCAGTTAATACAGCAAAAAGTTATACTAACTTCGAAGGACGACAACGCATAGGAATAGAAAACTTTGTCCTGAATTATTGTGCAACTCAATTAATGTTTATAGGTTGAATTGTAATGCGAGCCGATTGTTGAATATTAAAACAACAGCACTAAGTACAGTAACAATTTTTTACCGCGAATCTTCCCATTTGTGTAATCCCTGTGCATTCTATGTTTCTGCTAAAATAAAACTACCCAAAAAAAAATAATTCCCAGAATTTTCTTTCCCAAACAAATCCCGACAATTTGCGACCCCATTCTAGTAACTCTATTGAAAATGCAATCTCATTATAGTCAATCAAGTCGTGAAAATGCGACCCCATCCAGCGGCACATACCGACAGCCCATAAATAGGAAGTACTCCCCCCCGGGTATTTTTCACACTTGGCGCTACTCCTTCAGCTTCGTTCTCCACGATACGAGAACCAGGAAGCGGTTAAAACAATATAGCAGCTGCCACATACCTTTGGAGGTTTGAAAGGATAATCCATGGGAAACGTAATATCCAGATAAAACACTCCTCCTTCGTACACGGATTTCTGAGGACCATAAATGGTGGAATACCACTCATAAAGATTGTCACCTTTGGGACCCGCGCTGTGGAATGACAGATAATAAAAAGTTAACCCTTGACTCCCGAAAACCAAAATTAAAGAAAAATCTCAAATTTCATTTTGTAAAATGTTGAAATACAAATGGTACCATGCAAAAGTACTGCTGAAGAGGTTTCATTTGAATGGTCACACCATAGGATTTCATCAACAGACTCAAAAGTTAGAACAAATGGTACCATGCAAAAGTACTGCTGAAGAGGTTTCATTTGAATGGTCACACCACATGATTTCGTCCACAGACTCAAAAGTTAGAAACTACACGATACATGATATCTCTCCATCATTGGCTCTGAGAGTGAAAAGGTTAAACGTTTAAAAGAAAGAAATATAAGTCTGGTAGGGTCGGACGGATGGCCGGAATGACGTAGTCATCTAACCCTTTCACATTGATTTTTTTTTATCAGAATGTTGTGGCCGAATGTTTAAAAACCATGTTAACCCGTTCTCTCCCAGAGCCAATTATAGAGACATGAAAAGTAGTTCTAACTTTTGAGTCTGTCAACAAAATCCTATGGTGTGTCCATTCAAATGAAACCTCTTTGGCAGTACTTTTGTATGGTACCATTTGTTTTTCAATATCTTACATAATGAAATTTGGGATTTTCCATGAATTTTGATTTGAGGTTAAATAAACAGTCCAGATTTATCTACACAGAGAAATCAGTATTCAGCTCAGATCCACTTTACAGTAAAAAGTTTTACCTGAATCGCCGCACGAAACTTATTCACTGCAAAATGACGTACAATTTTTCGAAGAGAAATTATTTTTTCCCGTATAAAAATTGACGAATTACCGTATTTTCTCGATTAAATTCCGGGCCGCGAATAAACGCCGAGTTCAAATAACGCCGGGTCGGCCAGGTCGAGTTTTAAATAAACGTCTCCGGCGTTTATTTGAATTCGGAGTTACGTATTTTAATACATTATTTCATGGTTGATTGTACCATGAAATAATGTAAGTTTAGGTTAAATAAACTGAGGTAACATCACTTGAATTTCTGGTTCAAATGTTGTTACAGTTCATTGACTGTATATTCTTTTCGAGACTTGATAAATTTAGCTTTTGAATCTGGAAATTTAGGAATAAATAACGTAAAATGTGATCATGAAAAATGACAACAATTTACCCATGTTTAATAAACGCTCGAATAAACACCGGGTTCAAATATTAAAACGCCGGCTCCGCGAGGCCAAGTTTGAAATGAACGCCTCCGGCGTTCAATCGAGAAAATACGGTACCGTGTTATGAAATTCTCTTATTTTTATTAGAAAATGAATCGTTAGGAATCTACGAGGTAAATATGCACAACTTCATCGGATTTACGATCACGTTACCATCGGAGCATCGCATAGCCCGTGAAATAGAAATTAGACAAACGGACATTATTAGATAATTCTTTTCTTGTAATCATGTTTCTCAGTATTTGCAATGACTTATTTCTGAATTGTCTTTTTGTAATTCGGCTCTGATCAGTGGCAATGATTTGCAGCAAATCTTAATATTTTTTCAACATTAGGTATGTACAGAGTTGTCGAGAAAAAGCTCGGAAAAAACGTTTGAAAAAGCCGGAAACGATTTCAGTGAATGATCCTGTTTCATCTTCGGCTGACTTTTTGCGATAGTTGTGTGTTTTTTTATTCGCTATCTAAAAGAATGTCCCTTAAACTACAGACAAAAATTGAATTAGTGACTCCGGTAATGACTATATACTTAGTGATATACTGCATTAGTCACAGCTACAGAGTTAAGGTAGCTTGTTTTGATTTACATATCGCAGGACTCACTTCTTATTACGAAAATTCCACACAGTATTAGCCTGATTAGCTAATATTGCTTAAGTATAAACGAAGTTATACTATAAATCCAATATTCGAGAGCATCGAAACATGAATTTTAAAAGCCTAGTCTTCTTCGAGTTGCGGCCGGACATAGAAATTTAATATATGTCCGACATGGTGGCAGCTGACGTGAAATCTGTTGATTAACATACCGTGTATCAACAATCGAGTATATGGACGGTCGTACTACTTTACGACTTAGACATATCGATTTCATCGTCACTAACAGATCATTACAAAGGGCCGTAGAAAAAAGGCATAGGTCCATTTTTTTATTTCTGTTTGCATACAAGAGCTTGCAGCCAAGCATGATAGATCGAGCGATTCATGCGTGGCGTATTTTAGCATAACTAAACAAAAAAACAATGACTCTTTTACACTTTAACTCCCACGTGGAGAGATTAAATGTCTTTACCTCTTTAAAATAAATAATTTAGCCCTGTCTATCTTGTTCACAGAGATTTCCTAATTGAAAAAATATTTGACGAACGTTGTAACTGACTTGTTAAATATTTTGAAAATAGACACGTTTCTCTGAACGAAATCTGTAGTTGATCTTTATAATGTAAAGGGCGTTGAATTTTTGTAACAACTGACCGGCTATTCAGGAAACAAAACCCGCAATTCTATTGTTTTCACTCCAAACAAGAGACTGAGGATTTGAAGCTCAGAATTTACCTGCAGTTCGGCGGAGGGTCCAGGGCTATCTCTGCTAACTCCCGTTGGATTCTGAAATAAAAGAAATACATATAGACAGTGTAATCAAACCATTATTTCTTATTACTTTCACAAAGGCCACCGCGCATACATGTTAGAGTGTATGGTAATGAGCCCGATAGCCTCCTTCAAACCCGCGGCCCGTCTGTTTTGGTCCTCGTAACTTGTCTTTCTATTTTCTTATGAAATACTGATTCTAACCGCTACAAAATGTTAATTACGTTCCTCGTTGTTTATCAAGGCTATATACCAGGCTTATAGGCCGAATATCACAGAATACAGACGTCGCGAAGTTAACATGCAAATTAGAGATGAACTGAATCGGTCCCTTGACTCTATTCTTAATTTCATTTGTAAAGATATAGCTGAAATGCTTCCAGGCACGGCCTTCTTATCACCTACCTTTTTGTAGACGTTGACGGGGATTTCATAGGCCGAGGGCTGCCTGCTTTACCACGAGCTGCTCGCTTTCCAGTACAGCTCTCCTGTGGTCTCCTGTCACCATCAGACGAGGAACTTACTGCGCCCTGTTCTGACATCACTAACACGATGTAGGTACCCTGGAAATACAGGCGCAGAGGCCTAAATAGGTAAATCTGGTCACGGCGCTAAATGGTTGGGAAATGTACATTCACACCTGAACCGCCGAATGGCCAATGTGCCGCTTGACAGGGAGCTGGCAAGATACGCAACCGTGAGCGGGTTTAGCGGTTTAAGGAATTACACAGCATATATAGACTGTATGAAGTACGTGCCATTCACAGCTCAACACACGAGAGCTGAAAATAGCGCACGTGATAAATCTATGAACGATTTGATTGAGAGGGCAGTGCCAGATATGATGGCGGTCTATACAGCCGGTGTGCCGAGGGCTTTCCGTTTTCCTCTGTGTACGAAAAGCTTGTGACCTCTATCAGTATCAAATTCTCACAAAAAGTATCCCCTTTAGATGGGCAAGCATTTCCGCTAGAATAAACACCATCCCTGAGCGTTTTATTCTCGTTCACGGCCCCCTTGAGGAAGCTGGTTGGTTGTGGTCGAAAGAACATGTCTGCCCGGTATTCACCAGGAACGCTTTTAACTTAAGCATTAAACATGAACAAACCATTGATGGAATATCAACAAAATTTATACCTACACACTCGCCAGATGATGAAGTATTCTTCAGGAGAAATAGTAGATGGTTTTAGAAGACGCTCGAAGATAACGAAGGGTTTGAAGATAGCGCGAAAACTGCTTCAACAGCTGGAAAGCCTGTGTGCGAACACTACAGCGGCGCGCAAAGGATTGTGATTCGCCTCTGCCTGTCAAAGAGACGTCATTAACTTATCAATGGTGTGCGTCATAACAGTAATTTGCCGGCCATCGACACAACAAACCAACTGACCAATCACGGCCCGTCTGCGGTGAGTTATTGAGAGAGGTCGAGTGTCGTTGAACATGTTGAACAGCTGTCGATGTTTCCCAGGGGAATCGAACAATGGACATATTCCATTGATTGACATCCCGTGGGGTTGACACAAACACGGTCACAAGCACTTTGTTTGTCATCTTCAAGGAACGTAGATCTAAAGAGAATATTTGGAACGATCTCCCAGGGAACAATCAAACGTTCGAAAAATGTAAGCTAATGTAAATAGGAAATATTAAATAGAAAATTATAAGAACATATAAAGTATGGGATCAAGTTTGTATTCAAAATACTGTCTACACCTCAGAATTCCTTCATTTCCCTTGAAATTAAACTCTTCCAGTGTATATGAATATGGCTTTCTATTTCTGCTTTACAAATCTACTGAAAAACTGTAAAGTTTAAGAGAGCCGCAAAGTGCGATCGATCATTTCATTGATGTAATTTTTTCACTTTAACTTTGGCGACTGATTGATCGAAAAAGAAACATGTCTCGATGTTTGTAAACTTTCTTCTCGTGGTTTTAATAAAACTTATAAAAGAATTGCAAAGAAATGCCACATATTTCAGTTATTTTCTCTCAGCCAAAATGTAATTTAAATATTATGGAGATGACAATTGCTGAGTTTGTTAGCGGCAAATTAAGACTGAAGCTGGTATGTACAGTCTGTACAATGTACGTAGGTCTACGTATTTAGCTCCTGTAGGAAGTGCAAGGATATAAATAAGCCGCACAAATAAAACCAACAATATTCAAT
Source organism: Cladopsammia gracilis (assembly GCA_022457155.1). Classification (NCBI taxonomy): domain Eukaryota; kingdom Metazoa; phylum Cnidaria; class Anthozoa; order Scleractinia; family Dendrophylliidae; genus Cladopsammia; species Cladopsammia gracilis. The sequence goes on along the minus strand of JAJGOT010000072.1, from coordinate 1,271,313 downwards.
GATTACAAAACGCAAATTCTGATTTACCGAAAACAACTCTATCATGTGATGTTTCGCAAGAGCTTATTATCTGTAAGACCAGCATACAACCTTTGAGTCAAAGAAACATGGGTTTCAATAATTGTAACAAATACCAGTCTTAGCTGTTTTGTAGTTCTGTTGTTGTACATGGTCGTTAATAACCGTTTGAACAATAGTTGTATTGCGTCGAGTTAAACAAAATGTTTGTCTTTGTTTAAAGTGCTATTAAAGTTTTTACGCTTCGCTTAATCGTACGCTTGAGAAGCTACGAAAATTCCCAAGGGGGCAACGAAGAAAGAATCTATTTTTCCGATTAGCACAGATAATGAACTATTAATTACAAGATTAGTGTTTTATAGTCTTGAATGGCAGCACTCAACAAAACGCAGCACAGAAAGTAATATTGTTCGAGCATTCAAACAGAATTTTGAAGAGCTGTATGCAAATTTTTGTCCCGCAGTGCTCATTAAACATTTATGACATACAGTTTTTCATATCCGTTTCACTAAGCGAGACTTTAGAACAAAGAATTAATAACCGCCTTTTGAATGGCACTGTATACAGCCGGTATACAGTTGATATCACAACTTTTATTCTGCTAGACGAGCAGAACAAATTCATCTTTTTTTTAACGCTACCAGCATCTATTGAAAATCAAATCAGGAATGACTGATGGCTGTGAATGGTGTATGACGGCTTACCAAATGAATAAATAAAACTTAATACTAAGTAAACATAAGATTCGTTCTAAGTGGCAACGGAAAGCCTTATTGTAACATTTGAAAAAAAAAATCTGCATGTCAGTCACACAGTTCAATTTGCAAAATAATCGCAAACTGAACTGTCACTTGATTGTTAATAAAATCCGATCGAATCAGGGACTTTAGTTTTAAAATATGATTCATTCAAATAATCAAACAGGCAACACAATAAATCAACATTAATCACATCTAACAAGCCGCGACTTGACAATTGGAAAAAAATATTTAATCTTGTTTTGTTATTTCGCGTATGCATTATTTTTATATAACATTCACGCAGAAGAATAGCGATTGTAGGAAATAGTGAATGTCGCAGGTAATTTTGCCCGGTCATGATTAAGGCATGATGAAATGAAAAAAGTGTTAAATTTGACGCTGTATGTAGAATGATCTTTCTTTTGATGATTAAGGCAACCGAGTTGGTTGCTAACCAACATATTTCAGGATTGATAACTTCGCTTATATGCTAAATACAATATTGATTCTGATGAAATTGGCTTTTAAGCATCGATCCAAATTATACCGAACATTTTGAATCTGGCGTTCTTTTCTTTCTTTCATTAATTCTTTATTTCTTTTTTTTTTGTTGCTGTTGTTGTTTTTTTTTTTTTGCTTCGTCGGAAACCACATTGTCAATCACTCGGGCATTTATTAAAGCAATGGCCTGTACTTCAGGTACAATACAAACATAATATATGTACTCTGAACTGATCTGTATCGCTCTCATAAGTCGGCGACTGATCTGGAATCAGGAATCCTTATGAAGTACTGATTCTTTCTAAATATTTGGTTTGGTGGTTCGACTTATTTACATCGTATTTTCGCATTCCCTTTCTTGATTAAAGTTTCAGTGAATCCGGCATGTACATCTACTGAGATGTAATGACGTGTTCATCGTGCATCGACGAAAGCAAAAATGTATCTTTCACTTTCTATTCCAGTTAAAAAATTATTTGTGCTTTTATTTATAACAGGTGTTTTGAGAAACAACATCCTCTCCTAAATTAAATATTGAAATGCCTGCAAGAAGTTTTGCCAAATAAATTTGTTCTTTCACAGCCTTTTAAACACGTCTCTTTGAATTTGTGTGAATGAAAGCCTCGGCTTGTTGAATTAAGTATGTTTGTGATCACAGATCAGTGATCGTCGAGTAACTTTGGCGGACAAATGATGCGCTTAATCGCTACCATAGCAGATTGTTATTATCGGCCCACTTTAAAACATGGTAAGCACTACCGAACCGTAAAGCCGTACTACACATCACTTTTAACCGGAAAAAATGCGATCTACAATCCTGTTAGGAGTTTAAATTTATCCGTCTGAGCTGCCGTGTGACGTAAAAGTACGAGTGGGCTGTACAATGACGTTGATTCTAAACATTTTATCAGATGTGAAATTAGTTCAGTGATACAAACTCTGAACACAGTATTTAAGGGACAAGTGTTGCCATTATAGTGACTGATAAATCCTCTACAAGCAAAGTGATTGGTTCACGAGAGATGTTTCTTTGAACTAAATTAGTGTGTTCGCGCTATTTCATTAATTAATTGATGACGTCGTGTTGACAGGCGGAAATACTAAACATCCTCAGCACAGACGGCCATTTGTGACGCCTTACATGACGGGTGGCCCTGTGCGCTCTATCTTGCATCTCTTCTCTCGCGTCAGTATAGCATCGAAGGAGTCTCAAATTGGTGTATATATACAGTTCATTCTATTGTGACTGTCGAGGTATAGTTTCTGTCGCGATACAACGCGTATTTGGCTCGTTTGAGTGACAAAGGAGTTAGGCGGACTGACATCTGGAAGGCAGCCATGTTTGTTCATTCTTGTCTCTCAATCTTAAATTGCCTATTTTATCGTCAAAGACATTTGGAATTTCCCAGAAAACATCCTTGGATCACAGCTAGCTAGCCTAGATCATATGTGGTCCAATTCTGTGCTCAAATTATTCATAGCTGACAGTATGTTAATGGCGGCCCTCTTGGTGTTGGCTCGCGATGTTAACTCCTCAAACCTTTAAAGGTTTTTATAATTTCAGTGTCTTATTTCAGTGGAAAGTCTTTACCAAGGCATGTATATTGAATGTAGGTTTTAACCAGATGTCTGGGCGATCAACCGAGCAAGCTGGCTGTGCAACAGTTGAGTCGGATGAAACAAGGGTACCAAGCTTAAAGAGAGAACTCAAGAAAGGGGGGTCTTCGCGCTCACCAAAGACATTATCGACTGCTGTCAAAAGGTAGACCGTGGGGACTTCATTTCATAACATCCTACATCAACAAAGAGTCAGGTTTATTAAGCCTCCCCGAGTCCAACACTCCCACGGTAGCGCACTTGTTGGCTAAGACTTTCGTCTCGCTCCGCGGATCATTGTTGCGTGTAGTGAATGTAACGACTAAGCGTGTTCACTTGATGGTCAATTTGATCAGTAATTTGCATGTTAACTTTCGTTGGCCCGCGCGCGCTAATCACGCGCTCTATAGCATCCTAAAATACACTGATCTGTTGAGAATGTTTGCTATAATCGCCTCTTGTGATCAAATTGAGACAAACTGCTTTCATTTCGTGAAGACAAGCGCGACTCTGCTAACACGATTTCATGTGTTTGTGGTCCTTATATTGACGGAAGACCTTATCATTGTTTGCATTAAACAGTTGAAAATTGGAATTATCAGCTATGCTACTCAGAAGTAGACTCTAGAATATTTATTTCTTAAATAAATGATTGTGTTTCTCTTACAGAATTCAGAGAGAATTGGCCGAAATAACGCTGGATCCTCCGCCGAACTGCAGGTAATTTGCTCCAGCCCTTCAACCTCTTGTTTGGAAAACAATAGAATTGCGGTTTCTGTTTCTTGAATAGAAAGAAGACTTCGACCTTAAGATTCGCGCGAAGTCACAGTTACTTTAACTCACTTCCCAGCGAACCTTTTTTGCTTAAAGAATCTTTAAAATGGACGAAAAGCGGATTGAGTCAATTATTCTCAAGTGATAAGGTCATTTAAGGTGTCGTACGGTATTTTAAAGTGTACGAAAGCTTTGTCTTCAAAGCCAAAACTAATTATTCGCTTTGGCACAATGTGTATTTTTAGAACGCCCAACAGTCTGGAAGTCGTTTCTCTTCTCTTTGTCTTCTGAAGGGGAACATAAAGGGTCAAGCTATAGCATGTCTTCTTTCGAGGTAAATACGGGCCGTATTTCTCGACGCAATTCTCCCGATTTGCCGACGGAGATGTTTTAAATCAAGCTTTGTTCATAATTTATGCAAAAATAATGCCAGCACCTGCTTCGAATCAACTCTCTGTTGCCGAGGCAAGTTTACATAACAACTGAAACCATGCACGGCCAAAAATTGTCGTGAATATTTTATCTTATCAGTGTTTTAATAAACCTAGAAACTCTTGACCGATCTTCACGCGTTAAAGGCTTCAGTATTCAAAGTTTATTGTTTCCATTCACATTTTATCAGAGAAAACTAAGAGAGTTTTGAAGACATTTATACATGAACTCTCCCTCTGATTTGGCCTGAGACTCTCACGACTCTCACGCGCTCGCGCTCTTGACGACTCTCATGCGCTCCTGAGACTCTCTCCTGATCCTAGAGTTTCAATCCGCTCAAATTTTCATTGGAGTTTTTGAGAATTCTGAACTTTTCACTCTTGATTGGCCATAACTCTCACTGACTCACAAGAGCTCTCAGAGAGTTTGCCTGGTCTTTATATTTATAATTTAAATCGATAAAAGCTCCGATAGCGGACTGTTACGCCAGGGTTAAGCTTCTCTAAAGGTCAACATCACAATTCTCTTCTTACTGCTTCATGGACGAATATGGCGTATAAAAGTGAAGTCTATACTACAGTCACGCGCGGTTTGATGATGTGCCTGTTTTGACAATTTGAAAATTAATCGCCACTGTAGACAAAACACCTGAATCTACCAACCTCAGGTCACAACTTCGTCAGCCTCAGTTGCCTAGTTTATTATTTTTGCGTGAATCGAACGTTTCATCTTCGGCTTCTCTTCGATCGAATGTTCTTGCTGCTAAATGCAAGACCGGTTTGACAGTTTGTCGCATTATCCGGTATTAACTTGTCTGATCTGTCCAAACAAGCTGCCGCGGACTTTACAATTAACTTCATTTGTCAGACATTCTGTGAAAGAAGATGTCAACTGCGCGGGTAACAAAGGACGCAATATACGTGTTATATTTTAGAAATGTGCACATGTAGCAGATGAAGGGAGGAATGAATTAGCGCGAGATTTTTTCTTTTAATCTCCCGGGTCATCAGAATTTATCAGGGAGTTAAATTCGTGATTAATGTACGAGGTAACTATTTGATTACATTCAGTTCTCCATCTAAAAACCTGGAAAAAATGAAACGTTCTTTTAGTGGAAGATTGTAGCTTTCGTATGAGTGATCATTATTTAGGATTTCATCCACGGACGCAAGTTTGAGCACCCGAGGTTTGAGCGGAAGAACATCATACCAGTGGCCTGCGGAACAGGGGAGGGAGGGGGGCTGGGTTGATCAGAAATTTACAGCATGTAAAACAAAAAAACAGACTACCGACCTCCCGAAAGCAACGGTGAAGCTTGGAAACAGGTTTGGACTACAGTTAAACCTGTACTGAGCGGACACCCTCGGGATCCTCGCTCGTGTCCGCTTAATAGAGGGGTCCGCTGAATACAGCTGTCTCGTTTTAGAGTAAATATGGAAAGAAAATTTAGGGACTCAAGCAGCTAGTGTCCGCTTAACACAGGTTTCACTGTATGATGAAAATGAAGTGGACAGAGAGCAGAAAAATGAGTGAGTGATACTCAATTCACATCGTGCTCTTTAAAGGCTGAAGCCAGGAGACTTCCGAGAATGAAACGAAAGAAACGGCAAACTGATCCTTACGGCAGAAAAAAAAAAATTAAACTGAGTAGAATATAATGGTGCCCAATATTTCGCTTTGCAAAACAAAGCTTCTTCAGGGGCTAGTACTATAAATGATTACAACTGTGAAAACGTTACACAAGTTGTTAAAAAAAAAAATCAAGGAATAACAAAAACAATCATATTCATTGCTTTTGTTATTCATTAGTGTTTTTCAAAACTACTTGTATAACGTTTTCCGGCAAAGTGAAATATTGGGTACTATTATATTCCACTCAGTTTTATTTTATTTTATTTGCTTCTGCTTCTGTTTTTCTGCCTTAAGGATCAGTTTGCCGTTTCTTTTGTTTCACTTCGAGTACAGTAAAAACCCGCAAGTAAGAACCTACATTTTTTAGAGTTAGCCTAAACAGGTTCTTGTTTAAATGGTAGTTAACACAATTTTAGGCTATCTAGGTTCTTAAATAGGTTCTTATTTCTGTGTAACAACAAATGAAATCCAGCTACAAGATAAAATGGTAATCAGCCTATTTTTCCGGCAGTCACCCCACCCACCCCTCCCCACTCAACAACACCCTACATCTGCACAACAATGCCAAGCTCCTATTTTTCCAAACAGGATTCTTACCCATCTCTGCATCGCTAAATGATGATTTTTGAAAATAAGAACCTGTTTTTCATTTTCTAGGCTAAATAGGTTCTTGTTTATAGGGGGTATAAATGACAAATTTGAGGCTAACAGGTTCTTAATTTTCAGGTTCTTACTTGCGGGTTTTTACTGTATTAATACTGATCTAGGTCTCGAAACCCAGACCCGGCCATTCTCAACGGTTTGTCGCAGTGATCGTGCATTCTATGTTTTCTTCTGAGAATGAACTCTTCGAAAACAACATTTGAAGAGAATCTCCAAAATTGCGCGTAAAAGTGCGTGTTTATCCTCATAACCTTAGAGAGAAATCATTAGCAGAAGTTGGTTGCCGGAAGACAGGCGGCACTTCAACTATTAAAATATAATATAAAATATTGTCTAATGTTACAACACACCACCCAGACAAATGTTGAAAACTATTTACAAGAACAATCCAGTCAAAGCATATAATTTAAGGGCGCGCTCTTTAGAACAAAATTCTGAAGGTAACTGATGAGTCGCAACCACAAAACCACTGCGAGGAGTCTGCGTGGACCTTTTAAAAAAACGTTTGTTTCAAGGGAATGATTTTACAGGAAAACGTGGGGGGCTGACTCCCCCCTTCCCCTCCCCGGTCTCCGCGGCCCCTGTATACGAATTGAGTATTGACTATACCACGGGGGGATGAGGAGGGTGGAAGGAAAAAATGAACACATAAGGCCAATCTCTTGTCGCATCTTGTCTTATCTTTTTTTCCGGTTCGGCTTTGATTTCGTCTGATCCACTGAGTGTCGGTGTAAAGTTATATTTTTCGTTTCTACAGCGCTGGTCCCAAGGGAGATAACCTTTACGAGTGGAACTCCACAATTCTGGGTCCTCCCGGATCAGTATACGAAGGAGGAGTGTTCTTTCTTGATATCCATTTTCCTACAGATTACCCCTTTAAACCACCCAAGGTATGTAGCAGTGTATTTGAACTCTTTAATTCCCAAGAGTGCCAAAGATAAAAATTCATCTAAAATCCCAATTTTCATTTTGTAAAATATTGAAAAACAAATGGTACCATGCAAAAGTACTGCTGAAGAGGTTTCATTTGAATGGTCACACCATAGGATTTCGTCCACAGACTCAAAAGTTAGAACTACACTACATGTCTCCATAATTGACTCTGGGAGTGAAAGGGTTAACAGACTCAAAAGTTAGAACTACACTACATGTCTCCATAATTGACTCTGGGAGTGAAAGGGTTAACAGACTCAAAAGTTAGAACTACACTACATGTCTCCATAATTGACTCTGGGAGTGAAAGGGTTAACAGACTCAAAAGTTAGTACTACACTACATGTCTCCATAATTGACTCTGGGAGTGAAAGGGTTATCAGACTCAAAAGTTAGTACTACACTACATGTCTCCATAATTGACTCTGGGAGGGAAAGGGTTAAAAGTGCGGTATCACAACTCTTGAAAAAGCCTTTAACGAGAATAAAACCTAAAAGATCAGCCGGGATGGGTGCGGTTACAGTTGTCTCTTGAAAGCCCGTTTTACATGTTCGATTATTGATGCAATCTTTGTCGCGCTCGCAAATGCAACTTTTGTCGCAAGTGTAAACTAGCGGTGATTTCTGTGCGATTAGGGGGCGATATTTGCAGGGCATTGTTGTATTTACCAAACATCGCCGCCACGTTGCATCACGTTTCGAACATGTTCGAAACCTCTTCGCGCGACAAATCGCGCACAAATAGCACTGACTGAATCGCCGCTAGTTTACACACGCGACCTGAAGCTGCAACTTGCGCGCGACAAGAATGACATTGAAAAGTGCGTCAAACATTGCACAAAAGAATGACCAGTTTAAAACTGCTGTACGCTCTTTGTAGGGACGGACCATTATTTTTTTTGCCCGGGGGGGGGGGGGGAGTTGGAAAATTTTGAAATAAATTGTTTGCAGAGGATATAAACACTGAAATAAATTGTATGCAAGCAAAAATAAAGAAAAACAATTGTTTGCTGAAAGTATAGCAGTTGGACGGTAACACAAAAAAAATTGTTTGCAGCAGGTGCCGCATATAAAAAAAATGTTTGCATGTGAAGATTTTCTGACTACTTGAGAACAAGACTGGTGTAACAAGTGATTACCTGGAGCACGCGAACTAGATTTGAAAATCTTTACTCGTACTCAAAATCCTACTCGTAATGCGAACATGAAAACGAAACGCGTGGAAATTGAAAGGAGAGAGCGTGTGCGAGCTATTTCGCCCTTTTCCCCAGTCTCCACGCGTTCTATTCGTCTGCATTACTTCAGAGCATGGCAAAAATATTAACTCGTGAATACGCGACGCGTTTATCGAGTTATACCAGAGGGACGAAATTTCAATCGATCGCTGGTTGTGACTAGAATTGATACTCCAAAATCAGGCTGGACCACCTCGGACACTTATTGAGAATTACATAACGTAATGTCTAAAATCCCCACTCAAGATTGAACCTGTGACCTCAGCTAGGCTTAGGCTTATATAAGTCTCAATAAGGCGTCCAAGGTGGTCCAACCTGATTTTGGTGTATTCATTCTACTCACCAACATCGATCGCTTGATCGGTCGATCGGCTGTTAACATTGAGCCCGCGATATCTAATGGTCACCTGGCTTACCCATGGAGACGGCGTTGCTTGGGAGGGAGGGGGGGTGGGAAGTTGGACACAGGGGATCGGTGAAGCTAAACGTCTAGAAAAGGGGAGAATCCTAACGTTTTGTATTCACGAGTTGGTTCATAGGAGCCTTTGATTCATGATTATTATCGATCCTAGTAACTATTCTGGTTTTCCTGGAAATAAGAAACACTGTGTCCTGTGTAGCACCGTAGTCATACAACACCAATATTGTGGTTTCTTGTTTTCAGATGTTTTTGAGCCTAAAACCTTTGAGCGATGTTTAACCCTGGACATGTAATTCATAGAGGTTATTTAGCGTGGAAAATACGGCTGATTATAATATGACCGTACGGCTCCGCTGACGCAATCCTACAGAAAATAGAATCGCAAGGTGACGTGAGCGGGGCCGGACGGGTTGACGTGAGCCGGTCCGGAAAAAGCCGTCCGGCCCCGCTCGAGTTCAAGTGACCTCGCACTGCACGACTATTCTTGTACTTTCTAGTCATATTATAAAATACTTATTGACTGAGTTAGGTCGGGCCAGACGGGAAAATATTTGGCTCTCGGTCATGGCGCATGGACCTCGCTGCGCTCGGTCCGTACGCCATGACCTCGAGCCAAATATTTTCCCGTCTGGCCCACCAACTCAGTCAATAAGTGCATAGTATTTTTACGAGTCAGTTTTTATTTTTTACAAGAGATTTTTTGACAAGAGAATGCAAAAATGACGGACCGGACTCGATATTTTTTCTTCAAACTGTGCTTTGTTATCAATGTGTTGAATTATAAAACTATTATAGCGCTCAAGCTTGCGTGATATCGCCTAATTATAGCCGACTCGGCCGTAAGAATTAGGCGATACCACGTGCGCTTTCGCGCTATAATAGTTAAATATTTGCACTCGTGAATGCTATATCTGATTTTATACTTACAGAGGTGTAGAATAATCTGACAAACCAAGGATTATGTCGCCCTTTTCTCGGTCCCTGAAACCTCTGTAATTCTTAACTTATTAAAGCGGTTTCAGTTGGGTGTCGTAAAACCAAAACCAAAGTAATTACTCTGACCAATCACAACAGGCAAAGACAATCCAATGAACCAATCAGAACTCGCAGCAAATACATGTAGCCGGCGCCAAGCGCGGGAAAACGCGTGCGAGCAAGTCACGATTAGTTTTGATTTTACTTCTGATTGGTTGAAAAAGTGGCGCGAGACTTTTTAGCCAATCACAAAGCGTTGGCAATGCAAAACCAAAGCAATCGCGAAATAGGCCATTTCCGAGTTGCTTTTTGTCTCGTTATCAAAGCGAGGCTTGGTGCACAACCTTTCATGTGAAAATTAGTTTTATTTACATGTGAATGAAAACTAATTTTCATATGAAAGGTTGTGCACCAAGCCTCGCTTTGATAACGAGACAAAAAGCAACTCGGAAATGGCCTATTACTTTCGAGACTCACTGAAAACTACTCTAAACTGGAGTAAAAATGTTCGATAAAAGGAGGACATGCATACAGACTCTATTCCGTGTAAATGGATTCACAGTAATGTTGCATACCTCTCACATTTCAATATTGTTACAATCCCTACAGATGTGGATTAGCCTGCAGAACAAGCGCTGTTCTGCAGGCTATTGTAGATGAAACCCACACTGAGGAACCACGTGTTTGTATTTTGACCTGAAAGTGAAATCTCGTTGCTCTCTTTTGTTCTCTGCAGGTCACCTTTCGAACAAGAATATACCATTGTAATGTGAACAGTCAGGTGAGCTGCTTTATCATTGGCTCCCCCGTACTATCGCCTTATTAGAGAACTTAACCCTTTCACTCCCAAGAGTGCCAAAAATTATAATTCAAGAAAAATCCCAAATTTCAGTTTCATTTGACGCTATTTTGCAGGAAACGGTCAAAAAATGTACCAGAATGTAAAACGCACTTGCAGAGGCATTGTTTTCGCTCATTGAACTTATTGTTTTGTGCCGTTCTCGCTGCTCTCGCCGTCGTTGTTGCTTAAATTCCTATTACTGATCCAAGGGTTTTCACATAGGCATCCAAAAATGCCGTGTTCTCATATCGTTCAATAACATTTTTAACGTTGTGCCTTAATCATACCGTCCAGAAGGACGTCGGACACCTTATTGAGACTTATATAACGTAATGTCGACACTCAGAATTTTATTTTCAATAATTTTTTAAGTGTAAACAAGAAAATCTAAAATCCCTACTCAGGATTGAACCTGTGACCTCATCTAGACTGACTTACATAGCCTACCGTACCACTGTACCACCTAGCTTCTCGGGTTCCTTAATCCTAAATTTAAGTATATAAATTGCTACCCCTAACCTCAACTGAAAGCTAACCAGTTACTCAGTTATATAAGTCGCAATAAGGTGTCCGACGTCCTTCTGGACAGTATGATTTGGGCTTGACCATCTCTTTGGGGGTATTCTGTTAGACATTATTCCTGCTGTTAGAGTGGCTTCCAATAGAATGTCAAAAGTAGTTCGCATTTGCTTTCTTCTCTTTGTGCTTGGTTAAAAAGAAAGGCTCGCGCCGTTTACTAACCAATCACAAGTAAAATCAAAACCAATCACTACTTGTTCGCACGTGTTTTCCCGCGCTTGACGCTGGCTTTCTTTGTCTTCGTCTGTCTGTTGTGATTAGCCTGGCTGCAAACCGCTGGACAACATTTGGTTTATTGCGATAAGACCTCCTGAATAGCGATAAATCACTCACTCAATCAAACCAGTCTGAAAGCTGTTTATTATGTTACTATTGCCATGATAACGGGCGTATAAAATAACTCTTTATATTGACACATTTAGCAGGCTTTCTTTGTTTGTGTTTCAGGGTGTGATTTGTCTGGACATTTTAAAAGACAACTGGAGCCCAGCTCTCACAATCTCTAAAGTTCTACTATCAGTTTGTTCACTTCTAACAGACTGCAATCCAGGTAACTACACTATAACCAGCCCTTTATGGAAAGTCTATCCCAGGCGTTAAGATTGTGGAGTCGGGGGAGCACCTAAAACCGGCGCGCGAACGATAAAACTATTTGCATTGTGTGCTTGTTGAGATTTAAGACTGGTTCTCATATAATCGTCCCGGTCGTCCCGGTCGTCGGAGTCGTTTCAAAAAGTGGACGGATGACCGGGACGATTATATGAGAACACTTCTGAGACAACCCAGGACGGACGACTGGGACGCGACGTTCAAAACAAGAAATATTTCACCGTTTAACTATTCAATATGCGTAGAGTTGATTCTGAAAATATGTAAGGATTATAGGAAGGGTTATAGGAACTTTAATGACTTTAGCCAAGCAATGGAAAGATTTGTTCAAGCATGCGCATAGCGTGATACAGTCCCTTCAAAGTGTACATGGTCTGTTATTTCAGTTTCTTTTCTTCTAACACGGCACTCATGGTGACGGAGCACTTTAAATATGAACTAATTATGCAAATTATGTGTTTGATTTCAGCGGATCCTTTAGTGGGAAGCATAGCGACCCAGTTTATCTCCAACAGGGAAGAACATGACAGAATAGCAAGAGAATGGACCCGAAGATACGCTACATGAACGCACTTGCAACAATTATCATATATGAAAAAAAAAACATGTAAATAGTCAACAATTAGTCAATCGTAGCCTGCTCCAGGCTCCGAGATAGTCCTGCGATTTTTCCTCTTTTGTTTTACTTCACGCGTTCCCAACTATCTCGGAGCCTGGAACAGGCTAGTCAATCGGAACGTCTCTAATAATTTAACATTTATTGCAGTAATCAATGGTTCACATATGCACAAACGAAGAACATTTTGGATTAAACCTTTATGAATTACATTGTTTCCTAAAGCATGGCTGGTTTGTTGCCATTATGATCGCTGAAATAGCTATAGCTGAAAAAAGATTCAGCGGTCGTGGCAGCGACAACGAATCGATAGACCAGTTCTACCTCAGCGACTGTAACGATCGTAGCGATCATATGAAATCGGTCAACGCAACCATCGCTCAACGTAGCGATCGCGGCGATCATAACGATCATCCAGGCTTAAGATGCATTCGCACGGAAGGAGAATTTTAAAGATGTGCTAATTTTTTAGAGTTATTTTCTTTCCGCAGCAAATGTTGCTTGTTGTGCACGCAAACGGTGAAACATTATATACAGGGGAGGCCTCAAGCCACCCTGGGTGTCGGAGGCTTAATAGAGCTTCGTGGTACCCAGGGCCAATAAAATTAGAGGTTTTAAAGAGCTTCGTGGCACCTGGCTTTTCTCGGACTCTCATCTCTAATTACACACCTCTTATGTACATGGTTCTTGCTGGTTGCCGGACATCGACCAGCCCCGTCTTTAACAGGCCAAAGAGTTTTCACTGACTGTAGAAATTATTGTGTGGCTTGGCAATAACCCTTTCACCGGTCCCAGGGTCAATTATGGAGACATATAGTGTAGTTCTAACTTTTGAGCGAAATCCTATGTTGTAACCATTCAAATGAAACCTCTTCAGCAGTACTTTTGCATGGTATCATTTGTTTTTCAATGTTTTACAAAATGAAATTTTGAATATTTTCTTGAATTTAGATTTTTAGCACTCTTGGAAATTAAGGGTAATTGAACTCATAACTGGTGCAAAACACTTCCTCTAACAAATCAGAGAAAATATATTTATAGCATGAACCAAGAAACAAAACCAAAACCAATCATGACACAACCAATTACGCGAGTTTTCCCGCTTGAGGCCTCGTACCCAGGACCCGCAAAGAGGGTGACTGGTAGCGAGATTGAGCACCTGTCATTCGCTCTTGATTGGCCAGTTTCGGGTACTTTTATAACAGGTTTTATTTCACTGAAGTTATTATTAGGCCATGAATTTGCAACGTGATACTGGTTCCCACAATGTGCATTCAAAACGAGTGCAAGATTATTTAAGTTTGAAAATCGGCGCTCATGAAAAAAGCTCACACAGCTTTAAACAAATTATTGTTCCTTATTGTAAAGATTAAATAACACGCCGGTACGTATATAACTAGGTAAGTTTGTTTGAAATAAAGATAGAAGAATTAAGTGCTGTTTGGGTTGGTTTTGTTACTAGGGTAATAAATGAAAGGAATATCAACACGAGCTCTCTTGACTAAAAAGGTATATTTTAACTAGCTCCAAAAGAGTGCTCAATTCGGAGTTCACTTAAAATTCTGCAGCCATCAGTTGCCATCAGTTGAGCCATCGGCTTAATAATGAGTTGCGGTGCAGATTTTTGAGTTCATATGAGTGTTCGGGATGACCCGCTAGTTACGGGAAGATCTTGGTCTCTTTCTACGAGATCCCGCTAACCAGGTGACATTTTCTTGTTTCATAATGTGTGGCAAATCATGCTGTGACAGTGTAAACAAGTGATTACTTTTTTTACCGACAATGAAATGCTGTAAAACTCCGGGGGGGGGGGGGGGGTACTCTGCAAATTTTTGGGTGGCGGTGTGCCGTTGGGACTCTGAGACCCTTAACCTATACTAGACCATTTAAGCTGCATTTTGCAACCCTATTCTAAACTAAACACCGAAAAACCCTACCCTATCCTAGACCTATTCCAGACTCGTTATTTTTCAGAAACTCGTTCACTATCACAGTTATTAGTTAACAGGGGTCAGTAAAAATGCCGCACTGCCCGCCGTACCGATTTTTAAATGCCATTTGCCAGTAAACCTTGTCTAGACTAACTTCTTCACGCAACTAATCAGTTTTACAGAAAATGATACCCTATTCTAGACCAAAAATCTCTGATTACTTTACTGTATCCCAGACTAAACTGCCTGAAAACCATACCCTTCACAGCGGCACATACCTATGAAGCTCATATATGGGAGTCCCTCCCGGGGGGGTAAAACTATACCATAACTGTGCTGTCACTTTGGGTGATCTGATTTTAGCGATATACGAGCATCTGAAGTTTCCTCTATTAGGTCAATTTCGCTGGAACACGCCAAAAGTTATAGATCCTAAATAAAGTTATAAGAAAGTTATATGACTGATATCCCGCTGTAGCTGAATTTAAAAAATGTGTAAATATCCGGTTTCGAATGCCA
Source organism: Cladopsammia gracilis (assembly GCA_022457155.1). Lineage (NCBI taxonomy): Eukaryota > Metazoa > Cnidaria > Anthozoa > Scleractinia > Dendrophylliidae > Cladopsammia > Cladopsammia gracilis. Next base: position 1,256,298 of record JAJGOT010000072.1, on the reverse strand, counting down.
AACAAATTACACGAGTGATACCATAACATGCAGAACATGCTGCTTATAACCCTTCATAAGGCTTTTTCGGCTGGCAAACAAAAAAATATTGTGATAAAGATCCGTTTTTTCATTTAATTTGGTGTTAATTTTTGTAAAGAATTGCTGTAAAGGAGCTGTGGTGTGCTTGTATATAGCCTATATACAAGAGGGAGAGGGCATAACCGCAATAATGGTTTGTTATTATCAAACTGGTGGGATGAGGAGCGGGTGGGCTGTTTTTAAAGCTAGCAGTATTTTATGGTATAATTAGCAAATCACGCTGCTTTCAGGCAAGTTTGAGGGGGAATTGGAATTATCAACTTGTCGTTACATTCTTGAAAAGATCCCGTATGGTTTTACAATGACAAGCAAACGTGACATTATAGCTGGTGGGATGGCAGCGGTTGACCCAAAAGGTGCAGGACAAGAAGATTTTCTTGGCTGTACAAATCGAAAACGACAAGATTAGGATTCTTTACCATACCCTTACAAGGGTGGTAGCGCGGACTCTGGGAACGAGCCTTCGTTATGTTTGGTAAGGGTTTCACCGCGGTCAAACGTCCGAGGCGTTTTTCGTTTTATTTAGTGGGATTTCATTTAATATTAAGTGAAAACATGGGCAAGGATGTATAAAATAATAAGTTTATGTAACTATCTTTTCATCGTTCTCTAAATAATGAGCTTCTTTTCGTTGAAAACTTACCAAAACGCTTCGTGCCTGAGCAAAATTGTGTCGGCAAATGGCGCCGACAATTCTGCAGTTCATAGTCTTCAAACGCCTAGAACTTTTTTAGTAAACTTTCAAAACGTTCAGTGAATTGACAGTGTATTGGTAATATATTAAACTTCAAACAGTGAAAATGACAACCTTAACTTTGAAGTACTTTGCTTAGCTTTTGCAAATTTCTCTCGTTTGACCGCGGTGGAGGTCAGGGTTGAAACGGGACGTGTTTGAAACAACTGTGGAGCTCTGGGGACGAGAATACGCGCAATTTCAACCCAGGTCTCCAGGGGAAAGCGGACGGGGGCTTTTGGCATGATTAATCTAGATTCTTGTATTCCTTGTATATATGTAGTTGTGGCAGTAAAGAAACTAAGAAAAAGAAAAATTCTTCTTTCAGGATCACTGCAAAGCGAATAATCCAAATTTTATCCAGGATATTCGCGTTGGTTCGTTATGATCACACATGAATGATCACGTAATTTCAACCTAGTAACTCACCTGCCGGAATGAAACTTTTAGTTCATTTTAACAGTCGACTAACAAAAATGACAAAAGCGTCCTGGTAACCGCGATCGGAAAAACGCCCAGACAATTATTACAAATCTAAAATATGCGACATCTGTGTATTCATTTATTTTCTATTTATTTAGTCACGGCCGCACAGGGAGAAAAGTACAAAAATTAATGGAGTTCTGGTTATAAAATAAATCATTTTTAAGCAAATAACAGAAAATATAATGACTTCCGATAGAAGTAAAACCTTGTACAGACAGATCATACACGGGCGACAAAAAGCAGGAACTAGAGGCAATATGACACGCCGACCGGAAGTGGTGTCAAATGAAAGACAATTTCCGTTTTGACGATACCTCACGTCACGAAACTGATGGAACCTCTACCACAAAAAAATAATCTTTTTTTCACTCCTCGCTGGGGATAGCAAAAATAGGTCCATGCATGGAAAGAAAGCTTTAAGACAGAACTAATTTACTTAAACAATGGTATGTGTGCCCGTGTTGTCGCAACATTGTTTCAACGCTTGAACGCAGCGATTGACAACGAGAAGATTAGGACAATTGGATTAGGAAATTTGGTAAATGCTGAATTATAATTTATAGCGTGATTAAGAGCAAGCATTAAGAAATGTTATTTTGAGTGGGTGTGACAAACAAATTATGGTTGTATAGTTACTTGCAGCTGAAAAGCAGCTTTTTTGTTATGACTAATTTAACCTAGTGACGGTCATTTTTCCTTAAGGTCAAATCTTTTTTTATGTTGCAAGCGATGCTTTGTTAAAGGGCTAGTTTATAGGAAGTGACGATTTTCAACTCAAACAGTTTAATTTCCTGTTGGGTAAACCACCTTATCCCGTTCACTGGTGGTCAGTGGAAATCATACATCAAATATTTTGATTATACAGTGTTATATCTATGTATATAGACCCTATATAACCTCAGTATTCAGCGAACACTGAGCGAACACCGGTCACCAGCTTGGAGAAAAGGTAAGCACGTTTTACATTGACGACATTTTAAACAGACTTGGGTCTACCTTAGTTAGAATTAAACATGGGCCTGAGACACACAAGCTAAGACTGTTTAAAAATTCATTGAACACAGTTTCATTACATTTAAGCACCTTTTATTTTAAAAGACCAATCTCCGGTTTTCTCGGAACTCAAATGCTGTTAGCTCGTGTTTTAGACAATCACCGATCCGTAGTCTTATCCATCCCCTGTTACTTCTTTTTCGAAACCACATTTTTGAAGAACCAAAAATTGAATTAATTTTCTAATATGGATGAAAATATTTAATATTGAATTATGTGGAATATGTATTTTAAAAATTCTTAGTCAAAGGCGGTTTTGACACATCAGTAGCTTTTGTACGCCGCCTTGCAAGCCGTCTTGCTTGCGTGCCATCTTAAGAGCATCTTGTGCAGACTATTGCAGCTTACGCAGTAGCAAGAAAATTGTAGGCCAAAAATCCGAAAAAAAAAAAAACGCACGCGATGAGTACCACCACGTTTTGACGTTTTTTTTTTTTTAATCTATTCGTTTTAGACGTTTTACACAATCAGTTAAAATTTACTTGAACGTTTTCTTATATGAACCAGTTGACACCCAATTCTGGCGGCGTAACATGTGACACTAGTGCTTTCATGTATCCAAACGGCATATAAAACTTATGATGTGAATAAGCTTACACTATGGTCGGTTGTCTCGCGATTTTTTTTTTTTTGTAGAAAAAAACTGATTCACGAGAAAAACTTTTTTTATAAGTTCTTCGCATTTTTTATGTAAACTTCCTGAATGACTTCCGTATCATCTGACCAATCAAAATACAATATTTGTGGAAGCCGACGTACAACCCTGATTAACAAGCCTTTCCTAAATATACCATAATATTCTTCAAAAAAAAAAGATTGATCAGGGTCAGCACCGGTATGTACTTGGTGTATCCCTTATTATTTTGTATTTAAACACTTAGTTTTCATTTTAGTAGAAATAAAAGGTAAAACAACAGTAGAACAGGGAATCGAACTTGCTCCATGCACACTATCCACTACACCACCGAGGACTAGCTGCCGGAAACTGTAATTTCTAAGGGATATAAGATAACATGCTGCTAGCCCAGACCATATATAAGAACTAACCCTTTCGATGCACTGGAAATACTGGAATCAGTGCTTAACCCTAAATACTAAAATCAGTGCTTCAACCCTAGATACTGTAATCCGACCCTAAATTACACTGCAATATATCTAAATACATTACAATAAGGGATACTTCTCAAACTCATTAATAATTCATGACGAGAACACAAAGGAAATCACTACCGTGAAGGAGGTTTTGAAATCGTTTCTTAATTTGCATAGATTTTGGCGATTTTATTCCTTCGTTTTCTCCGCATTTAACGATCAGTTTGAGAAGCTATATCAAACACTCGAAACAGTGTTTCATCAGATTTCCAAACACCTTGAAGTGGTTTAAAAAAACTCGGCTGCGCCTCGTTTTTCCAATCCACTTCTCGGTGTTTGGAAATCTGATGAAACACTGTTCCTCGTGTTTGATATATTACATGAAGTACTATACATTATGATCAGGGATGATAAACACCACAGACCATGACGCTGACCAATAGGATCGCGGTTTGTTGGACGAGAATGACTTCAAATGCATGATGATACAAGCATAAATGAGTGATGACAGTGATGAATTTCAGAGTATACCAGTGAAATATCTCACGACTGACTTGAGTTTCGGCATAACTGACACGAGCCTTTAGACGAGTGTGCATACAAAGAAAAATCAATGCAAATCACAAGCAGGGTATTTAATAAGACTCAAAAACTATAATGACGGCAAAACCACAACGACAAACCAATGGAGAGTGCCGGATCTTTTGTAGACCTGGATCAGTAAAAATATTGAAATAGTATACTGTAAAAACGGTAAACTGATCCTTACGGCAAGGAGAAGAGATTGAGACAGGAGGGAAATAAAAAACAAACAGTTAAATATATTTGCCAAATATATTCAACTGTTTGTTTTCAGTTTATTTCACTTCCACACGTATCCGGATATTTTTGAATCCGCAACTTTTTTGTTGCGGATTAGCCTTCCGTCAACACGTATCCGACGAATTCGGCTTACGAATCCGCAACTTTTTGAATCCGCTCTCCAGAATGGAAATTTTTGAATACGCTACGAGTACGGCATCGTGTGGACGGTCGAATCCGGATATTTTTTAATACATGGTCGACCGAAATGTTATCGCTTCACTTCTACTTGGACTTATTTCAAGTCTAATAACGTGTTTACAGTTGAACTTGGCTTTAAACTTAGCCTTTGCGCATGCTCTGTTGACAACATTTAAAGACGAGGAGGACAAATAGATTCGAATACGCTACGTGTGGACACGAATATTTTCTTATCCGCAACAAGAAAGTTGCGGATTCAAAAATATCCGAATACGTGTGGACGGGGCCTCAATCTCTTCTCCTTCCCGTAAGGATCAGTTTGCCGCTTTTACAGTATACTATTTAATGGTATAACACGAGAAAGCATTGCATAACTATTTTATCCCATGCATTTATGACGGTTTGGTGCCATTGAAGGTCTTCCAAAGATTTCAGAGTAACTTTCTCCGAAAATACAATGCTATTTGAAAGTTTATGATCAATTTCTGAATTTTCCGAAATTCCCGACAATTTCCCAAAAACTTTCGATGATTGTCCAAAGGTCATTTTAACGTTTTCCGAAAATTGCCGAAGATTACTGAAGAAGATGCGAAGATGTTTCACACCACTGCTTAGTTCAATTTTTGACGCCGAGAAAATACCTTTGAATAAACCCGTGGGATACTGCAGAATATAGAACGGCGCCTTTCCAGCCTTCTGATTGGCTGTATTCACGGCATTGACGGGATAGATACATGTCTCACACGCCGAACAAGTAAAATCGAAAATAATTTCATTTTTCTTGCTTTTTAAATTATCTAAATTATCTCGTATCTACTTCTCTACAGCTTTAGGGTTTAGTCTGCAGGTTTATAAACTTTGTACACTCAATATTACAAACACAACTTTCAGTGGTGGAACATCCGATAGCACAATATCCTGCTGCGGTTTTACTAAGCCTGCTATTTTTAAACAAAATAATCTAACGTCTTTCAACATGTTGGGCTTTTTTGGCCACCACGCGCGATTAATGTAACAACACTCGACTTAATTTTATAAGGATAAATTGCACGATATTGCGTGAGATTTTCTGTCTATTTGTTACTCACATGACTTGATACGTTTCGCGGGAAGGTGACGTGACCCAAAGTGTTATCGCATTATCACGGAGGCTTGGTCTACATTTTGATTGCTTTTGCTGGATCATTCAGTTTCAAATAAGATATCTTCCTTGTTGTTGTTTTTGTTGTTGTTTGTTTTTTTTACCTTTTACAAATATTGTTAATAATTAATACTTAATACTTAATTAATTAATATTATTAATAATGAATACAAATATTGTTAATAATTTTAGAAGAGGTCAGTTTTTGTTTGCATATTCTGACGGGCGTATACATTTTGCATAGTATAACCGACGCGGAATATTTTTCTTTTTTATCCCTGACGATGCCGTTGATCGAAAGCTTGGATTTTAGCGTTTAATCACAGTAGTTTTAGGCCTCATTCGAAAATTTTTATATTGTTAAAATGCTACTGAAGGACAACATCCAAAGATTTTGCATAGTGTTTTTTAACAACAGAAAACGGTAACTAATTAATGACTCACTTGTGTAATCGTCGACAGATAAGTTCACACAAAGCCAAGGTGACTCGTTTCAATTAAAAACAATGGAAGAATGTCGGGAAAACAAACTAATTATCGATTAGTTTGTATGAAATGAACTCTTAATCGACTCCTTGACACTAAATAAACTTGCTATTTAGATGTATTTTCCAGAACGTGTATGGCTGTTTCTTAAATTAAAAAAACAGTCATAAATGTTTGATGAACTGTGGTGGTCTTTCCAATGATTACGGACAAAGTACATGTAACGCATTTTACACTAAAAGAATTATCAACGACACCAGTTTTGGATCAATTTGTTAGTTCAATATACTTTACCTATCTTGGAATAGAAGGAAACTGGTTACGTTATTGACAACAGATTCAAAATGCAGTGCAAACATGAAAATACGAACATACTTTGTGAATTAGAAGGGATTCATGTCATGATAAATTGTCGTTACAGTTTTGAAAAGCTGAATGGCTTGCATTGCATTGAAATACTAATTACTCAAAATGTGTACGTGGAGTAATTTATCCTTGCATATTTGTGACAAAAATGACCGTGTCATTCAAAACTTCCGTCCGTTTCCACCTGTGTCCATTGTAAGACTTTTGAAGTTAAAACTTACGCATTAGCAAGAGTGTTTTAAAACTACTAAAATCTAAGACTGCAATACTAGTATAGTATTGTATTTCTAAAAGGACAAATGAGATGCAGATTCAAAGACTCTTTGTGATTTCTTCGACAGAAAAGAATTGAGTCAAAGGAAATCAGCTCTACACTGTATTAAGCTCAGGCTGTTGTTGTCTCACTTCCTTCACGGAATTCTCCGTGATCTGTTTGTTCACTATAGTATTTTCAGTTCATACGCACTCTTTGTACACCAGTGTAATGTTCGTTGGCTGTGTATAGCTAACGACGTTAATTGAAGTTAATTTAATTAACAAAACATTACAGACAAAATTAGTTAATCAAAGGAAAATTGATGACTGGTATCACTTCCTTTGCGAGATAGCAAAAAGAAATGTTAGACGCTATAAAATGGAAGAAACGCTATGAAACTGTTCTGAAAAGAAGATATTTACATCATAAGCTGTCAATTGAAAAAACAAGAATCGTCTTACCATGTTAAAGGAATACACATCGAAATGCCTCAGAATGTTTGCAACTATAACTGATAAAACGATTAAGTAACTATAGCCATCGCGTCAATGACCCGCATTATCTTGGTCGCGAGCTGATAAGAGACTGTCTGATTCAAAGGCCTCACACTCTCCTTCCTTCCTCTTCCACTGATAGATTAGCCTGCAACAGGCTTCAATTTATCATTAATCCTGCGAAGAAACAATCAACGGTTCTCGCAGAATATAAATTAAATTGATAACCAAACCGACACATGAACTTTCAGTAATTTGGCCATGACCTGCCGTAACTGATTGGCAAACCCAAATTAGCTGTCTCGCTGTCCAATTTAGCTCCCTGTTGGAAATTGCTTTACTAAACAAAGCTTTTCGCTGCTTTTCCTGGGAGAGATTCTTAGTAACAGCGGGCTCCTGACATTTTCACACTGTTTTGTGACAAAACTTAAATTTTAGGCTGAAAACCAACCTGGCTGCAACTACGACCTCACGGTTGCCTCATTAAAATGCTTGAGACTGAAAATGTGTTCCATACGGACGGGGAATTCTCCAACTATTCTAAGCGGGGCAAGTTCATTATTTTTACTGACGTGTTAAGGGAGACCAACAGTTGATTCAAATGGCTCATTACACGCGCGACACAATCAGCTGATTTTCAACACTTCTCCTCCGAAAGGGAACAACCGCTATGAATTAAGCTCATTTTTTATGCTTTTGACAGTTCTGGCCTCCTTGTATCTGCATGATTTAGTTTCACGCGATTCAACTGTTTTTGCTTCAGTAGCAAGTCTTACAGCCTGATTTCCCAGGACGGCATGCGATTTCAGGTTAGTTGACAGAAACCAATGATATAGAAACCCTCTTGTTTTTTTCCTCTGTGAAGTAGATTCTGAAGTGGTCTTTGAGTTGATGCATTCCAAGACTGTTAAATAGGAGTGAAACAGTGGTATAAAATAGTTTAACAAACGGCCATTGACTGATAAACAACAGCTTTACTCTGCGAAAATTTTGAGTATTTGTAAAAAGGTGCTTTATAAATTAGTTTGTTTGTGAACATAAAATAAGCTTTGCTTTTACAAAATACAACAATAACGACTTCAGACTGGGGAAAATGAGAAGTAATTGATGAATGCACTGAGATGTGTTCAGCTGCGTTAAATAACAGCATGTAGAATGTTTAATACGGTTTCAACAGCCGAAAACTGAAGATTGTGTGTACATCAACTTCATAATTGAAAATGGTTAAAGATGTGAACATGCAAAGCTCTGACTTTACTGTATGAGCATAAACTTTGGCGATCAGCCAAACTTGACTCCTTAATCAACGCTGACGAGTACTAAAAAAAACACAACATGCACTTTAAAAATCACCGTTAAAAATATCGTTTATCCTCCGTTTTGAAAAATCATTTTCAGCTAGCTGAGTTCCCTTAGATCATGGATCAAAAACGACTTCGCTCTCGTTTTAGAAAGATATAGGAACAGCAAGTCCACATGGGAGATCTACCATATGCATGCTTAGCGCCATACTGCGATCTCGCTGGGGTCAGTTAATGTCATCTTACAAAACTAAAGCTCAGGAGGCCTAATTAACATAAGCTTCATAGTTTCTTTTAGGCCTCCTCGCCATTGTTACCTCTATTCTTCTTATATTAATGTGTTATTGTAGTATGGCAAATAAAAAATAATAATAATAATAAAAAAAGTTACAGACAATTTACGCTGAGTTTCTTTAGTGACGAGTTTTCGTGAGAGCTTCAAATAACCCACGGTGAAGATGACATAGAAACAGCATAAGAAATATATGTAGCTTTTAAAATCTACTACTAAGCCAGCATCTTATTTCTCCTAGAAGAATGAAAATAATCTAAAATAGTTTTCACACAGTTATATCTGAAGATATTGTAAGAAATACATGAAGATAAATGGGGAGGAAATGTAAGGTGTCGAATTATTACGGTATGCGTTTTTACCGACTGTAATTTATTTCAAAATTTCGGTGGTTTGAATAAATATATTAAATAGTACTTGAAGTTTTCAGCCGTTTTCTTATAAAAAAAAAAAAGTTGGTAAAATTATTTGTTTGCCTTTTCAGGATAGCTAAATCTAAATTAAATCTAAACTTTTCTCCATTTTTGTATTATTACATATAAAAAAAGCAATCAAGTCAATTCAAAAAGTTTGCATAAAAATACTGAAGCTGGTTTAAGTTTACCTTTGTCAAAACCATTTTTAGAGATCCTGTAGTCATTAAATTTTGAAACTGTTATTGTTGAATAGAGGTTTTGCACGGCAGCCATGTTGCATGGCAGGAACAATAGATTATTTTCCCTATGGGAAAGAATGATCTTTTTAATGCAAAACATTTTCATTGTTCCTGCCATGCAACATGCAACATGGCTGCCGTGCAAAACCTCTGTAGGAAGATATGACAGTGTCATGACAAAATGAAATATTGCATACCAGCCGGGTCAAAAAAGATGGTATCCATATGTGACAGGAGTTATTAGTGTAATGTTTGTTTTATCGCCCTGAAGCTGAAGTGAAAACTGACGATTTACAAAAGTTACGGTTGATGGCAAGTGTTAAGCAGTTAACATTCCGCACACTCTTTTCTGATATAAGAGCGTCTAATTTTCGATTTGAGGCTGACCTGGGACTTAACGCTCTTATTCTTTTTTTTTTTTTGGTGACTTCAACCTGAAAATGTTCTTACGATTTTCTTAAGATAAATTGCATAATATTTCAGTAAATCATCGGTTCTGAATGAAAAGAAAAAAAAATAGACCAAGTCGTACCAATTTCCTAATTGTTATACAAATTTGCTATTTTAAAATGGAAAATGACCTGCAACGTTGCAACGTTTCCTGTCAACCATTTCGGGCTCTGTTGGACCGTCAAACCTACTAAAATGTTTTTTTTTTTTGCTCTACGAGAACAGAATAAAGACGTTCTTAAAAAAGTGCTCAGCCTGGGTTTTATATGTTATATGTGAAAACGTTTTAGATTTTTTCTTTGTTCTAGGCTGGTCATTAGCAGATTTTAAAAGCTACATAAATTAATTATGTTAACTCCTATGTCAGCTTCACCGTGGGTTTTTTGAAGCTCTCACGCAAAAAAAAAAAACACATCACTGTTAAAAAGGAACTCAGAGTAAATCGTCTGTAACTAACCGCACGTTCCAATCCAAGCCTTAACGTGTGTATTCCAGAGGTGCAGTCAATTGCGCTAAAACAGTGCTCGACCTTAACTTTTTGGCTTACTAGTCCTTGGGCTAGTGGGGTCGGAAATTCACTAGCCAACAGGCATCATCTTCTCAAATTTTACTAGCCCAAACCCATTTTTTACTAGTCCTGGACTAGTGGACTACCGCTAAGGTCGAGCACTGTAAAAGTTTCTTCCATCTTCTGGATCAAAGTTATCCATATCCGACACCAACATTGGATAAATAAATAAATACTGTGAGTTATTTCCCCGCACCACTTGACTTGCATTAGATGAGGTCTGTATCTTGGATGGATAGATATTGGGTGATATGCAGGTTTCCAGCAACTCATGAAGGAAATAAATCTGTTATCACTATGAGTAATGAGATCTTGATTGAGGCTTAACACGTGTTTGCCACATTTATGCCAATCTCGATTTAAAAATAAATTTGTGACTTTGATATCTCTTTCCTGACATTGAACTCTGGCTAAACGCTGATGTGAATACTTATGGAAACCGAGGTATGTGTTTGTATCTGTAAAACATTGATCATGACATACATGAAGGATTAATGTTAGCCTTCGATTCTTATAGTTGCATCTCGCTTGAGCGCAAGGAATGTGCTATATTGGTACTATTGGTCTAAATATGGGTAGTGCTGTGCAACGTGCGGATATCCATTCCACCACTTCACAATTTAAAAAGTATTATCGTTAGAATTCACAAATTTTTAGATGTAAAATGTCTGGAAGAAAACGAAATTAAAAGAAATCTTTAAATGTAATCCAAATCTACACACTTGAAAGGCAGCGCACAGCGCAATTTCACGTCTGCAGCGAAATTACATCTACACAAGAAAGCTTTGACGAGGAATGTTGTTACTAATCGGCGAAAGCTTGGATTTTACTGTTTTATCACAGTAGTTTAAGGTTTCATTCGATAATTTTATATTCTTAAAAAGCCTACTGAAGGACAACATCCAAAGATTATAATAATAATAATAACAATAATAATAACAATAATCAATTTATAACACATCATATCCAAAAGGCTCAATAGTGCCTTGCAATATTGTTATTAAAAAGAACAGTAAAAATTAAGCACAGTAAAAATAAAACTATGCATTATCAAAGGCTTGAGAAAAAAAGACGTCTCTAGCTCACTTAAAATACACTTAAAGTACAAACCCGAGTTGTTCCTGGTGGATAGGGTATCTATCCATTGGATAATATAATTGGTTTTGTTTAGGATTATCCATTGGATAGCAATTTTCCGGTTGATGGAGTAATCCACCTTTCGAAGAACCAGAGCCAGTTGATCTGGCAAGGAGCCGAATCCAGAATAATGGTGCATGAACAGCACTGAAATGAATTCCCACCAGATGTTTTTCTTGGGCTTGTTTAATACCTGATTAGGTATTTTGTGTTATTTGTTTCTCATTGTTTAAGATCCCTCCCAATATACCTGGCATGTACAGGTCGCAATGATGGATGTTGCAATAATCACTTCTGATACGTCTCTTGCAATTCGTAAGATAAGATAAGATATCCGGGTGTTTCTTGGTGTTGCGGAAGCCATTGTTGGTTAGCTTTTGTGTTGTGGTGTGGGTATTGTTCAGTGTCTTTTGAATCTTTTGTTTTACGTCATTTGGTGATCACACCATCCGCAACACCAAGAAACTACCAGATATCCTTATTTAACCCTGTCACCCAGAGTCAATTATGAATACATATATTGTAGTTTTTACTTTTGAGTCTGTCAACGAAATGCTATAGTGTGACCATTCAAATGAAACCCGTCTTTAGCAGTACTTTTGCATGGTACCATTTGTTCTAACTTTTGAGTCTGTCAACGAAATGCTATAGTGTGACCATTCAAATGAAACCTCTTTAGCAGTACTTTTGCATGGTGCCATTTGTTTTTCAATATTTTACAAAATAAAATTTCGGATTTTTTTTTTTAATTTTGATCTTCGGCCCTCTTGGGAGTAAAGAGTTAAACAGGGTAACCGTTGCAGTATTTACAAGAAGCGCTATTTAGTAATAATGATCAACATGGTTGTGTAACATACGTTTCTCTATATACTTGTTTTCTTAAATATCTCTAAACGAGTTAGTTAAAAATGAGAAGACAAAAAAATAACGAAGACGCAACAAATCAGATATTTTACATATTTAAATGTTAATGTAACAACACACTGACACACAGGCCTGATATTGGTCAAGCAAGGTCAACAATTTGCAAGCTGCTCACTTTCAAGCTCTATTTTGTCACATGAAATCTCAAGAACATCAGATGACTTAAGATAACAAATGGAATGTACACCAATGATCAAATAACAAAAACAAAAACAAATCGATTCGTTTTAGTTGGCCACCCAAGAAGATGCAAAGAGCGAAGATAGCCTCCTCACACCGCTCCAGGCTGAGGCAGGCTACAGTGAGTACGTATTGATTCACAAAGCCAACGAAAATATACGAGGAATCGTTGCAATAACCAAGAGAAACATATCCGTTCAATGAAGTGTATTTGAACATGACCCTACTAGCAGGATATTAGCAGATAGTCAAGTACACAACAACCAATTACAGGCCTTATAGCTCTACGAACGTGTTATACAGATATAGCTTGTGTATGACCTTTTCACCGGCACAAACCGCCGTATATTATATATCTTGATCGTATTTAAGTTTAACCCTTTCACTCCCAGAGTCAATTATGGAGACATGTAGTGTAGTTCTAACTTTTGAGTCTGTGGACGAAATCCTATGGTGTGACCATTCAAATGAAACCTCTTCAGCAGTACTTCTGCATGGTACCATTTGTTTTTCAATATTTTACAAAATAAAATTTGGGATTTTTCTTGAATTTTAATGTTTGACACTCTTGGGAGTGAAAGGGTAACTGCTTCCGACGCAGTATTCAAATTACTAAGACCAAAACCACAAGCATAGCTTAATTTCACAGAGGTCGGAATGGAAAGGATGACGCGATGAGTTTCCCCGGAAACCTTGTTCAGGTTTCTTTGTACAAACTTTGAATACGTAAGGTTCTTTAGTCTTTTTTTTTTAGGTTCGTTAGACTTCACAGGGCAGTTTTTCTTATTTGCCAAACAAAAAGTCATTCCTGAAAACAGTCACATTTTGGTGGGTATTTTTGAGATAAAAAGAACCGATTTCGATTTCAAGATTTCAAGTGCAGAAAACAAGTATTAGTATTTGGATCAAAAATATCTTATTTGAGTCAAGCACGGATTACAAATGGTTAATTTTAACATAGGATTGGAAGCGCCGCGAAAAACAGGAAATAGAAATAGATTCATTCATGATATCTGCTTTGAACGTTTAATGAAATCTGTGCCCGACATTTATACACCAGAAACAGGATCTGTTCGTGGCGTCCTTGAGGAAAAAATCAAATGTACTTCACTGGTGTCACTCACGTTTCAAAAGCACTGACATTACAAGAGAAAAAGTTGAGTCAGTTAACTTTAGTAGAAATATATTTTTGTGAGAAAATAAGTCAAAGGCCAAATAGTTCTGCATTCTTTGAAATTCTTAGTTTGTTACAAAATACAGTATTTTGGTTTTCCCACAGACTGTCGAAAATAACCCATACAAATATCACTTAATTTTGAATAAATAGTTAATATTTCTCTGTCGCTTTCTTCAGTTCGATGCTATAAAAATATTGATCAATCTTTCAATTGTCTTTATTCTAAAAACAAGGAGTTGTTAAATATATTTTTTACTGACCCCTTGGTCAGTTTTCGTTGGCTTTAGCCAATTTGTTTTCTCAGCTGTTTAGTATAATTGCATTAAACCCGGCATTATTAAATTATTTCACAGCAGTGAATGTCTGATTGCCTTTTCTTTTCAAGCCTCGTGCGTTTACAAATTTCTCGGTGAACATTCAATTATAGTCGACTGCGAGACTTTGTCGTGCCAATATCATTTTGTTTGCTAAGAGACCGCAAGCAAGTTTTCGCTAAAAGCTGAAGAATTCACTCATTAAAATGCTCAAAGACTGCCCGATCTTATAGAGCACCGACAATCAACCCATTTGTACAATGTCCATACAATGGCCTTACCACGAAATTGCCACTTTCCAAGGCCGGGCACCGACTCAGTCCCATTAAGGCCGCTACTATTGTACAACTTCAAACACGACGGCGGAGACACACACAGTTATTAATCCACTAATATCAACAGTCTAAAACCAATAATTTGTTTACCGCAGAAGCGTTACATTGTCATCATAACTTCCGTTCGTCATTTCATGTCGCTTTGTCGCCAGTTCTTAGCATTTACGCTGCTGGAAAGGCGAATAACTACTGATATGCGGTCAGTCAAAGGCTGCCGGTACTCTTGAAGCAATATAATCGGGGATAAGCTGGAATGCTTTGATCAGCATATCTTTCATGGGCACGGATTTACAAAAAAAAAACAAGTTTCAAGACCTTCGAGATAAAGACCCAGTGGTTAGTAATGTAGCAAGAATGTACACAGAGGAAATGACTGCGTGTAAAGAGTTTGTTAACCTATTGACGCGGACGCTAATCGGCTAATAATGACCATGATTAATTTACTGTTCTACTTGTTTATTTTGTCAAGTAAAGCGACTCTAAATAGTACTAAATATTGATCTAACCGTTAAATTTGTGTGCAATGAAGATTGCTACCTTTAGATTGAAAGCTGTAGTTACTGCTGCCATGTCGTGTCCATGTTTATAAACAGTGAAATGTAAACACGAGACTTGAAGTCTCAAACATGTTAAACAGACCGTAAAATTTTAAGCCTGAAAACAAAAAAACCTTTTATTTCACTGACGGAGCTGAACTACAGTACAATGAAAACTTTGCTTTGCGGCACAGTAAAATATTTTAAGCGTTCTTTATGAGCTGTAAAAAAACGAGCTACCGCGGATAACACATCACGAATACGTTCCCCCGCGGTAACAGCTCAAAGCATGTATATAATGAAAGCGAAATATCTTGAATGTTTTCTTTTCTTTCCAACAGGGAAATAACAAACGTCCAGTTACACCCAGTTGAGGTAATGGAGCGGTATATAAAATCCTGGGGGCGGCTTACTCAAGCCAACTTTAGCATCCACGCTCAGTGAACGTTAAACAGCAACAAGGATTGGACACTGTTTAGGTATCGAGGAACCAAATGGGGTGGAAAATGGTTAGTAGCTTAGATCAAGTCATTTTTATTGAGTATTGCATAGTACTGAGGCGGGCAATAAGAGACTACTCTTAGAAAGTTCATCCAGTTAAAAAGTAACATCGACTACCCTTTAACTCCCAAGTGCCAAAGATCACAAAATTCAAGAAAAATTCCAAACTTCATTTTGTAAAATATTGAAAAGCAAATGGTACCATGCAAAAGTACAGCCGAAGAGGTTTCATTTGAATGGTCACACCATAGGATTTCATCAACAGACTCAAAAGTTAGAACAAATGGTACCATGCAAAAGTACTGCCGAAGAGGTTTCATTTGAATGGTCACACTATAGGATTTCATCAACAGACTCAAAAGTTAGAACAAATGGTACCATGCAAAAGTACTGCTGAAGAGGTTTTATTTGTAATGGTCACACCATAGGATTTCGTTAACTGACTCAAAAGTTAGAACTACACTACATGTCTCCATAATTGACTCTAGGGAGCGAAAGAGTTGACAAGTTATAAATGAAAAGTGCTAACTTAAACATAAGTCATATTGTATACTTGCATAAGGCAACGTTTTAACAACGGTTCCAGCAACTTTTTGTGTTACATACTCAAAAGTTAGAACAACACTACATGTCTCCATTATTGATCAGTTCTGGGAGTGAAAGGGTTAATGCTCTTCAAGTGTCTAAATTATTCATTTGTGCGAGTTACTTTATAACTTTTTGGCAACTTTTGACCATTTTTTAATCATTAGGTGACAATTTTCCATGTTTTCTTTAGATTAATACTGAACACTTAACGTCAAAACCAAGAGAAATGCAACTGACTTATTATATGGTCGATTGAACTTTCCATTTGACTCTTCACTCACCAAACATACGCGACTTATCCGCGGTCAAACGAGAGAAGCGCGGCCGAGGTTTAACCACGGTCAAACGAGAGAAATTTGCAAAAGTTAAGCAAAGTACTCAAAAAATAAGGTTGTCATTTTCACTGTTTAAAATTTAATATATTGCCAATATACTGTCAATTTACCAAACGTTTTGAAAGTTTACCAAAAACGTTCTAAGCGTTTAAAAACTGTGAACTGCAGAATTGTCGGCGCTATTTGCCAACATAATTTTCATCAGACGCAAAGAGTTTTGATCAGTTTTCAACGGAAAGTCTAACTGGTCAGCAACAAAAAGGAGAGAGGGCATTGGGGACAAAACTGGCTCAGTTGAAATTCCAAAGTGGAATTCTCTCTCCACAGCGGTCAAACGTTCGAGGCGTTTTTCGTTTTATTTAGTGGGATTTTATTTAATATTAAATGGAAATACGGGCAAGGATGTATAAAAAAAATTAGTTGACGTTATTATCTTTTAATTTTCCTCAAAATGACGAGCTTTTTCCGTCGAAAACTGACCAAAACTCTTTGCGGCTGATCAAAATTATGTTGGCAAATAGCGCCGACAATTCTGCAGTTCACAGTTTTTAAACGCTTAGAACCTTTTTTAGTAAACTTTCAAAACGTTTGGTAAATTGACAGTGTATTGGCAATATATTAAACTTTAAACAGTGAAAATTACAACCTGAACTTTTAAGTACTTTGCTTAACTTTTACAAATTTCTCTCGTTTGACGGCGGTTAAACTGTCAGTATTCACAGGATAAAATTGTTTTTTTTTTATGTTGTTCACCAGACACTTCTATGCGTTGCAACGTTAATTATCATGGCAAGATTGTGCACCGCTCGTTCCAGCGTAAGAATGAAGCTCCGAGGAAGCAATAAGGCGTTCAGACGACACAAGGCAAGCAACACATGGAGAAACTGCACACTAAACACACAAAAGCCACAGACGAGGAAAGTGCGACAGGGACACTGCGACGAACGGGCTCCGCCAACACATACAAGATCAGGGCAACTGTACAGTAAAATGGGATTCTTTTTGACAGTTCTGTATAATGGCACCCTTCACGGAGTGAACTTCACTTACTGCCAACGAACTAAAAGATGTAAGTTATTATTAACTTAAGTAGCGAGCAAGCAATGTCTGTTTATATAAATTGTTTGCTATACCCCATTTTTCTCTCATCATTTCTAAACATCTATATAGGTATCTGCAGCCCAAATAGTTTTAAGCTAACCTAAACTGAAAAATATGGCGGGTGTTGTTCTCGGCTCGCAATTTTCATTCGCGTCCCACCCCCTCTACCTGCAATCCTGGAAATGGCTGGTTATGAGCCGTCTGTTTGGTCTGAAATGGGTCAGGGTTATGAGCCGCTGGCTTTGTTGCTAATCCTGATTAACGCCAACATTGAATTTAGAACTTCTGAATACGATTTCTAATTTCCTTGCAGGTACGTTTCAGCTTCAGTCATGTGGCACGAGTATAATAAGAATAAAACATGAACAGTCAGGATTGTATGTGGCCATCAACAAAGTCGGCAAGGCCTACACCACCCCGGTAAGTTCTCTCCTTCACACTACACAACCCCGGTACGTTTACTTCCCCATACTACACCACCCCGGTAAGTTTACTCCCCACACTACACCACCCCGGTAAGTTTACTCCCCACACTACACCACCCCGGTAAGTTTACTCCCAACACTACACCACCCCGGTAAGTTCCCCACACTACACCACCCCGGTAAGTTTACCCAAGAGTCTCAAGAGTGTATGCGGGTTATCCCAAGAGTGCATACACGTTATCTCAAAAGTGCATGCGGGTTATCCCAAGAGTGCATACAGGTTATCCCAAGAGTGTGTGCAGGTTATCACACGAGTGCATGCAGGTAATCGCAAGAGTGCACGCATGTTAACCCAAGAGTGCAACCGGGTTATGCCAAGAGTGCATGCAAGTAATCGCATCGCATTGTTGGCCTAACAAGTCTTAAATTAGGGTATACATTTACAAAGTTGTTGTATTTACTGCAAATTCCCTATAGAAATAAACGTCTAATGTTTATTGTAAGTTGAAATTAGACAAGTAAACTGTATTCAGCAAGTCAAAAGCACTGGTCAAAAGACAAATCCGAGTCCCTGACGGGCGTCGTCCAGTCCCCTACACGTTCGGTTGCTTTGAGCAACTGAGCTACGAGCTCAACCAAGTTGTTTGTACCATGATTGCAACATGCTGGCTACAGTTCAGTTACTATAGTAACGGAGATCCCATTTGCCATCTTACTCTTACAGTGTCGGACCCTGGAGATTCTCTCCAGTCTCTAGCATTTTCACTTCCCCTCCCTCCCCCTTCCTCCCCCCTCCCCCCCCCTTTCCCTTCCGATGTTGTTTGGATTCGCCACTGTGTTAAAATACCTACATGTTCTGATTTTTATTACATCAACAGAAGAGCCAAAAGTCAAGTACACTGCTCATAGAAGAAATGATTGCAAATGGTTTTACGGTGTTTAAGTCAGAACGAGGATACAGAAAAGGAAAATGCATGTATCTCGCGTTAAAGAAAAACGGTTCCGCTAAAAGATCTTTACGCTCAAAAAAGTTCGTTCAGTTCATGGTGCTCTAGGAAACGAAACTGTACAAACTGCAATGTGAAGAAACAATTAAACAAGAAATTATAAGAGAGAAAACGGACCAGAGGAGGACCGTTAATACAGTCCTCGACTTCATGCACAAGCAGCGTGGTGACGTCACCCCTACTGCGAGACATGTTAGCAATAGCTAAGAGAATATTGTGTACAATATATTTATTGAACAGTCTGGAAGTTGTTAAAACTAGCGAGAAATTACTTCCCATCTATTCGCTTTATTACCATTAGACGTTTCAAAAAAGCTCGCGATGTATTTTTACATTAAACAAAATGCTATTTATTTTTTAAGATTTTATAAATAATCTTTTTAGAAAAATATAATAGTTACGTTAAGAAATAATAAGCAATAACAGATAATTCTTATCAAGTGACCCCATAAACTGATTTATGGAGCAAGAACGAACTGTTTTTCGACCACGGTGACGTTCTGTTGGTACATATTACACTGATATTACGTCTTCGTCATAAAACTCATCCATCAACTTAACATCTCGACGGTTCACGGGCGAATAACTTTAAAAAACGAAGTCAACCATATCTATGTTAGGCCTGGTTTAAGAGAGCACTTTATAGAGAACTAAACCTGTTTACAAACAGGTAACAAACAGGTTAGTCTAGTAGCTACAAGTTGATCATAGACAGTGTCATGCGGCTTCAAAGCACAGCTCACAATAAACAACGCTTAAATGTTCAGTTTACCCGTTTCAATTTAGTTAACGCCATGGTTTTGTTAAACCGTGTCTAAAACGACGTTTAAATAATAGGCGGTAAAACGCACACACCAACCAATTAGCTGTTTCATCAGGGACTCAAAGTTGGCCATGTATAAGACATTCCATGTCTAAGGCCAATCTAAGGCCATGTCTAAGGTTAATCCTTACAGGGGCTATGTCACCATTTTCAGGGTTACTTTAAGCCAAAAGATACAGTTTTGTTCAAAATTCTAGTAATGCTCTAAGAATAAAAACTAGCAGTAATCAAAGATTATGGAGACGCCTTCCAAGATTTTCGGTGGAAGTTAACCCCTGAAAAAAAGCAATAGGGGCGGCCATTTGGCAGTCCGGACACCAAATATTTTCACATTTTTCTGCAAGCAAGGCACAGGGTAACCTACACGAAATGTGGATTGCGTTCTTCGAACGCGATGAGTGTCTTGGGCTGCGGATGGCCAGGATGAAAATGGATTACAACTCCATGTTTATCGCCTTGTGATTGGAAAACTCGCTATAACTCTTATTATGGTTTATTCTCTCTTTGAAAAATCACGTGACATCTTCCTCTTAGGGTTGATAATTTATAAGCATTTCGTGAACGACAAAGGTACTAAGTTTAAATTTGGGGCCGTTTTGATCCCAAAACCTGCAAATCCCCTCTTTTAAGGGGCCACAATAAAGGAGGGACATTGAAGGCCCGTTTACACAGGCGATTTTTTGTGCAATTTTTGTCGCGCGCAAATTGCATCTTCAAATCGCATGTGTAAACGGGCGGCGATTTCAGTGCGATTTGGGAGCGATTTATCGCGCGACGTCGGAGAGGTTTCGAAACCTGATGCAACTTGGCGGCGATAATCAAATGTCGCACCGAAATCACACAGAAATCGCCGCTAGTTTACACTTGCGATAAAAGTTGCATTGGAGAGCGCGACAAAAATCGCATCAAAAATCGCCTGTGTAAACGGGCCTTGAATGCTTTGCTAATTACCAACATCCAGTTACAAAAGAACCATAAAGGTATGTTTACCCCACTTTCATGAGCTGTAATCAGATCTTCAGCAAAAAGAAGAAGTTTGGAAAAATAACGCAATAACTGTACCTAATTTTTATCTTTTTCTACTGAAAAACAATGAATAAAGATTCCAAAATGAGCTGTATAACAGACGGTTACATTCAACTGAAGCTCAATCACACATCAACACAAGTAAACATTCCACGAACCGTTTGAGCCCGAATATCAAAATCAAAATTCTTCTCAATGGTCTCCATACATATGTTATAAGATTAATTAAGAGAATTAAAGTATCAAGATAATTTCATGTTGTTGTCAATTCTTGTGTTCCGTAGGCTTGTTATGTACTGTTAATTTGTAGCTTAAAGGGTTTTGTCGTCTCACCACGATTTATTAAAACTGTGTTTATAACTCAAAAAAATTCCCTGGGTTTTTTCTGAAGGAAAGAGAAAACAATTCAGTTTTTTTTATACCTCTCGTTAGCACCACCTCTCTCTAGCGACAAACTTCTCTGGCAGTTTTGGTTGTCGCTTACAAGAAGCTCGAGTATATTATTGATAAATACCAGGACTCAAAACTAGCCGTAATTTTCAACGTTCTCAAAAGTACGGTGTTAGTTCATACGCAAAGTTATTGATAAGCCTAATTTTTACCGAAATATGAAATTTGCCGAACATCATTTTTTTTTCTTTTGCCATTAACTCTCAGTTTTGAGTTACATCCGGGGTAGAATCTAAGCAGTTTTCAAGGATAAATCGCGCCACATCACATGACGTCCAATACGATACATGGGAAGTGACCGCTGACCAGTAGTTGCTTTCCATGTATCCTTCTCGTAAGGTGTAATCGAGTCGCTCTCTCAGCACTAGAAGAGAATTGAAAGATGCCGTGTTATGAGTGCGAGTAAAGCGAGGATTCACAAAACAAGTGACTCAAATCATCTAAGGTACCAGCTGTTTGTAACGTTTGGATTACTTCTTTCTATAGTTTCTTCAGTGCTCTCTGAAACATATTCAGCCAAATTAGGGAGGGGGGAGAGACCCAGTGGATTTTGACATTTTGAGGGAAGTCAGAGTCAAATTCCTTACCCCCGGGCATTCAAATAATTGCACCCAAATTACCTTCCCTGGGGGCATCAAGTAATGGAAAATCCCTACCCAAGTAACAGCCCTCTATGTCAAACTTTGACATAGAGGGCAACCAAAGTGATTGAATCACTTTGGTAGCCCCCCCCCCCCCCCCCCCCCTAGGGCATAACATTGATAGGTGCATTAGGATGTCCGGATCAAAACAAGATCTCTTAATTATCTATGGACAATGTTGCACCCTGGTGTTGATGGAGACCTTATCTGTGGTCATTGCATCTTCTTTCGACCAATAAGAACTGAATATGTCTGAAATCTTGGACTTGACTACTGGCAGTGCCTCTCTGGATAGTCGAGCGGGCGAACAAATACGCGATCGGTTATCCGAACGGCGAGCGAGCGAAAGCGAACCGAGGTCTCGGTAGACTGCTAGCAGTCCCTCGCTGGATAGTCGAGCGGGCGAACAAATACGCGATCGGTGATCGACCGAGCGGCGAGCGAGCGAAAGTAAATATCCTGATCCACGATAAGCGGAAAAAATTAATTCAAAACTTCGCCTTTACAGCAAACGCGAACGGCAGAATTACCACGTAATCATAATATTATTGTACCCTTTTAGTTCCAAACCTGTAACACCAGAAACCCATAAGTGGGTTGAAACGTGTAACGCGCATTCACAGTACCATATTTGGAAACCCCTCGGTCCCTTGAGATTGGAAGCAAGTTGTTCTAGCGAATTGATTGGTTAATATTTTTATCTTGATTTTCCAAATATGGCTCAGTAACAACTTCTCAGAAAATTGAATAATCGGAAGCTTGTTTTGAAGCGTACAAGAGACAGTTGCACGTTTCAACCCACTTATGGGTTTCTGGTAACACTCATTATAATTCAACACATTGATACACTGCCCAAATATGGTAAAAAAGTTATCGATATACGCTATGTCTACATGACGTATATCCAACGATGGAGGTAAATTTCGCATTTTGACAAGAGAATGCAAAAATGACGGACCGTCCTCGATATTTTTTCTTCAAACTGCGCTTTGTTATCAATGTGTTGAATTATAAAACTATTATTGCGAAAAAGAATTTGGCGATATCAAGCGCGCTTTCGCCCTATAATAGTTAATTAAGCACACTTGCCTTTCGCAGGGACTGTGACGTGTTCCTCTTTTTTCGCTTGTTCTTGTTTTTTAGCACCATCTGTTTCTTCCGACTCCTGACTCGAGCTACTCGATGAACCAAACAAACTCGCTATCCATCCTGTCCTCTTTGAAGAAGCCGTTGACGTTGACGGCCCGTCTGTAGCCATGGCAACACACTGTCCGTCAGTGTCATTCACTGCCATTAATGAGGAATTAGCTAACATTAGTGATTAAAACACACAATTGTTCTGAAAATGCTATGATATAATTAAGATACCTACAAATGTTAAGCCGATCGATGCTTAACTGGTCGTTTCTGATGAAGGTAGACAGATAATAAACTCGCGCGTGTTTATAACTAGTAAAAATCACAGACTAACAGACTGGCTAGATGCCGGGGGAAGGGGTTTAACCTGCAGTGTTATCCGCTGATGTCGCGTTATGTACAATCACCACGTCATCCTCCTCCATGTTCTCTTCACTGTTTGAGCCCGCGGACTTGTCGCTGGCGTCTTCTTCTGCCTTCTGTTTGGAGAATCCGACACGGTAAGACTTAAACAACCCTCCCCACTTGCCCGCCTGTGCTGTTTTGTTGGGTTTAGCTTCAGAGTATCCAGCCTGTTTACTATCATAGCGGTGCAGTTGTACCGGGGGTATGGAGATGTAGTCTCCACTGATCAGTGGTTCCAGACGATACGCCTGACAAGCAAATAAACAAACTCCATTATAATTCGTCACTCCAGAAACTATGGGGAGACTGAGAATTAGCTTTTGACGCTGCAATTTTTGGGATCGTTTGGCAACCAATAAGCTATGATTGGTTAATTGTTGCCTTTAAAACCATCAACCTATCGTAACTAACTAACGCTGGTTACCCAAACGGCAAATACAATGTACCCACTCTCTCTTGTCGCACTGGCAGAGAAACTGTAGCTTATTCTTCGCGTGCAATAGGCTATTATCTGCTAGGAGATATGTATGTTCCCTTCGAGTTATGTCTTACCACATAGTTGGTATGTTCCCTTCTAGTTATGTCTTACCACAGGGTTGGTATGTTTCCTTCGAGTTATGTCTTACCACAGGGTTTGTATGTTCCCTTCTAGTTATGTTTTACCACAGGGTAGGTATGTTCCCTTCTGGTTATGTCTTACCACAAGGTGGGTATGTTCCCTTCGAGTTATGTCTTACACAGGGTTTGTATGTTCCAAACATATAATGTTGGTATGCTCTCGTCCGTTTTTATTTTTTCTCGCTTAAAGGCTCGAAAAAAATAAAAACAGACTCATAAAAATACTCAAACGTATTACGAACTTTTCACTGAATAACCCCTATATATTTCATGTCTTACCACGGGGTCAGCTGGATGATAAATATTCACCAGACGCTTACAAACTGATTTAGGGAGCACATGATCTTCAACGTCATCTTGAGGCCTAAGCCCCCGTAACGCCAGGAAAACTGCCAATGGTGATCCAACACAAAATAAGTTTTCTACCTATGGGTAAATCAAAATAATGATGAAGCGAAACAGTATCATCAGCGACACAAATTTACACAAACATACATTACAACTCCAAGGAAAGTAAACCCCTGCCTTATAGTGTTAATCCACATTTCGTCACATCCTCGTTCCCAGGGTATCTCTTCTTCCCGTCTCTCGCTCCAGGGGATGAGAAGAGAGACTCTGGGAACGAGATTGATTTCATCAAAGCAAACTAGACTGGACCATTGGTATTATGACATTCTATGCATAAAGACTTCTAGGGGTGGCTTGGGGGCCACGGGGACTGGGGGAGTCACGCCCTTAACCCCCCCCCCCCCCCCCCCCCGCCCCCCTCCATACTGCTGGGTACTTATAGCAGGACAGTGGAGTATGGGCCAAGCAAGTAATAAGAAATGATGAACACGATCAACCAAAACGTCTTCGCGTTTCTGACGCCTCTTTTAAAGAACAACATCTAAACAGTTTTCATCACGAGCAACTCATGAGATGGTTTAAGTGTCGAGGAGCTTGAACAAGTGGAAATCGTATTGAGCTGCTTTAAATGTACTGTGGGAGCTCTGGTCAGTACGGTTTACATTTAGCAAATACTCGTGTATGAAATAATGTGACAGCAAACAAAACTTGTTTTGGTTATTAAACTTATTTAATGTACGAAGCTCTTGTTTTTTTTGCAAATTGACCTTTTTAAGTACTTGCAAAAAAAATGTTCGCTATTTTTTTTTTGTTTGAAAGGTACCTGGTCAGTCGCGAATTGTTTTTATCTGCCCAAAATTTTGCCCTTCATGTCACTGAAGATGGACTTTTCATTGCCGGACGTCGTTGCTGGCTATTAAAATTGTTTGGATTTTGCTATTTATACGAGGTTCTAGGAACGTTTTCTTTAGTGAACGACGTTTGTGTTTATCACATTCATCATTTTGCCCAAAAAGACAACGTAATATTCTTCAACATATTTCATCTTCTAGCTTTCATTAGGCTCTCTGTTAAAGCAGTATGGTATGCACGTTTGCGTAAAGCGACACCACAGTCGTTCGCTGTGTGTCTACCTATGAAATTTCGGTTTTATCGTACCAACTGATTGCTCCATTTTCGTGAGAACGATTTGCACAACTTCTGAATTTAAAGGGACACTGTCACCTATTTTTAGCATCACTTTGAAAAGCCAAAAAAACATATTTGTTTCAATGGAAACTTTTAAATAATGGTCCAGTTTTGTTAACAAATACTCTGCCGGTGCACAGAAACTAGTATTCGTTATCTTTGGCTGCGGATGGCCAGGATGGAAATGGATTACAACTCCCAAGAGTTGTGGAAAAATCGCAGAAAAACTTATTACCGGTATGGTTTGTTCTTCCTTGAAGAAATCGTTTGATCTTATCTTCTCGGTGTTTTAAAGCAATTTTATGCTTGAGCAAAAGGAAACTGTGTCATATATTTAGTGTATTTTGACCAACACAGCAAAATCTGCGTGACAATGCCCCTTTAAGGAGTACTACAAAATCCACACCGTGAGAAAATCGCAAAGTTCAAATTGTTCAAATTCAACTCGCAGCTCCCTCAACTCGCGGCTCGCGGCGCGCCTTACCGTGAGCACCCAACAAACTGTTTAGCCAATCAGAGAGCGCGAATTCATTGACGTGCACGCCTCCTTGCAAAGTTAGCCAATCAGAGAGCGAATTCAATTGACGGGCACGCCTCCTCGCAAAGTTGAGCACGATGGAATGTAATGTTGTCGCTTTGTACCTACCATAGGAGTGCAAAAATAGACGGTTTTCACTCACGTGACCTTCAGTCCTGTGGGACTCAAATGACAAAGGCCATGGCGGCCATGTTGGTGTACATAACAAAAGAGGGTCATTAAAATTCTTTTGTAGTTGTACACCAATATGGCCGCCGTGACGTAACGTGAAAACCATCTATAGTTACAAAATATGAAGTTATTACTTACTTTATTGCTTCACACATATCCGCAGTTACGAAAATTATTAAAAGAATTAGTTGGTGATATCGTGGAAACTTGTAAAAAAGCTTGTTGGATGCTCACAGTCAGTCAGGAGAATGAATCCCCTTGTCACTTTACGACCATAACATACACGAAGCATGTACCAAACACACAAAAACACTTCATCACACCTGTTCTCTGAAATGTCAGCCGCTTTCTCGCCTAACCTCCTATGGGCACCAACAAGGGGTAGGGCAATAAAGTTCGGCTAACACTTCAGACAACATCATACCTTAAATCGCAGAGCATAAGGGCATTCTTTTGAGCTGCTGTTTCCACCATGTGTTTCATGTTTTACTTCGCTGGCTATCATAGCCTCAAGTTTCATGACCTGACTGCGAGCATTGGCCAGTTCGATTCTCAGGTTATCTTTCCTCTGACCCTCGGACCCAGTCTCCATGTTCTCAATGCTGGTTCTACTGGTGACTGACCGCAAATACTGCAGGCTCTCAGTAAGAAAGCCAGTTCCGGTTGTTGCATCATGGGATAGGTTTCTTAACTCGATGTCCCAGAGTGTTAAGATGTCGTATGTAATGACGCTGCCAAGTGAGTGAGCCACAATTGAAACTTTCCCTCCTTTTTCCAAAAAAGAGGGATTTCTGGTGCAAAACATTGTGTACAGGCGATTCATTTCATCCCTCACTCCGTCAATGATCTGCAACATAAAGCAACAACGCAACACTTGAGTCAATAACTACAAAGACCACATGCACAAAATTAATTACTTGGTTTGAACTTAGCAGGATTCCAACTCAACAATACACATGAAAGAACACAAAAAGAGCCTCGAAAAAAGCAGAATGTCATTCTTTGAAAGTAAAATTGTACTGTTAATAAACACAGTCAAACCTCTATTAAGCGGGTATGGTCATCGTTTAGACTTGCCAATTGACTAATTTTATTGTATTTTACCTCTATTGAACGGTCACCTAGTTTAATGGTTTCGAATAACTCTCATTGGCGAGAAGTAAAGTGACTGACTACAGTCAACTCTCTCTTAAGCAACCTCTCTTGGTGCAGAAAAAAGTGTGATGGTTGCTTAGGAGAAAAATCAATTTGAAACAGTATTTGACTTAGAAACAAAACGATTATTTACAAAATGGTCACTCATGGGAAGTGGTGGCTCAAGAGAGTGGTCGTTAAAGTGCCTATCACCCCTAGAAAGTTATTTTCAGAATCAATTCTATGTACATTGAATAGTTGAATGGTAAAATATTTCTTGTTTTGAACGTCATGTTAGTGAGTTAAAGAGATTTGAATTTACAAAATGCTACATGACGTCAACCCGGGAATCATTTATTATACAACTACTTGTTTTCACCTCCAAGTAATATTTTTTTACGAATCAATCGACTATCCACAGTTTATTTTTAGTATTTATCAAATTAATTATCCTCAAGCTGTAAACTGCGCATTGTAAATTGGCGTAGAAGTAATGGCAAATTCCCGGGTTGACGTCATCTAATTAGCATTTTGTAAATTCAAATCTCTATAACTCACAAACGTGACTTTCAAAACAAGAAATATTCTACCATTCAACTATTCAATGTAGATAGAGTTGATTCTGAAAATAACTTTCTAGGGTGATAGGCACTTTAAGTGAGAGTTGACTGTAGCCTGATGAAATTAAGCTATGTGGCCCTGAATCACAGACAATGAACAACATTATAAAATCTGACAGCTAAGCATGAACTTCCTTGAACATGCAATTACTTAATTTTTATTTATCATATTCTGTGTTACTGTTTTTTTGTTTTTAACAATACAATGTCCATCATGTAATCAATTTTGCATTCTAGTTCAATTTTTGCCATGGTACATACTAAATCTTTGAACACCTCTATTAAGCGGTCAGTTGACTATTTTCTGAGGGTGACTGGGGATGTAATTTCACCAGCTGAAAGAGAACTTATCATCGGCTGAAATTTCACTAGAAAACAAAGACTTGGGGTGATTTTGAAGGTACACAAGACTGAAAAACCGGCTGGGCTTGTTAATGAGCCTGCTCAGTTTTTTTCTTAGCTACACCCCTGGGTGACCGCTTTAAAATGGAGGTTTGACTGTGCTGAGAAACGTCGTATTATTTACCTCATATCTGTAAAAAGGACTTGTGTAATACATGATGTCCATCATACTCGTATTAAGAACCTTCCTGAGGCCAGACACGGAAGACGGTGTTATACACTCAATGGTACCTTGAACAAAGAGTACTTGATTAACACTCAGGAAAAATGTTAATCAGCTTCTCAAAATAATTATCAATTATTGGACGAGGTTGAGCAAAATATCGTGATTTATCAGTGGCAAGCAGATCAATTGAGACACTGACAAATTACGATGTTTTGCAATAGCCGAGTTCAATAATTGTTTTATCATTCGATCACAAAGTTTGTTTTTCAATTTAATAGTTTTCATCAGTGCTAAAATGGAGCAGAAATTGGGCTGCCATTGTAGAGGATGGGAGCAGAACAACTTTGCACTATGATACGCATGAGCAGAATTATTCGTAGGAAGTTATTCACAGGTCACGTGGTGGGCTCTCGGCCAATGAAAAGGAAGAAAAAATGCATCAAATGATAATGCACCTTATTCGTGTCTCAGGTGTTAATAAATTTACTCCCACAAACCTTGCATCTGATTCAATTTATATGGTTCTAACTTGTGAGTCTGTAGATAACTGAAATCTTCTAAGATTTTTTTAAATGGGGTGACCATTCAAATAACAGCAGTTAACATTTTTGGGTGTGCTGTTTATTCATTATCTTGTAATAAACATTAACATTACACCTAATTGAAGAAAACTTGACCCGTGCCGATAAGCATAAACCATGGATGATGAGACCTAATGGAATTCTGGCTAGGCAGCATTGGCAAGCTTAGTAATATGTCAAGATGTTTTAGAGCATGATTTATACATCCTGTGTTAATAATGTATTCTGTCACAGATGAAGATTAATTTTTCCAACTTCCCAGTAAACCTTTGGGTCGCATCGTCTATCAGGCGCGTACCTCACTTTAAGCAATAAGCACAGGCTTATAAGCAAAACTTTTTTAAAAAGTTGTATTAGAACAATTCACAAAGCTCGGCTGCTTGACTCATGCAGTAATCCAACTGTAGACTTAGTGTAGACTTGTTGAAAGGCGAATTTACAAGAGCATTACTTGATCACAACTCGCTCTACGGCCGAAGGCCAGGACGAAACGTCCGGTCGTTTAACATGTAAGGCTGGTACTTTCACACAAAATAATCATTTTCTGAAGTGTAAATAAATCGGATGGTTTTGTATTTGTTTATCAAAGATAGAGTTGAACTTTATTTTGCTGACTTAACACTGTGATCCCATTGGAATCTACTGAAAACGGACACCTGCAAACTGATGATTACCATAATTGCCAATTCAAATATTAAATTTCTTGTTGGCATTTTAATGCGTTAAAAGAACTTCCCGATTAATCACTTCCAGTCCAGGGAACGTAGGAAATGGCGATTCAGAGTCCAATTTCAAAAATTTACGGAGGGAGGGAGGGAGGCGGGAAACATGCCCTCGGACCCCCTAAAAGTTCTACGGCCTACGGTGCTCAAGTCTCTGACTAACAATGATACTCACAACAATCATGGTTTACAATCAGAATGCCCAACGACGTTTCTTCAATTTGGTGTATGCTGTAACTAACATTTTACTCCCATATAAAAGCAATGGGACTGATCAATGTACCCTTTATGGCCCGTTTACACTTGCGACAAAAATTGCATTGACAAGTGCGACAAAAATTGCACAAAAAATTGCCTGTGTAAATGGGCCTTTAGGGGTTAAACTTTGTGGTTTGTCACCACCGAGGGTGTTTGAATCTAAAATGACCACTGTCAGAGTTATTGTGGTACCTTAAAGGATACTAACCGAAAACAGTATGCTACACATGTGTAAGGGCCCGTTCACACAGGCGCTTTTTATGTAATTTTTATCGCACTTGTCAATGCAATTTTTGTAATGTGCAAGTTGCATCTTAAAATCACATGTGTAAACTAGTGGCGATTTCTGTGTGATTTGGGTGCAATTTGTCACGCAATGTTGCAGTACAGTACCTCCTGATGCAACTTAGCGGCGATTTTTGGGAAATCACAGCAAATCAAAGCAAATGTCACACCCGAATCGCACAGGAAATCGCCGCTAGTTTACACTTGTGACAAAAGTTGCATTGGAGAGCGCGACAAAAATGGCATCAAAAATCGCATGTGTAAACGGGCCTTAACAGAAACAATTTTTCAAAAGAATTGGTACCTCTAAGGGTTAAAACTTAATGTGAGCCCCATGCACAAAACAAATTACTGGTACCTTTTAGGGGTTGAAAGGAAAATTTCTGACGATCACCCCTGTTAGTTTTATATGGGAGTTCCCCCTCCCCCTCCCCCCGGGGAGTCAGCAGTTACCTTCATCCAATTTAAGTGATGACCTCCACTCAACAGGGATGAACTCCACTCGCTTGTCTGGAGGAATATCTTGTTGCTTGTCTAGCACAGTAGCTGCTCCCTGACGGAGGCTGTCAAGTGATAACGTATGATGAACATTTACTAATAATAATAATAATAATAATAATAATAATAATAACAATAACAATAACAATAACACTTTATTTACATAGTGCCATTTCCATCACTGTCCAATGGCACTTTACAGATTGTAATTATATTAATTATATTAAATTATATTAAGTAACCTAAACTTTGTTTAAATTTAACAATGCTGTATATAACCAGAAACCTATAAGGGTTGAAACATGCAACTGTCTCTTGTACACTTCAAAACAAGCTTCCGATCATTCAATTTGCCAAGAAGTTGTTACAGCCATACTGTATTTGGCAAATCAAGATAAAAATATCGTAAAAAGGGTTGTTGTTGTTCATCGTGGTGAACACACTAGTAAAGAAACGTCGCGATCCACATCGGAAGTGACTACATCGTGAGACAAACGAAAAATACTTCTTTACTAAGATAAAAATATTAACCAATCAATTCGCTAGAACAACTTGCTTCCAAACTCGTGGCACCGAGGGGTTTCCAAATATGGTACTAAGCAAAAAATGAATATTCGGAAGCTGTGAATGCGCGTTACATGTTTCAACCCACTTATGGTTTTATGATATAACCTAAAAGATAAAGAACTTAGAATTTACTAATTTACTAAAAGAATTCACTAATTTACTAAAAATGAATTTACCACAAATGAATTTTAAAATGTAATAAGAATTTACCAATTTACTAAAAATGCTTTCCTTAAAAGATGAGTCTTAAGTTTTTGCTTAAATTCATTAACATAGCATGACAGGTAAATGGATAGTATAGTCTTAACTGCTTCACGCATCAGCTTTACTCCGGTGTGTAAATAGACGGGACCTAATGAATCTGAGGGGGGGAGGATGAAGGGAGGGGTAGTGGGTTAGGAGTTGTATAAATGTTTGCCAGTGTACCATAGGGGAAACCTAACGGGGGAGGGGAAGGAGTGAGGGGCTGCAATTCACCCTTATCATAGTTTTTCAAGTAGCCGTTTTCTTGGCACTCTACCAAAGCTGATTAAAATTAATACTACTTAAAGAATACATCAAACCTAGATAAATCCTCATATTTGAGGGCCATGCAATGTTTAGGAGCAAACATGCAAGATTGCATAAATCTCAGATTTGGGCAGCAGCTTTTGTAGAGAGTGAACAAAATTACTACTTAAAAAATGTTAAAGTATTTTCAACTTTTGGTTAAACTTAAACTCAGTAGACCTTTTTCCACAATGGCAGCCAATTTATTTATGCTTTTATATGTATGCCCAGTAAGGCTAAATCACATACAATGTACATAGGTACATATGAATGAATAAATCGGCTGTCATTATGAAAAAGGTCTATTGCTGTTCTTAATGGATAGTTTAATTCTCTAATAATATTGAGGATGCCTTGTAACATTGTATTATGTCATCCCTGACATTTAAACACCTTTTTTGTAGAGAATGTGTGACTCAGGTTATTTAATGAAGAGAAAATACATAATAATCTACTGTTACTAATCAAAAAGCTCTAAGAGCCATCTTGAAACAAGGTAAAAATATGTCCACAGATTGGTTTTAATTTTCCATACTGAGTTTGAAGTCAAAGAATTGAAGAGTAAAACAGCTTTAAAACGACCAAAACATCTTTGCGTGACATAAATATGCATTGTGTGAAACGAGACTATCTAGACAACTGAATGATGTACATGTAATAATTATGCTGCCGGGAATTAAAATACAGCAGTCAACTCTTAACACCTAATACATTGGGGAATTACAAAAGTTTACGGATGATGGAACGAGTGAAAATTTGGGTTTGTCTCGGTGTAAAAACCTGTGACTTTTTTCTTTGCTTTCCACCTTTGTGGTCTTGCATTCCCAGTTGACTCTATTGTTTTATACCTTTGGTTTTCTTTCTTTTAGGTCACTCGTGAGTTTGGCAGGTTTTTACACTGAGGATGAGCTGAAAATTAGCTTATCTGTTCCTGTATACTACGTCTAGCTCAACGTTTTGCGTATTCACAAGACAAAAAGCAGTCTACACTGGATGGCAAATTGGTCAAATTATGAAATTTTATGGAAATTATTAATTATGAAATTGGAATCAAATAATCAAAATCCTTACTCTGCACAACTCTTGACAATATTGCTCATATGAAGAAGCTGTCCCATACCGTGGATGACGAACACCAAGTGACAGATATCAAGAGGTCTGTCGTCAGGGCTGGCATCTGTATGATAACCACGGTGAAGCTGGCTCGCTGCCCCTGAAATAACCAAAAGTCGATGTCTTACGAGGGCTCGGAAATAAGGCAAATTTGAAAAGTATGAATACGTGACAGAAATCATATCTGAACTGTGGAAATGGAATGATCGTGACGTAATGAAATCATCTTGCAGTGATGAGTGAAAATAATGAAATTGTATAAAGCCCGAAAAAAATCCCAAAGCTACTGCTGGAGTAATGCTCTGGCAACTACAAACTGAGATATCAGTAATATTGAATAAGCTTCCAATGTTGCGGAGAGCTGAGTATGACCAACAAAACCAGTCATAAAATTACAGAAGAGAAACTAACCAGTAATATAAAACAGCAAACTTTATCAGTAATACAAAACAGCAAATACACAAATGAACTCTGGTTGTTGAAAATGACTGACAATTCTACAACCTGAGAGGACCAAAGTCATCTTCCGAATCATGTGAATTATAAACTGTCATGGTATTAACGTCTGGTCATTGCAATCAGTGGTCATCTGATTGCAACGACCAGATCGGTCACTGTTGAGACTCAAGTCAGTGATCAGTAGTGTGATCTTACTGTTCAAAAAAGTTAGTAAGATTGCTGTAAGCTTAGCAAGAGCTTTATTGTTTTGAGTAATTGCCGAGACTGCAAGATTTGCATGTTTGCGCCTGTTTGTGTCCACCTTGGCTCGATCACCTTTCACTGCAAATTACATTTTTCTGCCGAAAACTTGGTTCATTCTCTCCAGAATCTGTAAGGGCAGAACGTTCATCTATCATTAAAGTCGCCAAGAGGAACCATTTCTAGTGTAAGTTGCTTTCTATATTTCCTGGACCAACTTAACAAACAGTTTACTCCACCATTTTGTTTGTTTTGACAAAATTTATTCGCCGATTAGTGAGTTAATCAACCTCGTTAGGCAGATTAAATTTAACCCTAATTTTATTCCTTGGTCAGCGCTAATCATGCTTTCAGGAAAAGAATCTAATCAAAGGATAAATTTTATCCCTCAATTAGGCTGATTTAATCGTGGGTTAGCGCTAATCGGCTTTTCAGGAACCGGGGCCAGTATAATACTCCTAATTGTTTTTAGCAATAAAAACTAGCTTTTCTGTGGCCCAATACAGGATTGAATTTGTACAATACAGGATAAAATTATTTGTCAAAAACTACACATTATTATTATTTGTTATATTTATACCTGATGAGAATCCTATCTTTTCACCAACATTTCGTATGATTCTTGACTTAACATCATCCCAGTACAGCCACACATCTGCGATATCATTCCACTCCACATAAAAACCTTTCAACTTGAGTCGGCCAAGCCCTAAAAACAAACCATGGAATAATATGAAAGAGCAGTTTTCAAATGAGTGTGGAAAGTAATTCTGTTTGCTTTGGTTTTGGATCGCTACACTCTGTGATTGGCTAGAAATCTTGCACCAATATCTAAACCAATCAGACATAAAACTAAAACCATTCATGACTTGACATTCATTGAATTGTCGGCATCAGTTCATTCATTTCATTTCATTTATTTGTTTACTCCAAACCTTTACAGATGTTAATTAAATTAAAATCACATTATATTAGGAAGGAGAGGAGAGGGGCACGTCTAGATAAACTAATATTGTGCCCCCTAAAGTTATATAAGTATAAACAAAAAACTTGTAATTTTTTTAGTAAAAAAAAGTAAAGGAAAACTTAGTTCTTACGAATTTTGTCAAAAAATAAGTCAGAAAACAGAAAAAATCGAAAAAATCAAATGTAGTCTAGCGGAGCTAGAAGAAACGCGGCCATCGTGCTCGCGAGCCGCTGACCATATCAGCATCAGTTGTGATCG
This sequence comes from Cladopsammia gracilis, assembly GCA_022457155.1. NCBI lineage: Eukaryota > Metazoa > Cnidaria > Anthozoa > Scleractinia > Dendrophylliidae > Cladopsammia > Cladopsammia gracilis. Next base: position 1,221,118 of record JAJGOT010000072.1, on the reverse strand, counting down.
GAAAGAGTGATTACTTTGGTTCTAGTTTTACGATACGTAAATCTGCCTTTTAAGGATGTTATTAACCAGAGCTCTTCTATTTTAGAATATGCTATAATTATTTTCATTCTAAAACATACATGTATAGTACATGTCTTGGTTCAAATTTGTCTTTGGATTAAAAATGTTTAAACCAGATTGATTTTTGTTATCCTTTGTCTGAAAATTTTCAAACCAAGAACAAAATTTGAACTACAATGCATACAATAGGGTTACCTAGTTGTTCAGTAGCAACAGTTTTATCGCTTTCAATTGGTCCAACTGGAAGACCCTATAATAAAGTAAACTAAATTAGTTTGTTCGGCAGACACAATACTACAGTAAACACCCGCATATAAGAACACATGATTTCGGAGGTTAGGCTGATCAGGTTCTTATTTATTGGGTGCTTAGTGAAAAATCAGCCTGAAGGTGTTCTTAAATTGTTCTTAAATTTTGTTGTTGGAATTCAGAACTGTAACAATGCAAAAAAAATGCTTGAGATTAAATTAGCATATTTAATGCAAAAGAAAATGTAGCACAGTACTGTATGTCTCCCTACAAGTAACTAGATCATTTGAAAGGAAAAAAGGTCAAAACAAATGCAAAACAGCATCACAGCTGATGAGCTGTAGTTATTTGGCAGCAGGCCTTCTGTATGATCTGAAATTTTTTTAATGTCTTATCCATTTTATAAGAACATTTTATATTTCCAGGCTGATTTTGTTCTAATAAAAATGGTGCTTTATTTGCAAAATTTCAGCCTGATGTTCTTAATCCATGTGTTCTTATATGCGGGTGTTTACTGTATCACATCTTACATGTACATGTACAGTATCTGGTACTGACTAATTTGTTGAAGAACTCAAATCCAACTATCACTGGGTGCAATGTACACTGTATAGTCAGTATATGTTGTGGTTCAAATTTGCAATTCGAAGTTGCATGGGATGCCATGTGTCCAGATTTGGATTACGAATGTACAAGTTAAAATAACAGGACTTTGGACGACCATACCGCTCTCCTGCTTTCCCTAACCTGGTAAGTTTCTCTTCTGTAAAGATTGTACGGGATTTCTCTTCGCAAAGAACTGATCAAGTTTGCAAATCGACAAACAAACTATTAAAGCGCTGGAACTTCGAATTGATAGGAGAAAATTATTCAGTTCTGATCAGAATACTGGATTTGATTTTTTTTCAATCAAGTGAAAGACGTTTTTCATTGAAGAAAATGCAAAACAACATGTTATCAAATTACATTTGTTACGTAATTTGCATATATCTCGTGGTTGTGTTTTTGCAGCAAACTGTCGAAGAAATTGAGTGAACATTTACTGGAAGTTATTCACACTACATAAAATGTACAAATTTTTCATAAAGTAATTCGTTCAGATTTGAAACATTTTATTTTGTCACGCAATGTGATTTTGTCGAGGCAAATATAAACTTTGGTGAAGAAAAACAGCTGCAAATTGGTGATTGCTGGGTACATTTTAATCCCCAAAGTAAAACTTCTATTTGTATTTTTCATTTATGCAGAATTTCCTCCCTGTCATATTTTTCTGGCCTGGCTAGAACAATGGTGATTGAATATTTGGTTGGTCACAGGATTGCACAATCCGCACAATTGGAGTTATTTACCGCACAATTTGCCTCAAAACTCCTGCACAATTTTCATTTTTTTTCCGCACCCTGTAAGAATCCCTGTCTAACCACTTGAAAACTGCAATCCCACCACAGCCGCCAAATGTAGGGCTGCCGAGGGTCAAGGCTTCAGAACACAACACAACAGACTTCACTAGCACACATGTTTATTAGTTCTACACAATGTTCAACACATACTGAGCTCTACCGAGAGCGACTGGTAACAAGAAATACTAGTCACGCAAATGCAACTTTGCTACACTATGATAATACATTTGAGACAAAAGGAAGTAAAAATTAAACTGGTTTGATTTTCAAATCAAAGAAAAATTAATTTTGAGCCACAACATATACATGTTCACTTAAAAGGTAAACATTGTCACACTTAGAAAAACATCTTAAAGTACGTTACATGACTCGAACCTTACTCAAAAATGTTTGAGGAGTTATAGAATTGGTTGAAATCACACTATAATAGCAACAGAAAGCACTCATGTCTAGAGGAATAAAAGTTTTATTTATTTTGTACATGTATGTTATTTGTGTAAGCATTTTCAGTCAACTTCTAAAAATAAATACAGATTTGACCAAAGCCAACTCTTGAATATGAAACAACATTCTGAGCCTCCCCTCTCCTATGCATTTTGCTCCACCGACTCTAACCCTAACCCTAACCCTAACCCTAACCCTAACCCTAACCCTAACTCCGACTCCACTCCCCCTGTTTTCATCTAATTATATCTAAACCAATCACAGCGAAGATCTCCCACTGCGTTCACATGTGCTGGCACGTGCTGGCACGTGAAGATATGACAGCTTCGACAGAAGCTAATTGCAAGGTGTCAAATGGCCTGCGAAAAGACGGGGTTATGTTTGTTTATGGCTTTCTGACTCCCGTGAAAACAGTTCCAAACTCAAAGTTTCGCTGTCGTGCCATTTATACGAAGTGAATGTCATTTCCAGTGGTGGTTACTACAGCCTAATAAAATTAACGAAAACGCAAAAAAACTGAACATTTTCGGACTTATTTCGGTGATTTTCGAGGCCCAAGAAGACAATCTCTCTGTCGGGCCGCACGTGTTTAATATGCAAAACGTGCTACCGCCGAATTTAAAAATATGAAGCGACTATCAAAGAACTAACCACTTTGAAAGAACATTGCAAAGGAAATGTGGCCCGCTGAAGTGGATAGCACGCGATCAAAGCGATGTTCCAGCTCACCTGGTGAACGAATAAAGAAGTCTCGTTTGTCAGCTGGCGGTACCCGTTCTGGCGACACACTTAAAATTAACATCCTTGCGGCATATATATAAAATTGCAAATCCCATCTGTTTGCTCGGCGCTTAATTGACACCGTCGAAGGTTTCAAGAACCTTTGTTATGACTTCCTCCAGAGCCTTCTCAAATCTTTTAGTATCTGAATAACAACAGACTTTCTCATCACACAGAAATAATTTCTCATTTCACAGGCTTCTTTCCCGCAGTGTATTCTATTCTTGTAAACCAATCACAGAGTTGGTTACATTAGAAAGCCCATGGGAGGTCGTTCGGAGCCAATCGGCTGTCTCATCCAAATTCTGGACGAGATCGATTTAAATAGACTTGTCATTGGCTCGGCGCTATCAAAGCAATAGCGCTCTGCTCCAGAGGTTTTTCGCACGGGTCACAATAGAGACATAACCAACACCGGAAACTGCGCAAGAAAAACCTCTGGCACCCAGGGTACATTTGGGCAAGTGACTTTCAGAACTGCATCAAAAAATTGACAATATGTATTTGCCCAAGAAGATTCAACACTTGCCCAACGAGTAAGTGCTAATTTGTTCTCTATTGTGTGGTCAGGACTCACCATAGACCTCAACATGGTTTGGTGCGATGCCTCGATCTGGACAGCATCCTCCTCACTTACTGGCTGCCATGTCTCTGGGGCACTGGAACCAGTGAACCAGGTACCTCTACAAACTGATAGACTTTTACCTGTGATGGGAAGAAACAAAAAACATATTATTATAACCTCTAATTTATCATACCATTATTTACTTGAATATCACCCGTCCAGTGCTCGACCTTAGCGGTAGTCCACTAGCCCAGGGCTAGTTGTATCAGAAGAGGTTTTGAAAAGATAAATAATAAAAAAATAAAATTTAGCTGATCGCAAAAGAGATAGAAAAAGAAAGAAAGAAAGTTATTTCGCATTTTACGATGGATAGTAACTTCATGGCTGACTCCAGCAAAAGACTGCTGGGAAGACTGAACACTAGTGGGGCCCAGTAACTCACGGACGGGCCGCCATTTGATCAAAATGAAGTGAGCGTGGAGCCCGACCAAAACAAAAGTGTGCGCAGAGCATGACTGAAAGCTCAAGCCTACAGCTTGGCTACCAGGTGATGCCTGTTGGCTGGTAAATTTTACACCTCACTAGCCCAAGGACTAGTAAGGTAAAAAGTTAAGGTTGGGAGCACTTCCGTCTCTGGATTAATCGTGATCCCCTTTGAATTATTGCCCCCTTTGGTGGAAATAATTTGAAATAATTGCCTCCCTTGATTAATCACCCCCCATTACCTCTCCTTTCTTTTACATCCTTCCAGTCGAGTTAAAAATTCACTTCTTGTATAGGAAACAATAATGTTACAATTACAGAAAAGTTACAAAAGCACATGAGGTTTCATGTAGTTTTCTATAGTGACGTTCTTGTGTTTGACTTTTTCTTTTATTTCTTGGAACTCTCAAATTAGCACATTAGTATATTATCTTTTTGCTGTTGATCAAGTTGCTTCTTCTTAGAGTTGGGTCTTCAAAAAGCACCCACTGTTTCAACTGTAACTTTGTCACAGTACAAAAACAAGGACAAGTACAGTGTAGGAAATTCTAGCCTATTCCGGGCTCTCTTGCTCGCTATCTCAGAGCCTGGAACACTGGGCTAGGAAATTCAGGTGAAAGAATTGGCCCCCTTTTTGCCACTTAAACATGAAGACACGCTATAGAAGGAGCGCACCTTAGGTACATTGGGATCATTTGTCAATCAACCATTGTCGTGTACGGATCTCTGTGAAAATTTGTGGAAATAAAAACAGCTTTTGAGCAATCTGTCTCTGTGGTTTACTTGACTTTGTTTTTACTAGTCACTTTTAGCAAACCCCATAACATTGTCAACACAATAGAGGAATTTGTTAAGGTTTGTTTCCTTGGAATTCCTTAGATAATTTCAAACTTTTTTGGCGCCAATTTTGAAATTCAGTCTACAGTTGTACTTGTTTTTCTTGTATGCTGATTTCCTCTAAGTCTTTGCACAAAAGCGCATTTGTTTAATCTCCATAGGGACACCCTTTTTGTGGAATGTTTTTGAAGTTATTCAAAAAACTCGCAGCACATGTTTTATCAGGATGCCATCACATTAGCATCATCATTACCTCACTTGAGCTGAAACAAGGAGGAGGAGCTATCCCTTTTATAGCACATCTTCATGTTTAAATAAATATTCAACATTGAATGTCCTGTCATAAATACTTCACTCCTTATACTGCCTACACTCCAAGTTGCGACCATTTTAGGTGCCATGGCAACTAACATTAAGGCACTGGTGACCTAATTCAAAGAAGATTTGCTAACCAGGGCCCGGTTGTTGAAAAGCCAATTAACACTACTCCTGGATTAAAAGTTAACCGAGTATTTCATTTCTCTTTTTAAAAATTTCTTCTGATAAAATTATTAATCTTATTATTATTATTATTATTATTATTATTATTATTATTATTATTATGACTTTGTTTTTACTAGTCGCTTTTAGCAAACCCCATGACATTTTCAACATAATGGAGGTATTTGTTGTGGTTTGTATCATTGCAATATTCCTTTGAGAATTTCGAACTTTTTTGGCGCTAATTTTGAAATTAGCGAAAGCCGATTATCCCAGTAAACACACCTTTTTCAAAAGCCAATTAACGCTAATCATGGATTAAAAGTTAACCAAGAATTTCATTTCTGTTTTTAAAAAATGTTTTCAAAGACAAGACAAGTTTTAGTCAAAACTGAAGGGCAGAAAACTTTGGAAAATTTTCAGTTGTTGGGTTATTTAACTGCATTCAAAATTGACGCTAATCCTGGGTTAGCTTAATCGTGCTTTGAACAACCCGGCCCTGGCAGCTAAATCTACAGAGGGACGTTTAGCCGGGACTTATTACAGTCTTGGGTTAAATGTTTCTCGTTGGATTCATGTAACAGAAATTTCACCAACCTTTCCAGTATATCGGTTTGCATTCTCTAGCTACAACATCAACCTCATACAGCCCTCCTTTTACAGTTGGCATTTCATAAATGGAGGTCGTATTAAGGATCTTTGTACTGTCTTCAATCCTGCTCTCAAGCGCAAAGATTTGAAGATAGCAATGCTCAATCGCCAACGAGTCACAGCCATTAAAAGGAAACCATTTCTTGTCCTCGAGTTCTTTAGCAAACCAACGGACTCTATCGGGTTTCAGTCCTTGAAGAGCCTCTAGATGCTGTCGAATGCTTGGAGGACGCGGCAATTTAGAAATATTTGACGGAGGAGGAGGTCTCGGAGGTTTAGAAGGTGATTTCCCGGAAGGAGAAGGTTGATCTTCGCCACCATTTTCGCTCATTCTTCAGCCGGTAATAAACTATCCCAGTAAACACACCTTTTTCGTACGCATGGAACTCTTTAAGCCTAAGTTATCAGTTTTTCTTAAATTTCCTCATTTTGCACTGTATGTAAAAGTTCACAAAAACAATTCAAATGATAAAGACGGGAAAAGTCACCGTCATTCGCCATTTTTAGTTGCACTAAGTCCTAAGCTTTTTTGTAAATTTAGAGACCGTTAGAGATTGGGGAGAGCAAAGGACACAGATTACCCAAGCAAACCTTGACTCCACAGGACACACAAAACTGTAGGTTTGACATTTTAATTTTTGTTACCACTTTTTCTCGACTTTGTCTTGGAAAATTCGCTAAAACTCTGATTATGATTTTTTTCTCTCTTCGAAAATTCACTTTATATCTTTTCTTAGTGTCCTATAAACGTTTCGTGTTTGAAAAAGGTATTTCGTTAAATTTGGGGCAGTTTTGCCCCAAAACGTCAACAGTGATTGTAAATGTTATGAGTTGACACAAATACATATTGTTAAACAAGGATAATTATCAATTATTGGACGAGGTTTGATCTGCGAGACACTGACAAATCACGATATTTTTCGATAGCCGAGTTCAAAAATTGTTTAATCATTCGATCGCCGAGTTTGCTTTTCAATTCACAACTGCTAAAACAGAGCAGAAATTGGGTTGCCATTGTACAGGACAGGAGCAGAACAATACACCAATTCCGATATATTAAAATTCATACTTGGCTCCGAGGCTTAGGGGAATAAAACAAAAGAAATCACATCGAGGTTCAGGGATGAATAATTTATTTATTTTGTTTTATTCCCCTAAACCTCGGAGCCAAGTATGAATTTTAATATACAACTATTTCAATTAACGTTGTCGGATGAAAAAGGCGAAAAGCCAAGACCGAAAGGTAGTATGGGATTTTTAAGCAATGCTATTTACCCTAACCCATACTGCCTTGAGGTCTTGGCTTTAAGCTTTTATCCGACAACGTCAATGGCCCTTATCGTAGATGAGTACGCCACGCCAACATATCAGCGGTTTCTCGCTTTCTTGACCCTATAGTCTCGTTTTGATGTTTACGAGAACCTCTGACGGCGATGAGCGTAAACATCAAAACGAGACTATAGGGTCAAGAAAGCGAGAAACCGCTGATATGTTGGCGTGGCGTACTCATCTACGATAAGAGCTATTGAAATAGCTGTATCGGAATTGGTCTATTATTCGCAGCAAAACAACTTAACGTCGTTGTGCGCATGAGCAGAATTATTCATAGGTAGTTATTCGCAGGTTACGTGGTAGGTTCTCGGCCAATGAAGAAAAAATACATCGAATAATAATGCAAGTTATCGGTTTCAGTCGGTAATCGTATTTAAAGTTAACATACGGGATGAATATTTCTTAGAGGGATCAAAAACGTTTGATGGAAAAATTGGAATCACTGGTGCGAAATATACCTCGTTCTGTTCTGTTCAGTCGTTCTGAAAATGAGAGTTTGGAAAACGCGTTTTCAAAAGTTTTCTGTTCACACATCCACGTTTTCATTTCTTTTCTGTTGTCCACACATGAACGTTTGGAAATGATAGTAAACGATATTTTTTTACGTGTGGACAAAAGGCCAAACTGTGCCATCCACATGCACATGATAAATCTCCGTGTCCAAAAATCTCCACTTTGGACAGTACTCATGAAAACCTCCGCCTGGTTTTCTTCGCGTCTTCGTTCTTCGCCCTTAATGTAGAAAAAACGTCCGATTTTAAACAAAAACGAGCAAAAACGCATGTTTGAATGTTTGAATGGGGCCTTAGCTCCTAGTTTATTGAACTCACCGTGCGAGCCTAGAAATTTGTGGGTGCATGCATGACTGGTTCAGAGCACGATTTTGCTAACCCAGGATTAGCATCAGTGTTGAATCCCAATCAATGAAGATTTTTCGGAAGTTTATCTACCCTTCAGTGACTTTGACTTGTCTTGATTTCATCTCTAACTTTCAGATAAGCTCTTTTAAAAACATATTTTTTTTTTGCAAGAGAAATGAAATCCCCAGTTAGCCTTTAATCCTACAAGCCATAGGGTCGATTTTACTGCACACATTAGGGGTCCACATTCGCCGTGGAAATTCACGCGTTTGAATAACCCTATAATCCCTATCTGTCTTAAAGTTATCGTTTCCTGTGGGCAAAAAAAAAACAGACCTAAAAACTATTAATAGGTATTGTAGTTAATATTCAGCAAAAAAATTCATTGATCTCTTTGCGGCAGACTAGACATAAATTTCGAAACCATGGGGAATAATTATTTTGCTGCGTATCTTTCGTACTGTTAAGCAATGGATTTAGTGATGTTTATCGCGTTTTATCGCCATTCTTAGAGGGTCTGGATAGAGTTTACTGACAACTGGCTAAAATTTTAACTGACAACTGACAAATAAGCTGAAATTTTTACTGACAACCGACATTTGTACCAGGGTTAACTGACAGCTGATAACAATCTTGGAATAATCTTTCTTTCGGTTTCATTCAATTTAAGGTCGCGGGCGACAGGTTCCGCTCATCAGTATGCATTAATGAAAAGAGTATACACGAAGTGCGACGGCTGATACCGAAAATGCGCGACATATTCACGAACAGGCTCTGTAATGTTTCTGCACCATAATTTTTACACGTGCAAAGTGTGTCAACGCTTTGTTCTTTATGCATGAAGTGTTGACAATAGCCTTTGGCTCGTGCTTCTCTGCACTTCTCTCGTGTTCTTAAAAATTCCCGCGTGCTTAAATAACTCAATAATGCACTCGGCGCGTTCTTTGTTTCTTTAACAACTTTTAAATAAAGTTGAAATGAAAAAATCGGAGTCAGATATGACACAACAGACGTTTTGACGGATCAGTGAGTGCTGAAATCAACTTGCTTCGTGTTCTTCTCGAGGAGCAAACTTGGACACAAAATCACGTTTAAAAAAAATAACTTTAGTGGCTTACAGCATTGCCGCAAAGCGCGATCCCTTCAATAAAAAAACAATCCTTATGCACTTTCATTATTCGCCAATATCTCTGTTAAATTTCAGCGAAATTGATCGGCTTTCAAACATTCACAATATAACGTTTTTCAAAAGTGACACCCCTCCTAAATATTTGCCTTATGGATTTATTCATGACCAGGTATCCCCCGCGACTTATAGCTTATAACTCGAGATCTCGACTTGTAAAGAAAAATATTTTTTTCTAAGCTTCTAATGTCTAATGTCTTCTAATGTCTTTTCTCTAAGCTTCTAATGTCAAAGTTCCAATCAAATACGAAACTGACGCTTGACGTACAGCAGGTGAACTTTAGCCACAAATTTCCATTTAACTGTCCTTTTAATCAGTGTCTTCAACGCCGTCATAAAGAAAGCCGTCGTACAGAATGTTTGTTTCATATTAAAGAAACGTTTGAGCTGGTTTGAAGCTACTAAAAGTTAACACTGCTACACTAAGGTAAGTCTAGTCTAAGAATTCAGATTTCAGTAGTAGATCATTTCGGTTTGAGTATTAAACGTTTTATTTTTGTGAGTGCAAGTTTATATAATAACCTGTTCATGTCTTGATGGATTTCAAAAACAAACAGATTCTCCTGAGATCTACTTTTAAACTTCCAACAAGAACACAAACAAGCAAGTGCATCAGCCCACCCAAAGATAATGTTCCTCCGAAAACAATACAAATTAAAAAAAAGATGAAGTTCTTTGGTTTTAGATTTAAAACATTTCACTCATTCCATTTACGTTTGGAACAAATTTTCTATCCAAAGTTCAGATAATAGGAACCGAAAAATACTAGATCATTCACGGTTTCGAAGTATTTGTTTAACACTGATACTTGCATGCAATCCTTGACATAAGTGCGAATGTGAAGCTAGCAGCGTTTTCATCATTGGTTATGTTTATGATCACGGAGAACGGTGTTTCGAAACAAATAATTGAAATAGCACTTCTCAAACCATGTTTGCCCAAGAATTCAAATAATTTTTATCCGATAGTACAGTAAGAGGAGCCTGTTCGCTATTTGTTGTGTTCGGAGAGGATATAGCGAGTATAAATTCGTTAGTCGCTTGTAATTTCCGGTTAAATACGTACATGTACCCAGAATTCAGACAACAAAATTTTCGAAATTATGCATTTTTTTCTTTTCGATATTATTCTGTTTTATATATCAACAGACAAAACTTAAATGACGCACTAGGGGAGTGGATTGTTTTAAAAGTGTTGGTCGCAATAAAAATATATAATTTCTTTTTTGGATGAATTTCAAGGAAAGTTCCTTTCAGTATACAAGCAGCTCCTTTTCTTCGATTTCGGGCTGTTTTTAGGAGCAGGATTATGTCAGATTGCTCCTTAAACATGTTATATGCAATATATAAAACGTTCTGAATTTAGAATCAGTCATTTTCGCCTCAGTAGTTGTAGAACAATATAAAAAGCTAAAGTTTCGTTTGCGAAGTAATCAATCAACATATTCAACATATTCTCGTGCTTTGAAGTTTTATTCAAACAAATAATTGCTACAAAGCCGATGATGTTGAAGTCTATCTAGGAAAAAGGAAAAGTTTAACTTAAAATAGAATACTAACATAAACGAAAACAACTTATTATGTATTATTAGACACCTGCACCTTGAAACACTGAATAGCCAAAATATTTACATTTTTTATATGAGAACGCTGTATGAATTGTCAGAAATGTCGCAAAATACACTCTATTAGTCCCCATCTCTATTAAGCCCCCTCTGCAGTAATAAGCCGCCCCTCTTGAGCTTCGAGGTTTTTAATAAGCCGCCCTATCTATTTAATATTTAATAAGCCCTCCTCTCCACGGCCACTTGGGTTGGGTTAGAATCACATTATATTCTTGATCTCTCGGAAGTGAGAGTAGCCGGAAGTCACTAAACAGGAAGTGTAAATGGCAAAGCAATGAACCGGAAGTGCACAATTTAAAATATGCTTGCATAAATTTGCATGCAAAATCGTGACACAAAAAATAATAATAAAAAGAAAAATGGAGGCCATTTTATAACTCATGCCGCTACGCGCATGAGTAATTAGCTTTAGTCAGTTTGCATATTACATGGATCAATCAACATATTCAACATAATACACGTGCGTACTAGTTATATATTAAATATTATAACAGGCAAAAATGAAACAAATAATTTCTATTTAACTGACAACTGACAAAGGACACAAAATTTAACTGACAACTAACAAATGGCCTAAATTTTAACTGACAACTGACATTGAATCCCCCCATCCAGACCCTCTTCTTAGGCTCCAATTAACTTGATGCGCATTTATTGGTCACTTGTGCGTCGATCCATCCGGTGAAAGTGTCTTTTCTATGTTTCGCAAAGAAATGCAATGGGTAATGTTTAGCGATCCATACGAGGAAAGCGGCGGACCGTAGCGGTAAGTGACCGACTAAAACAAAAAACCGAGGCTAAAACACTGCCGGAAAATTTTAAATCAGGTACAATTTTTTCTGCCATGCAGGCGGACGAATGATAAACAATACGTCGGAATACTTGTGAGCTTTTCAGCAATTCGCACAAACATCATTGAAATGACGTTTCGAGTTCTTCAAGTCCCCTAAGAAGTAGTATTCGATTTTGGTGCGCACCAGTGCTGACCGCGCATCGGAAGGTCTATTCTGTTCTTCACGGATTTATGGCGCCAATTTTGAAGTGCTATGTGATTTTGTGGAGCGGTTTATTCGTCATAATAACAAGGGATGTTTAATTTGTTCGAAGAAATGCAATTTAACGTTATTCTACTGCGAGGACGACCAGCCAGAATGGGAGCAGCACATATTTTTGTGCGAAAAATGAGCCATTTGTGGACACGTGTCGAACGCCGAAAGCTACCGAACTCTCCTTCCTTTCAGTTATATTATACAAGGTAAGATAGATGGACTAAAAATCGCTCAAATGGCGTGTAAACACTGTATAAAGATAGAACACAACACCAATAAATCTTTTAACGATTTATTTATTCAGCAATTTTGATTTTATATATTGCTTCAAACGTTCAATTCGAAATTCCATACAATGTCTTATCAGTTTCAAACATCATTAAAAGAGGAGCTTCGCGGGCCGAAGGCCCGTTGCGTAGCCCCATACTCATAGAACCTATGCCCGTCATTTTTCATGGTCATGGCTAGCGGGATGTTTCACGGGCGCGTCGTGTACCCGCCGCCGTCCGCCGTTGGGCAGGACTAGCTTGCGGGCGCGTATGACGTCGCAAGACGTCACCCAACATCCAGGATCTTTGAAACCAAAGCGAGGCTTTGTTTTTCGCGCGGTTACACGTCAGCTGGGAAAACACTTTGCTTTGCAGTGTTTACTAAGCGGAGAAAACCGTTTAAATTAATGTCGTTATTTTCCTGCATTTGTTCGCGGTTTGGTACTCAAGACAGGGATACCAATTAAGGGATACTCAGAAGCTGCTATGGTGGAAAAAGAAGAGCTTTCAGGGATAAAATCTTGCTTCGAGGAACTTCATACGTTTTTATCAATGTGTGAGCATTGTCACTTCGGGTTTCAGAACTAAAGAAGCGGAGATTTAAAGAATTTCCAAGCAGTAGAGGGACTTAAAGATAAAACAAAATACATTTTTCGATGGGAATTTATGTTGATATCAATCTGTGATTGACTTTTTCTATGTGTTCTCGCTAGTTTTGGAGAATTGTTTATAAAACGTGCTGAAATTCAGTCGTTTTGATTTCTTTCATCCAAAACAGCTCGGCAATGGTTCGCGTTTTGCTTTTAAACATAAACTTATGGAGATTTGAATAAAATTTTTCGAAAGAAGATTGTGTTGTCCATTTTTATGTGTTTGTTCATTTATTGCATAGGTTGAAAAGCGATTTTATGTAAACAAACAAGACTTGATATGTTTGTGTATTTTTTGCAATTTTGATTTTCAAATCAGTTTCTCGGACAATTTTTGATAAGCAACAGGTGTATTTTATTTGGAAATCAGTCATACTAGTTATTCTCAACGGAGAAAAAGTTGTTTTTGTGAACTTTTGTACGGTCTAAATGTACTGTGCAGACGGTCGCGTAATTCTGTTTTTGAGAATTGCAAAAATTGAAAAACAGCCGGGTCGTCAATCTTAATTCTTGTGCTTCCGTCCTTTCACCTCAGTCAAGTTTACCATCGGCTTTCTGTTCAGAGAGCGATTCTGACGGTATTATGCAAACATCACGCTTGGGTGTCTTGTGGTAAGCTTACAGGCGGCGCGCCCAAGCTTCTGAGGTGATGAGATTCCATTTGAGACAGAAGACTAACATTAACTGTAACTTTGTTTGTAGACTAGGGAAATTTTTGTAAATTAGAATTTTGAACATAGGGGTCTCCGCTCCCTCATGTAAACTAACAGGCGGTGCGCCCAAGCTTCTGAGGTGATGAGATCCATTTGCGACAGAAGACAAACATTAACTGTAACTTTGTTTGTAGACTTGGGAAATTTTTATAAATTAGAATTTTGAACATAGGGGTCTCCGCTCCCTCATGTAAACTCACAGGCGGCGCGCCCAAGCTTCTGAGGTGATGAGATCCATTTGAGACAACAGATTAACTTTAACTGTAACTTTGTTTGTAGACTAGGGAAATTTTTATATTGACCGCTGCATGGTTTGCTCGCAGTCTTAGATGGACGTATGAGAAAACTGAATACCCAATTCCACTATCAAGGCAATGTAGGAAGTCAATGAGCTTTTTCAGTTAAATAAAAATCAAGCAACAAACACCTTGGTCACTCGGTCTAGTAAGGTACTATAACATGACTACTGGGAGATGATAACACTTTCGGTAGCAAGAAATAGCTATGTCACCTATTTTTAGTATCACGTTGAAAAGCCAAAATACGTATTTGTTTCAATGGGAACCTACAAATAATGCTCCAGTTTTGTTAACAAATACTCTACCAGTACACAGAAACTAGTATTCGTTATCTTTGGCTGCGGATGGCCAGGATGGAAATGGATTGCAACTTGAAAAAAATTGGCCAATTTTTTCAAGTTCCTCCCGAGTGTCGTGGAAAAATCGCAGAAAAACGTATTATGGTTTATTCTTCCTTGAATAAATCATTTGATATTTTCATCTTTGTGTTCTAAGAAGAATTTTATGTTTAAGCAAAGGTACCTTGTCAACAATTTGGTCTATTTTGACCAAAACACAGCAGAATCTGCGTAACAATGCCTCTTTAATGAGATTGAACACTCACCATCAGTAACCGCTGACAAAGAGTAAACGCGGTACTTAAAGTGAAAGTTTTAGCGTCTTCTCAAGCTGTAAGTTATTTCAATCAGGAAAAGTTTCACAAATGGCTATACCTAAATTCGCTAAAATCACTTGTCGCAAAAAAAAAATCAATAAAAGATGTACTAAATTGGGTAATAGGCCTATTTCGATTTCATGACTAAAATTTTTACTTGGTCCGAGTTTTATTCCCCTAAGCCTAGGAATCAAGTTAGAATTTTAATACATCGAAATTAGCCTATTGATTAATGATGTGTCACATTAGAACTTCTGAAAATGAATATTGCACGCGCTTATATGCAAACGTGTTTTTTTGAGCGAATTTCGCAGTGACCTTGAAAAACACTTTATGCGTTACTATATTTACACCAGCAAACTGCACTCTCAAGCAAAAACTCTTCATAAAATCAAAGATAAAATATCCTTAAAGTATCGAACCGAGAATTTACCTCAGGTCTTTCGTCTATGTCTTTACCCTGAAATCGTATACCTGTCCAAATACGTTATACCTCCCCCTAAAACTATCTTTTATTCCACGCTCATAACATGATATTTTGGAATAATAATAATGTAATAATGCCAAAAGATTTCATAATAGCCTTCGGCTTGCTACTTATCGTTCTCCTAAACTTCCTCTTGTAACCATAACTTCAAACATGGAAAACTGTTTCCATTTTTCAGGATACATTCTGTATTTTGCTGTATTACGACACTATCAGAAAAAAATAAATAAATAAATCAGTGATAATTCAATTTCAATTTGTATATTGTAATTTGTATCATAGTGTATAGTTTGGTTTAATTAATGTTTTAAATAATTAAATTGTAAGAAACAGGAAGATGTACACAGCTTGGACTCGTGCCGTCGTGGATGCCCCTGGATAAATAAATAAATTTAAAAAAAATCATTGCAGTATTGATTTTGAGTGCTTTTACGCGGAGAAACATAAAACGATATCTGAAAAGTAAGACTACATTACATTCATTACGTTCAGTACATTCACGATCGCTCACTGAAATGGCAAGTTACATAAAACACAAAACTTGCCGGAACAAAACTCCCACAACAATAAGCGGCGAATACAATATCAAACGTTCCTATCCATCCATGAACGCCTTTCATTGTTTTGAAAATCCGGGGGTGGGGTACTCAACAAAGGTTTGTACGGGGATGCTCCGCCCCGAGGTCCAAACCCTTACCCTTTCATATACCGTTTTTGACAGAAAAGGTACCCCTTTCATATACCTTTCATTGAAAATGGTACTCCTTTCATATAGCCTTTACGTGCGTCTGTTTCATATATTTTGAAAGGCCCTTTTTATAATACTTGAATGGCAGTTTTCCCTACCTTTTCTATGCTTTAACTCGTGTTTTCGGTACCATTTCCTATTCTTCGTGAAATCCCTACCCTTTCACATACTTCAACTAGTGAAATCCCGACCCTTTCATATACCTCCAGTCTCAAAAAGGTACCCCTTTCGGTTTCGGGCGGAGCATCCCCGTACAGCCCATTATAGAGAGTACCTCCCCTCCGCCCCCGGGCTTGAAAACTTGTATGCTGTCACTTGAAATCAAGTGCGAAATCACGAGGTCGCGTGTCAACCAATCAGACCAGTGAAACTAAAATATGCGTACATAAATTTGCGTGCACTAATGTGACACGAAAAAAAGGGAAATTACAAATTCGAGTCCGCTGCGCCACGAGTAAAAATTAAAGTCAACGTGTTGTCACGAATACACGCTGTCGAGAGGTAACACTCCACAACAAAGTAAACACATTGGCTTCCATCGGCCGTTTTTTTCCTGGGAAAGCTAGCTTTTGCAGTGCCGTTTCTTCGTACCTCACTTTAAAGGTAAGGACTTTCCTGCGACTGTTTATTTTTTAATTCACTAAAAGGTGAATCACGCTACCAAGCCCGTCGAATTTGGCATTGCGCAGGTACTTATGCCTTAAGGCCCGTTTACACATGCGATTTTTGATGCGATTTTTGTCGCGCTCTCCAATGCAACTTTTATCGCAAGTGTAAACCAGCGGCGATTTCTGTGCGACATTTGCTTTGATTTGCTGTGATATCTTAAAAATCGACGCCAAGTTGCCTCAGGTTTCGAACATGCTCGAAACCTCTGCAACATCACGTGCCCAAATCGCATTGAAATCGCCGCCTATTTACACATGCGATTTGAAGATGCAACTTGCGCGCGACAAAACTTGCATCGACAAGTGCGACAAAAATTGCACAAAAAATCGCCTGTGTAAACGGGCCTTTATAGGCGCGTCCATTTAAGACAACCTCTGGCATATCTCGAAAGTTCGTGGCAAGGGCTTTCAAGGCAGGACTCAATCTAAATTTGAATGTAATTTTAAGAGGTTCAAAGCACTTCCGCCGCCGTCAGTGATAGAAGAAAGAAAATGATTTTGGAACACCAACAGACAGTTGATACCCACGCTAGAGCACTCCAGGTTGCCAGTGGATTAACTTGGTTTCCGTCTATTAATTATGAAAACTTCACTAAAACTTCAATATTTCTTATTTTTCTTAATTTTACAAACTGAATCCTTTTGAGAAAAATTATTTCCTCCCCAACATACCCCAAAATCACCCAAAAATTTACAAAACACCCCATAACATAGATTAATGAGATTAGCATAGAGGTTTTGGATTGCTTGAAACGTGAACGAGATATTTCCATTAAAGCCGTGTCAAGTGTGCAATTTAATTCCAAGTGACGTAATTATTGGACCACAAACTTTCTGTTTGGAAATTCCAATTCAAACATGAAATTCTAACTCGAACTCATGAAAATAACGAACCAGACACCTGGAGCATCTCAGTCGCTTTGAAATGCATTCTCTACGTCAGGCTTTAATTACAAGGACAGCCAGCTCTCAGAGCCCTGCATATTAAACAAAGAAGTTTGATAGCGAGGGGCTGTGTATTGATTTTAAACGAACTGAATACTATTCAGTTAGTTTAAAATCGATACACAGCCCATCGCTATCAATACGGTAGCTAAAAATTCGGATAAATTCAGCTTCTCTTCTCGTCAATGCGCCTTGAGGCAAAAAAATTCCTGCAGTGACACAACTAAAAGAAAAAATTTCGAGCACAGACAAGTCAAACAAGATTATCCACCCACATCTTATGGTTCGCTCCTAAATAGTTGGGGTTTTAATAGATTCGTACGCAGCCTAATTTACGTGATGACACATACAAATGCCGCGTCGGCGACTAGGGTTTTATGTTGCCCTCAGCGGATTAGTTAGCCCCTTCATAAGGGTTGTTACTTGCGATTTTTCCCCATATCAGCGAAGCTGTGGTATAAGCGCCCAAGAAAACCAAGTACAGCAAGGCGATTGATAACAACATCAACTCCACTTTAAATCAGATAAGTCTCGAGGAAAGAGATCTTTGAATTACAAGGTTGGTGTACGAAGTATTGTACTGGGGGGATGGGGGGGGGGGGGGGCAAGCTAAACCGAGCTCTAAGGATAATATAAATCTCAAGTCAAAGTAAACGCATCTAGTTAAGGTTGTGCTTTTGTAAGGTAACTTAACATTTTAAGTGTTTGACGTTTTACGAACGCGCTGATACTATTTCGAAACATAACTACAGTTAAACGATCTTAAACCTTGTTAATACGGCCTTTTAAAGGGATAGAAACAATTGTCTGCATTATAGTAGAAGAGATTAAACGATATCGAGTTTGATTAATCGAGAGGTGTCCGTAAAGACAGGTTTTTATCTTTTTTCTAGGGGTTAAAGATTCATGATTTCCCCAAAATGTTATTTCAGTCGTGCAAAGAGCCCACATGTCCATTGGTCTTGTTCCGTAAGGAAAGTTGTGTTTATAGTCGAGATTCCACCTTTCTTCCTGCGGCTGTGTGTAGCAACGTATTAGCTCCGACATCTTTGAACTGGTGTCAGGGACGGGAAGGAAAGAAGGAAATTAAAGCAATTTTATCCTTGCCTTGTATTTGGCGAGGCAAGGGTAAAATATTAGTTTCTGTTATATCAATCTTTAGTTAAGGACTGTACGGAAAGCTTCCAAATTACAGTCGAACATCCACGGACGCCTCCATAGTACGGACACCTCTCTATTACGGGCAGTTCTCTTGGTCCCGAAGATACGACAATTCATATAGCAATCCTTACCTCTGTAATACGGACACCCGCTCTATAATGAGGACACTTTGGTCTGTCCCTTTGGTGTGCGTATTAAGAATCGATAAGAAGATTCGACATGTACCGTATTTATTCGATTAAGCGCCCAACCTCGAATAAGCGCCCACCTCGAATAAGCGCCCATCCGGTAGGTAGGAAAAGTTAATGAGCGCCCAGCCTCGAATAAGCGCCCACCCCACCCCTCTAGGAGGCAGCACCAGAGAGTTCGCTAATTGACCTTAGTGACAATGAGATTGAAATTGACTCAGTACTTCCTCGAAGACCGAGTTTTCAGAAGAATTTTAAAGAAACTTTCAATGAACAGTTAAAATTCTGCTTTGGTTTTGTTATTATTTTATTGTTTTGTTGCAAAATAAACTTACTTCTTGCTGAAAATGGTGAAAATTTAATAAGCGCCCAGCCTCGATTAAGCGCCCACCTCGAATAAGCGCCCACTCTCAAGGTCCAAAAATTTAATAAGCGCCCAAGGCGCTTAATCGAATAAATACGGTAATCCCATTTTACGGAAGACCCACGTCGATGGGACATGCCCATATAACAACGGAACGAACGTTAAATTTAGCTCAGAGTTCCTTTGACTCACCGCGGAGGTGTAAGATTTAAGTTATGCAAGGACTTAGGATGCGTGACTGGAGCTTAGAAGTTTATTTAAGTGCCTCAACCATTCCGGCTCCGATGCTATATTCCAGAAACCACCTCAGACAGATTAAAACCAGTCCTGGAGGATTATTGATCTTTTTTATCCTCGAACATGGATTGAAATGAAACATTTCTCAGCCCGCTGCAACAAGGATGGGCACGTTCATATAGTTTGCCATTGTTTTATATGTGGTATTTGACTTTTGAAGTGCTTGATGATGTACAAGGTGGTCTAAACATAGACCAATATCGAGTATGACAGTTAATAGCGACAATAGCCCTTTTAAGTCAACGTGGTTGCGAGGCAATTTCGGGCAATTTTGTAGTTTCTGCCCGAAATTGCCTCGCAATCATGTTGAATTTTATTGTGATGCAAATGAGAAAGTTTAACCGTGAAAAGGGCTATTAAACGTTGCTTGAAGATAAAGATAACAGTTTATTTATCCCGCTTGGAGTACTGACCTTAGTTAATCTTTGAAACTATTAAAAATGATAACCGAAATCTGGCAACCGTTTCCGGAATAGGACAGTGAGGCTAAGGACGTATTTGGTTTGTTTTCATTTAAGTCAGTCACGTTGCTCAGTTAAGCAGTCTCTTGCATGTACTGAACACTCGATCACTTGGTCTAATACCTTTTCAAGCTGGATGTAACATCACACACACGGAAAACAGGTTTGAGAACTTGAATAACTCAAACGTGATATTCAGCTAGAATCTTGATGCCAAGAGTAGTTTCTTACCTAAGATTCAACTAAGATGTTTAAGAGTTTCTTCTTCTCACATCGTACACTGATAACGTAAACATTTAACAATTGGTTCAAGCTTTAGCGTGCACTATCGAGTTATGGAGCACGCGGGAAGTTTGGACAGCACGAAAGAAGCGTAAGACCGGGCGTAAGACAATGGTAAGAGTTGCCCGAGGCGATAGCTGAGGGCAACTGTAGCTTCTTTCGTGCTCTCCAAACTTCCCACGTGCTCCATAACTCGATAGTGCACAGCTAAAAGCATGAACCAATTGTTTTATAACATAGCCGGTGGAATTGTGCATCAAATCCGACGCGAAAAAAGGATTCGCGGTAAGCGAAATATTAAGCAAAATAGGTATTGGTTTTATTTTAAATTTTCTGTTGAAAGCTCGAGTTTTATTTTACTGCAGTTTAAATACAAAATTCTTTATTTTTAAAAAAGAAATCACGGTCAAGAATGGCACTTTTATTTATCAGTGTGCACTATCGGGATTTTGAGCACGCTTACGTATACTGAATTTGATTGCGCGGCTCTGCTAGCTATGTTATAAAGAAACATGGAAAAGACAAAAATACATTCGACTACACCAAACACAACGTATCGTAGATGATCAGTCCATGATGGCAAAACCTTATTTACTTTTATTTGTGTTCAGCACACCAGGTGACCGAAATGAGCTTTATAAGTCTATTTACACATGTTTTTGTTTATAGAGCTAAGACATTGTATCAGCTTGTTATATAGCTAAGCACCGAATGGATATTTCATTCATATTGCTCGTCCTGGGGAGGAATATGCCCCTTGAAATATTTCACAGGAATGCACCGCCCCCCTTAAAATCCCACGAAACCCTTACATATAACAAAAATACATATAACTCGTGAGAGTATGTTGCTTGTAATACAGCCAAAGCTCTCCGAGAGGACACTCGAAAGCGGACAGATCTACTTACGGCCCCCGTTTGAATTCTCATTATCATTCCCATAAGCGGCAGTTCCAGTTACGCACACTCTTCTTTCAGTTTCCCGAGGGTATCCGCTTACGATAGCTTCGACTGGTTAAAATAAAACATAAGATACTGAAATAATTATAGTTATATATAAATATAGCAGTAGTTAGATGATATTTACATATTTATAATTATAATGAGCAGAACGAGCATTTACAAGAGTTATCTTATGATAGATTGATCCATGATAGTTAAAAAAGAAACAAGAACAGCGTGTTGTCAATCAATACAAACAGGGTCAAACAGTTCTAAACCATTCTAACATGTTTGACCTATTTCAAGTGTTTGTAATGAAAGTCTTACGAGATTAAAAGACTCATGCTAATACAAAATATGTTCATAATCTTTAAATAAGCAGTCTGCGGTTAGTCGTCTTTTCATCCGCAAGTATGTCCACCGCGTGCCGCAAGGCGGACAGCCCCGACTGGTATCTCGTGTTTTTGTGATTATGGCCCGGCGGAGCTTGCCTTGTTATTTTGAAACAGAAAATCGATAAAGCGATAAAAGTAAAGAAATATTAACTAAATATACAAAATAACAGGAAAAAAAGTCAAAATACCGCAAGAATAGTAATTTTGACTGATATTTCTGGCCGCTTGTCACGAAGAGCATTCCAATCCTGCACTTTATGTTCAAAATAATGCCTGTGTTTTATTTGCTCTAAAGAATCTTTTTATCCAATTAAATTACATATTTTTTAGCGTTTGGCGAAGAAAAAAATGGAAATAAGGCGATTTTTCTTATTTTGGTCAGACCGCGAGTCTTCCAAGATGCTTTATTGAAATCATGAATGTTGCTTTTCTCTGCAAATTTTTGTTGAGGCGGGACTTGAGGTGCGTTTATTAAAACCCGAGTTTTATAAAGAAATTTGATAAGATATAATCATGAAATAAACAAGTAAATTACCAAAGTGAACTCAGTTCTT
The DNA here is from genome assembly GCA_022457155.1 of Cladopsammia gracilis. Classification (NCBI taxonomy): domain Eukaryota; kingdom Metazoa; phylum Cnidaria; class Anthozoa; order Scleractinia; family Dendrophylliidae; genus Cladopsammia; species Cladopsammia gracilis. The sequence goes on along the minus strand of JAJGOT010000072.1, from coordinate 1,199,041 downwards.
CATAGGTTTAGAGCCATTCATGAGGCAGATTTAGACGGCACAACTTTTCGCTTGCGACGTCCTTACGACATGCCTACGTTATGAATTGTTTCTTGTAAATCAAGCTGGCAATAACTTGGAAAAGTGGGTTTTTTGGGGGGTCACACTTCCCTTTTTGAATGCACTTATACATATTCTTACTTTAGCTCAATGAATCTAAATTTGATACCAGATGTTAGGCTTTGATGAAGGTTTTGGGCGATGCCCTTTTTATGCTAAACAGCGTTTCCATAGCAACGGTAAACAAATACGGCGAAAAACAGCTTTTCCTAAATATCTTTCGATTTTGGGGCTACCCGCGGCAAGCAAATAAATGCGCTATAATCTACACAGTGTAGCACACTAAATGGGAAAATTCAAACAAATTAAACTGTTCGATTTTGAATAAATTGCTAAAACATATTTAATATGACTGTGTTTTTCATGTTTGAAATATAAGCGGTCAAAACATTCCATAGGTCTCACAAATTATCATTAAATTAGCACAGAAAGTTTCCTCAGACTTAAATTATTACTCCCTGTAAATAGCTCTAACTAACACCTCGGCAACAAAAAGATCGAGCTTTTCATTCAAATGCAGTTTTGCTTGACGTTTTCACTCGTTTTGAACTGCATTTGAATGAAAAGCTCGATCCACTTGGAGCCTCCTTAAAGTATAACACTCTAACATCGCAAACTGTCTACGAAACAATCCGATCTAAATACGACTTTGTTCGTTTAGGAATTACGAAGATATGCGACGATTAAATAAATCCAACCAAAGCTCACGGAAATAATGACACGATTAATCTGGAGATGAATATTAATTTATGTATAAACGACTTGCATGTGCTCTATTCAATGCACTTTGCTTTAGTCAGTTAGTTAGTTAGTTAGTTAGTTAGTCAGTGAATGTTTGGCGTCCCGCCCGTCTCGCCCGTCCCGCCCGTCCCGCCCGCTCCGCCCGCCCCGCCCCACCTTCCCCGTGAAGAAGCTAGGTTTGAGATCCACTGTATTTCTTTTTCGCCTTGGTTTGAGGCTTGTCCCAGGCCAGAGCGATTTCGCATACCTCATTTACATGTCATAAATAACAATACCCAGGGCAGACTATTATTCGATCCAGCCTGCACGACGGGCGCTTTTGGGGGTGCTCAAGCGGGTGAGCACCCCCAAAAGCACCTGTTGTATCAGGCTAGATAGTATTACGAGCGAAATCCTTTTCTCCGAAAAACGTAGCTAACGTATAATTTCGAAGAATTTTTAAGGGAGCTATTTGCCTCCAACTGGGCTTTCTGGGAAACAAAACTAGCATTTAACGTCAGTTCGCATTTCCAGTTTGTCACTTTGAAAACCTAAACTTTTAACCTAATTGTATTCCGAAAATATGAGGACAGTATGAGAATGCCGAATAGCTATTTACTTTAGCGAAACAATTCGTTGTGCGTGTCCCTGTTCCCTATTGTAAGTACTTTCAATTCTTGTGGTATTTGTGGAATCTTTCTGGTCCTTGTCATTTCGTGTTGTCAATTTCTGAACATTTTCATTCCGAGATCGTGTCAAGCGCAGCGCTGCCATGAGCAAGAGGTCGACTATCTCTGTGAGAGTCTACAATTTTCACAACACAAGAGAAAAATATCGCTTTTCCCCACAAATGGGGACTCGCTCAGGAATCGCTTAGGTGCTTCTACGCTGTAGTAACACTTTGTGACTGTTCTGCCCGGCCTATACAAGACGTGAAAGAGTGAAAATTCGACGATTTTTTTCGGGTTGTCATAAGGTATATTAAAACCTTGATATACGACGGAGAACGCATTGCAGCATGCAATCACACACCCTAAAATTAAAAATTTAACAAATAGATTCCATTTGGCCGTGTGTCTGTTCAGTTACAGATCACAGATGACGTCAAAATGGGGAAAGAACAAAAAATGGCACACGAGCCGCATGCGAATGTGTCACTGATGTTCTTGCCTCATTTTGATGTCTTCTGTGATCTATTACTGAACAGACACACGGCCAAATTGAATTTATTTGTTTTATACAATGAACAGAAACGTAAAAGGAGTAAAATTACGAACTTGCCTCGTAGCGCTCGACTGTTCGAAGATTTGTTCTAGTTTACGTATTTTTCAAGTCTCCAAGAACACTTTTCGTCTTGGTTTCTTCTTTTTCTTGCTCGTAAACAGCTCCTGCTAAACATTTTTTTAAGGCTTTCACTTGCTCAATCCAGAGTAATCTCGCAAAAGTTTTCAAAACTGTACGCCATGTTGGACAAAACAAAGCAAACAATTTTTCTCAGTATGACGTCAGCCGTGCGTCTGTACTCTGATAGATCATAGGCAACAACCAATCACAGAGCGCGTAGTATTCATTTCATTGTATCAAAAATATTGCATAAGCAGGGCGAATTTTTGGCGCGAAAACCAATGGAACCCGCGTACATTCCCGCCTTTTTCTTGCCGAACTATAAAAAAAAAAAACAATTTCGGTTTTGTTACTGTTTTTGATGGAATTTCGGATTCTTTTGAATCGGATGCCGCTTACAGAATATTTGGTATTTCATTGTGGTTCTTAAGTGGCTTAGGCGCTCGATTCTAGTTTTATTTCTTGCTCGGTATTCATTAAAAAAGCCTATATTAGAAATTAAAGTGACATACAGTATCCATTCAATGCTGCAATGTTCCATATATGACAAACATCATTACAGACCACGTGTCTATTCAAATTTCATTTCTGCGGTCCCGGTAGAAATTTCATTATATGTTTCCCGTAATCTGTGTTAATATTAAACATCCTCTTTTCTTTGCCGCTTCCGTCCACCGTTACCTCCTGTTTTATTTTATTTTTCAGAGTTTTGACCAGTTTATATAAGTGGCAAATATTAAGAAATGCACCGAGAATAATCTCATCTATAAAAACTGTGAAAAATCCAAGATCAAAATAAATCTATCAGTTCTTACCGCTAAATCAAAGATCAAATAGCAAAATAGATGTAGCCTTGGAACTTTTTTCTTTTCTTAAAACTTCACTTATGTTTAAATTGATTCATATAACATGTGTATATCAATATAATCTTTAGTAAACACCAAAGTATGCCCTGCGGTTAACCTCACGACGAATTAAATTATTTCGATATCAACCTGTCAACATTGTTACATTGACAAACTAATACGGCGATTTCAAAAGTTTAGAAGATTGCTAGGGTACCACACTGTTAAATAATAACTAATTAAATATCTTTCCATGTTCTAAAAATACACAAAGGACAGTGCAAATTCCAAAAAAATGCCAAAATGTGTATTAAAGAATCTTTCGAAATTGTTGTTTTTCTGTCATTTAAAGAATAAAATTTATTTCGTTTTCAAAATATGCAAATTATAGTACTGTGAATATTACACGAAAATATGGCTATAATGAAAACCTGTACGTATTGAAAAAGAGTGAACCCGATATTATATCTGATTTCTATTTGTTTTTCTTCTCTAATGCGCAAAGTAAATCTCGTTTAACAGAAAAGTCAGGGCGGAAAGAAGGGGGGATGCCGCTCAAGATACATGCCTGAGATGCGCAGGATTTTTGACAAGACACTAATTTTAATATGTTTGAATATGTTTGACTTTAGCTTTAAAAATCTCAAAAGATCCTATATGATGCTGCATCACATGAGTGTACTTGGACCACTAATGAATATTTTTTTTGCTTTGGGCTGGGAGGAGTTGAAATTATGGTTATATTCATACATCCTCCTTAAGAGGTCCTCCCCCGGATGTTTAATGGTGCATCGGTCGTTCAAAGAGACCGCGTGTTCCTAATTTACGATATTATTTAAAACCTGTCGGCGAATCACTGTCTGTATCGTCACCAAAGTGATATTACTTTAAAAGCAGGTGTGAGCACCGTCAAATTAATTTACACTTTTTGTGTTTTTCGCCAGATCGTTTAGAATACGCACGAGTTGAAGTCGTTTTGCCGTAGAGCTTTGTTTTTTGCCATTTACAAACCAACTTGGCTCAGCAAGTATTTGATCAAGGTAAGTTCAGTTTTGTTAAGTTTTAGTTCAAATTACACTTTATACAGAACGTTTGGAGAAAATACAGCTATATTAAGACTGTAAAAAGGTCCTGTATGGTTTTAAATTTGATGAGACACTTTTCAAGGAAATCTTCACTTCTTGTAACCTGGAAATTATGTTTGAGGCGATATACGATAAAAAAACACCGATTTCCTTTTTACAAAAAAAAAATATAAAAAATCTCGTAAGAAAATTGCACTCCTAGATTCAGGGAAATTATGTTACTGTAGTAAAAACACAATTCCGTGTATCCTTAAACGGAGATAGTTATCGTGTCGAAAAGCATTTTAAACCCAAAAGAAAACAACATTGAATTAGATTTTGTTACTGGAAAAAGGAAAAGTTCGAGATCGATGTTTTTTCAACATATAGGGGGTAAATAGTTTTTCCTGCTATGGTTTAAAATCTTAGACTTTCATGCAAACAATTTCCAGCGAATAATTATTTGTGCAAGCCTTGCTGATAACTTAAAACTAAGAGTGAATAACACACAATCACTATCTTTATCATGAACATGAACAATGCATATTGCAGCCTAACCATTGACAAATATTAATGTATTCGTAAAAGCCTACCGTCTTTTTTTCATTTTCAAGTTTTTATCGGCTGCAAAGTGATGTTTTAAAAGCAACGGCGTTTACTTTTGACGATGGAAAGGAGATATAAAATAATTATGCAAAAATGAACAAAAAAAAAACAGAGAATAAATAATTACTGTACGTTGCGCCTTTCTTTAACTGATTTATTTTTACAGAGAATTCAAGTCAGAATGAGGCTTGCGTAAGGATGTTTTTTAATTTCACTTTCAATAGAATCTATTCAAATTTTAAGAGAACTCAACCAAAACATTTACACTAGTCTCAATTATTTTTATAAATATCAGGTTGTTGGCCCCTAAGTTTATAAACCCGTGTTAATAATACAGTAATCTTAAATTTTCGTCATAACTAAAAACAGATTAAATTAACAACAATGGCCGCCAAAAATGCATTTGCACGGCGAGAAATGCATCTTAGCAAAATATGTATCTTGATTTTTGTAATTTGAACAATCTAAATAAACTTTTCTGAAATCTGACAGCTCAACAACATTTTTTCTTTCGCCTAAAAAATCTGTTTCATTTCCCCCTCAGGCAAAGTCTCACTGAAATAAAATATGCTAACGGCGATATTCAAGTAAGATTTTCCTCGCAAAATATTCGCATGCTTCTAAAATGTAACTGAGGAATTCATTTCCTCTATATGTGCAATATATTATTAAAACTATATCAGAAAAATGCATGGCGCTGTAGAGTATAATGTAGATGTTATTGAAGTTTGCGTGAGGTCCGTATAGAGAGAACATTAAGAGAATATTGATCAAGTCATTGTTCTTTGAGATGAGGTCCATAAACTTGCAAAACAAACATGACCAAATGAATAGTTTTCAATACAGACTAACGAAGCTAAAGGTTTATTATCTATATCGCACACGCCTGCACTCACTCTGCTTTGGCAGATATTTTCCCAAATCTGTAGCGGACTCATAACAAGTAAAAGGGGGTTACTTTATATAAACAAAACAGTTTTCTTTTGAGTAGTTTTTGAAAACACAATTCAGTTGAATTATTTCACAAGCGGTCTTCGTTCGATTACGCGAGATTACACTACAGGGGGTGTTAACTTTTAATGATATGAATTAAATCTCTAGAAATTTCACTGGCTAGCGCACACAAAGTAGCTATAAGATCTTATAAGGGCAACGTACTCATCATATAAAAAAATATGATGCAAAGGACGATATTTTCCTTTTATCGGTGTCTATAAACCAATTTACGTCTGTAAGCCGGTCACAAAATAAAGCATGAGTGAAGGCTTACAGTCGTTAAGAGAGAGAGAGAGAGATTTACACCAGGTCGCAGTCTGTTACGAGAGGTTTAAACTAAACTCAGGAGTTCGACTGTAACAGATATATTTTGACCGGAAATACTCAGTTGTATGAGGGGCTAGATGGGGGGGGTCTCCACAACAGTTAAAATTAAAATTTTAGGCCATGTAACACATAATAGTGAAATTTTCTAAATGTGAATAAAAAACATTAAAAGGCCCCAGAATGTCAAAATAAGGACATTTTTAGCTATTACTCGTCCTCTGGAGTGAGTTGTAGAGGACAAATCTACCAAAGTCTGAGAAGGGCATCAGCATTAGGTAACTAACTCCATTCACTTGATCTGACAGGCGGTCAAGAAATCAAAGTTGCCATTCTGGTGGAATTTTGATTTTTTTAGTCGTTATTTTGTCTTTGCTATCATCACTTTTGGCGATTTGGAATAGTAAAGCAAGCTCGTGGCCATAATCACATGAACACGACATATCATTCGGGACACTCAGTAATTACGTAAACACGATATATCAACCGGGACACTCAGTAATCACGTGAACGCGATATCTCATCCGGGAAACTCAATAATTACGTAAACACGATATATCATCCGGGACACTCAGTAATAACGTAAACACGATATATCATCCGGGACACTCAGTAATTACGTAAACACGACATAACATCCGGGACACTCAGTAATTACGTAAACACCATATATCATCCGGGACACTCAGTAATTAGGTAACCACGATATATCATCCGGGACACTCAGTAATTTCGTAAACACGATAAATCATCCGGGTTTTTTTAGTCGTTATTTTGTCTTTGCTATCATCACTTTTGGTGATTTGAAATAGTAAAGCAAGCTCGTGGCCATAATCACGTGAACACGACATATCATCCGGGACACTCAGTAATAACGTAAACACGATATATCAACCGGGACACTCAGTAATCACGTGAACACGACATATCATCCGGGAAACTCAGTAATTACGTAAACACGATATATCATCCGGGACACTCAGTAATTACGTAAACACGATATATCATCCGGGACACTCAGTAATTACGTAAACACGATATATCATCCGGGGCACTCAGTAATTACATAAATACGATATATCATCCGGGACACTCAGTAATTACGTAAACACGATATATCATCCGGGACACTCAGTAATCACGTGAACACGATATATCATCCGGGACACTCAGTAATTACGTAAACACGATATATCATCCGGGACACTCAGTAATCACGTGAACACGATATATCATCCGGGACACTCAGTAATTACGTAAACACGATATATCATCCGGGACACTCAGTAATTACGTAAACACGATATATCATCCGGGACACTCAGTAATCACATAAACACGATGTATCATCCGGGACACTCAGTAATTACGTAAACACGATATATCATCCGGGACACTCAGTAATTACGTAAACACGATATATCATCCGGGACACTCAGTAATTACGTAAACACGATATATCATCCGGGACACTCAGTGTCCCTCAACTTTTTTTCTTAAAAACTTTTTCTTTTTCAATTTTTTAGTTTTGATGTTTTGGTTATTTTTTTGTCATTGTTTGTTTGTTTTGATCTGTTTTGTGTGTGTAAGTGCATGTGCATCAGTTGACATCCAATAACAGGCACCATTGTATACTAAAATAATTTAATCTATGGAACCTAATGTAAAAATAATGGCAAAAATTATAAGATAATGGAAAGATAGACGAAAAGGAGTTGCCCTGACGAAATCTTTCAAAGATAATTTTATGTCTTATTTCCAGTTATTGTTGATTCTAAATTTGCATAGCGATCGTACGATGTTTTTCAATATAATACGAACAAGTAATGGCTTTGAAAGCAATGAAATTAAAATCTGCGTCCCTAAAAACAAAGTATAATGGATCTTCTCAGACCAAATGTGCCATTTTCAAAATGGGGCAAACATCACGAAATAAAATGTTTGAGTGGCGTTGGCCATTCACCGTTTTTTTCTTTATGGCGCTGCCATGTATCAGTTGAGGTTGGATTGCTGTTTGGCCACGTGCCACAATTGTTTGTGGCGTGACCGATGAACAATATTTTCTCTTTGCTCTATCTAGAATAATTAGCAACATATATGAGATAGGTATAGTGTCACCCGAGTCTCATTATGTTTTAGCTACGGCGCACTGACGAGGGCCAAAAAGCCCGAAACAGGTGTCTGCGTCTGCTTTCTAGTTTTGAGCGCTGATCATGTTAGGTTTAGCCAACCATACCGCCATTTTGAGAGAATGCCTTTTCACATTGTTTGATCGGTCCTTGCAGTGGTCTGTTTTTCCTTATGACCGTTTGTATTGATCTAATGTGGAGCAATATAGTTGCAATATAGTTGCAATATAGTTGCAATATAGTTTCAGTGTTTGAGTGTTTGTATGGGGAAAAACGAAATCAGATGTCAAATAATTTTCTTCAAATTTGATAATTGAAAAATTTACAAACTGGTACATTCAAGACACTAGGTAAAACCTGTCAAACCTGCAGTCAAAAGTCGCGGGAAATTTTTACAAACAAACGTTTCTTCTCATAGATCTCTAGCAAGTTCTAAATTTATACCAACGAGCTCTACCATGCAGCTGTGGAAGTCCCTCTTTGGCTAATTTAATAATTTCCATTTGCCAGATTCGTCAATTCAATGCTCCTTTCATGAGAAATATGAAAACAGAAAAAAACTTTGAAATCATACCTTTAGTTTTTTTTAATTGAAAACCAATTAGGCTACCAGCTAAGTTCCCTTAGATGTTGTTTTTTTGTTGTTGTTGTTGTTGTTATCCTTTTCTTTTCATTCTTTTATTCTTTTTCTTAAGTTGTGGAGATGGAAGGGCGAGTTTTCGACCATTGTGCGTTACAATATTCTTGAATAATTACCTTACTGAGATCATTTACCAATAGCAAATTTTGCCAGTGAAGATGGAGAAAACGATGAGACCTGTGTTAATGTCCATTAATGGGACACTCTCACGAGGGCGCATGCGCCTGTTTCTCGAACCGAAACTTGAAAAGGTTAGCCTAAATTTTTCAAGTTGAAGTGTCAATTTCAAAATGGCGTCGACTAGTGGCGGCGGTGAAGGTGGAAAACGGTTAACACTCGTTAACATCTCTCAAACGGACCTTGGACACTTTATGAAGTTTTACACAACGTAGTATTTTTTATCGTTATACCGTAGTACTGACGTACACGAGAACAGAACCCCATTTTATTGGGCAGAGAACTGAGAGAACAGAGATCCGGCTAAGCAAAGAGTAGCGTTTTGGGGTTTAGCATTGATCTACAGTGTTTAGGGTTAAGCACTGATTTGAAAACGGTTAGCTTTCATTTATTGTTATGGTTAACTCTATAAATATGTTAAAAATTACGTCTCCCGGCAGCTAATCCACGTTGGTATAGTGGATAAGGATATTAGTTATGAAGCAAACGACTCGGGTTCGAGGCATACACTTTACTGATCTTTTTTTCTAATTTTACTCTAAGTGTGAAATAGGTTTTACTTCATGTAACTTAAAGTGAAAAGGAAAGGTCCGTTTGAGAGATGTTAACGAGAGTTAACCATGGAAAACGAAGAAACTCGACGCCATTTTTGAAATTGACACTTCAACATGAAAACTTTAGGCTAAACATTTCAAGTTTCGATTCGAGAAACTGGCGCATGCGCCCTCGTGACAGTGTCGGGAAAAAGGAAAAAAAAAAGCGGCGAGCGAGCGAAAGTAATGCGAACCGAGGGCTCGGTAGACTGCTAGCAGTCCCTCTCTGGATAGTCGAGCGCGCGAGCGAAAGTAATTCGAACCGAGTAGGCTCTGGGGAAGAGCCACCTCTCCCCCAGTTTCCCCTTGGCTCCTTCGCTCGCTCCAGTCTCACCGAGCTGTTTTCGTGATCAGTTCGCCCGCTTGACTGAAAAGGGAAAGCCAGCAGTCTATTTTTATATGGGAGTCAGCTCCCCAGAGTAAACAGAAACTCAAATTTTTAGCTACGGTATTTTCCTCGGTCACTTATTGGAATGCTGACATGAAAGATACCATAATGAGATCATTTTTCAAACTTGTGGGCGTGCTTTAATAGTCCCTCCTGAACCGCTGCAGATTGATGGCTATTGTATCAGAAAAGGGGGGTTGTTATTTTTGTATATAAATCCATCGGTAGCGGTAAAAAATCTGACTGCTCCATTCTGAATTTAGCTTTTACGCATTTATATGTAAACGAAAACCTGCTGTTACTTCTGACAGTGCACACTGGCGTAACCTTCAATTCTATATATAAAGGTAAGATTGGAGCTTATTTGTTTTACGTCCTCTCAGTGAGGGAGAAGAAGTTGTTTCTGAGAGCTGTGAGTGCCATCCTGAAAAGATATTCATTTTCACGGAGGTTAAAAATACTAAAATACATGTAGCCATGCTAAGGCCAATTTACACATGCAATTTTTTGTGCCGCAACTTTGCCGCACATTTGTCGCTTTCGAACTCGTGATGAAGGTCGCAGCAGTAAACTAGCGGCCATTTCAGTGCGATTTGGGAGCGATTTGTCGACGTGATGTATCGCAGATGTTTCGAACATGATGCAACTTGGCGGCGATTTGTGAGAAATTGCAGAAAATAGCCTGCGTAGCTGGCGGTTTTGCTGGCGCGCCCGAAGCAAAATCTTAGGAAATATCACACCCAAATCGCATAGAAATCGCCGCTGCTTTACACTTGCAACAAAAGTTAATTGGAGAGCGCGACAATTCGGGAGGGTACCACTCGGAATTCTTGGTGGGGGTGTACCGCCCGGTTCTCCAATCCTGACCCTATTCCAGACCAAAACATGCCATTTTCCACACCCGTTTTCAGACCTGGCCTCTAAAATCCATACCGTTTTCAGAACGCCAACAAAAGATTTGTTAAAATTCAGCTCGAATGATATATTTCGGTTGCTCTTTCTCTCTTATCCATTTGGAGTTGAAAAGACAAATACGTTTATCCGCTCTCGTGGTTCCCTTGAAAACCATACCCGATTTCAGACCATAATGGTCAAAATCTATACATGTACTCGTTTTCAGACCAAAATGGCTCAAAGACCATACCCTTTGGGGCCGCACATACCTATATAGCTTATATAGGGGAGTAACCCCCCCCCCCCCGCCCCCAGGTTTAGATGCTGTATTGAAATCAAACGATAGGACCCAGGAAAAATGAAGGTTGTCTCATGTTGTCTACAGCTAATTGCAGAAACGTTTGTCATTAAAATACAAAATGCCAAATAGCAATTAATTACGCGTAATGATATTCACAGAGGTATCCTTTCGCATACATAATCCTTCATAAGAGGTATCGTATCCTTTCACATACATGACCTTTCAACTGATATTTTTATCCAAACACATTTCTATCAAATAAATGAATTAATTTTTATCCCAGGAATGAATAGAGTTTTTATTTCTTAACAATTTCTTTTGTTTTATCTTCTGTAAATATAGTTAAGGTAATTAACTGTTATTTGATATTTTGTATTTCCTTTGACAACGTGTAGACACTGCTAGCCCGGGGGGGGGGGGGGGTACACTGCAAATGTTTGGGTGGGGGTGTGTCGCTGGGACTCTGAGACCCTTAATCATGCTTAACCAAAACTAGACCATTTTAGCTGCATTTTGCAACTCTATTCTAGACTAAACACCGAAAACCCCTACCCTATCCTAGACCTATTCCAGACTCGCTATTTTCCAGAAACTCGTTCACTATCACAGTTATTAGTTAACAAAGGTCGGTATGACGCACTGCCCGCCGTACCGTAGTCAGGGGCTCGTTCTCGCGATACGCGCTCGCACTCGCGCGCGCTGGGCTAAAAAATAAATCGGTCTGTAGACAGACTAGCCGTACCGATTTTTAAATGCCATTTGCCAGTAAACCTTGTCTTTAGACTAAATTCTTCACACAACTGATCAGTTTCGCGGAAAATTATACCCTATTCTAGACCAAAAATCTCTGATTACTATACCCTTTCCCAGACTAAACTGCCCTGACTAAAATCCATACCCTACTAAACTGCCCTGACTAAAATCCATACCCTTCACAGCGGCACATACCTATATAGCTCATACATGGGAATCCCCCCCCCCCCCCCCCCCCTGGTTATGATGTTGGTGATGCATCCATATTACCATATTACGCAGTTTCCATGTGAATGTTCGCGTACTTCACAATTCAACAGAGTCTAAAGCGACGTCTAAAGCAGCAAATACATATGTCATCTTGTTGGTTAACAACCGCAGCGCTTGATTACTAGGCATTATGGCTGTCCGGCTGACTCATTGATTTCAGTATTCAAATGACTCTCCTTTTTCGAGCTTGTCACGATAGCAATTTAAAATAACAAGGAATTTTCACGAGTATCAAACTCCAAACCGATCCGCTTAGGCATTTTTCATCGCTCGGCAGGGGCGTGAATAATATTCGAGATATTTTCCCAATAAAAATCCAACACTGGAATTGTCATATACGCCCGGCATATTCGTATTTATCATGTGGCCTGAATTGTTCTTAAGCAAAGATCAGCAAACGGATTTCTAGCTACTGTGAGCAGGTTTTAAAATTGCTATCAGATGTCTGGACGCAACACTTCAACATTCAACTGAAACCATCCTTATCACAGAACTAAACCGCTTGTTTAAAATGCCATTGGGCAGTCGAAGGCCGTCAGCGTGTGGATTTTTTGCCTACGTGACAGGCGTTCTAAAAGGGGGAGAATTCGGGCGAGAATTCGGGCGCGCGAGAAACCCGCGCGCCCGAATTCTCCCCCTTCCCCTTCTCCTTAGAACGCCTGCCACGCAGGCTAGTGGATTTATAGAAAAATGACTGAATTCTTTGCGTCGATTTACTTTCAATTTCGCTGTCGACACCGATTAATACTGTTAGATCTTATCTCTGTTCGCATATTGATAGCATTCGTCGGTGTGCTCTTTGAGGTTTTAGTTATATCTTAATATAAAAAAAATATGTCTTTTAGCGGTGTTATGTATCGGTTATTTTGGTTGCATTTGTGGGATCTACCGTTGACGTTGGAGGATCCGCATTCTCTTGACCGAAGGAGTTCATGGGTTCATGTCGCTTCAGTTTTTCATATGAGAAGATGACAGAGCAACTTCAGGCTATCCTGGCAAAAAAAATATTATGACAGGCGGCAATATAACCCTTTCACTTCTAGAGTCAATTATGCAGAGATGAAATGTCTAATGTAGTTCTTTAAACTTTTGAGTCTGTTGGTGAAATCCTATGGTGTGACCATTCAAATGAAACCTCTTCAGCAGTACTTTTGCATGGTACCATTTGTTCTAACTTTTGAGTCTGTTGATGAAATCCTATGGTGTGACCATTCAAATGAAACCTCTTCAGCAGTACTTTTGCATGGTACCATTTGTTCTAACTTTTGAGTCTGTTGATGAAATCCTATGGTGTGACCATTCAAATGAAACCTCTTCAGCAGTACTTTTGCATGGTACCATTTGTTCTAACTTTTGAGTCTGTTGATGAAATCCTATGGTGTGACCATTCAAATGAAACCTCTTCAGCAGTACTTTTGCATGGTACCATTTTTTCTAACTTTTGAGTCTGTGGATGAAATCCTATGGTGTGACCATTCAAATGAAACCTCTTCAGCAGTACTTTTGCATGGTACCATTTTTTCTAACTTTTGAGTCTGTGGATCCACTGGTACAGGATTTTCAATGGTTATTTCCACGAAATACATCGTAATATCAGTCAGTTGAGTTTGTGGATATAGAAATATAATAATAAGATGTGACTATTAGAAACTTCCCTAAGGTGCTGTTCATTGTTATTTGTTTATTTTTACTATTTTGGCTGTACAATGGTTTCTTGAATCGGTTTATTTTTTCAAAACGTCAAACTTGAAGTTTAAAAACAATTGTCAAAATTCATCTTACATTACGCGCGCGCTCGGGAAGATTTGCATACCAATCTATCGTCAAAATCTGCAAATCAAAGTAATCTTCCACCGAAGATTACTAAGTGATGTGTTTTGTCATTTATTGTGATTTGTGATAAGAATGCACCGTAATATATAGGCAGTATATAGGCAGTATATAGGCAGTATATAGGCAGTATATAGGCAGTATATAGGCAGTATATAGGCAATATATAGGCAGTATATAGGCAGTATATAGGCAGTATATAGGCAGTAAATCGTAGCATCATTGCTAAAGAACAATACCAATTAAGTGAATTCACAGATGTCCGCCTTTCAGGGGTGTCCGCTTTTAAGTTGTACATGGAAATCCAACACAAATTTGTTTCGTAAGGGAACTAAGACGATCGGCACTATATTTATTCGATCTGAAATTAAAATGTACAATGTATTCTAATTAACTAAATCAATTGGTAATAAACGAAACAATTAAAACGACTGAAGCGGGAATAACTGATATAAACTCTTAACAATCATTACGCCATGCGGTCACTGATCGTCAATATCCAAAAAACTCATGAAATCCATACAAAACTAACAAAACTAAAATGATTGACAATATTATAACATTGATCATTGATCTATGGCGAGTTTTCTTAACTTTCCTTGATCAGGATAACCGTGAAACAGTGTAACAGGTGAGCAGTAAATCCCATGAAACATGTCCAATTCAGATCTCGGGTGAAACTAAACTACTTAATTATAGTTGAGGTTTATGTACTATTCGAGTTTCCTGTTGGGCGCGTACGAGGCTACCGCAAATTCCTTAACTATGAATTCCTAGCATAGTCCAAAAAACTACGTTAACAAAATTCATCTGTTAACACTGCCTATTAAACCTGTCATTCCTCTTTTCGATTAGAAAAAACATGAAGCATGCAACGCGTTTTCTCGAACAAACACTAGCGTTGTTTTTCCGACTTTTTAAAAACATTTTTCAGCAGTATTACAGAATAATTATTATTGATTGTAGAGGTCGGTCAGTAATGAAGGCTCTCACTGTTTAGGCTACTTGTGTTCTTATCCGTTCTTATTTTTGCACGTTTTCACCTTCAGCGATAAGTAATAAAGTGATCACGATAGAGCAGTTTTCAATTGAGTGTTGAAAGTAATTACACAATTGCTTTGGTTTTGCATTGCCACACTTTGTGATTGGCTAAAAAATCTCGCGCCACTTTCTCGACCAATCAGAAGTAAAACCAAAACCAATCGTGACTTGCTCGCACGCGTTTTCCCGCGCTTGGCGCCGCCGACGTGTAATTGCTTCGAGCTCTGATTGGTTCATTGGATTGTTTACGACTGCTGTGATTGGTCAGAGTAATTACTTTGGTTTTGGTTTTACCACACTCAATTGAAAACTGCTCTCAAGTGTTTTCTTCGTCATCAATAAATCTGTCGTCATACATTGCATCTCATAAATTGGCCTCCAATTGGGACTGGTACGAGTAAAAACAGCAGCAAAGGATGTGGGAGTCAGGCTAAAAGGCGAAGGAGGGGGAGGCAGGGGGAAGAAAAACACAATTTTTTTTTCCTATGATAACAGAGGCAATTCAAATAATGCCTTGGTGATTTTATTTCATGAAGAAAAGAGCGATGAAATTGATGGCCATTTTGAAAAGTTGCGCACGAACTAAGAGTCCCTGGACATGATAAACGCACCCCATTTTTTCGTCTTTTCTGATGAGTGGGCTTAAGGAATAATAAGTAATATTAGGCTTTGTCTAAAATCAACCAACAGCTTTCAAAGGTAAACTACTGTCATAAGCATTTTCACACTTTGCGGATTTACATTTGATTCTCTTGGATTTTTATAGCTGCTCCTTTACATTAGTGGTGGGAACATAACTAAGGATTTGCGCAGAAACTCCGTATCATTACTAATGCGGCAAACACCTTTACCATCTCATCTACATAGTCAGCGCTACCTAATTTCTGCTTCACTACACAACAGACTGTAATTATGTACCAGTAGGTTTATTTTGCAGGTTTCGGCCGAGCTCCGGGACTATTACAGCAAATAGTGCTACACTGAGCCTTAGTACACAATATACAGTATACAATATTTATAACTACATTATCCAATAATCGCCATCACAGTAAAACACCTAACGGAGCTGAGCAACCACGCACAAAACCACTGTGGTTAGACGGTGGCCAGAAAAAACCTGCCTTAAAAAACCCCTTGGGGAAAAATCACAGGAAATCTGAGTAGGAACCAAGACCCAAGCTCCAAACGGCCCATCCTACGAGGCTCTTAATTAATGCTCTAAGTTGCAGTTCGTATTCTTTCTTTCATTTAATAACAAAATAATTGATAAAGTGAGTGAGAAGCATCATAAAGAATAATCATACGACATCACGTCTGCTGTACACGTTCGACGTACTATATTAATGAAAGAAAAAATTCGTGTCCCGAGAAGTGAGTGAGAAGTGAGTGAGAAGTGAGTGAGAAGCGGTGTCGGCCTAGAATGATACACCACGTGCTATACAAAGCTTATATATCCCACAGTACTACCCATGATGCACCATCATCTAACAGGACCCAGGCCCTGTTGCTCTCGTGCCGCAGAAATATTACATTTCAGGCTAATTCGTAGCCACTCAAACGCCAGAAATTCCATTTCTTCCCTCCCCGCTCCAGTATCTGAAAGCCTGGAACAGGCTACCCACTACAACAGGCTACCCACTAATAAAAGGTAAAAGTCCTTTTGTAACCTACATACGAGTTACCACGAAAACGTCGCACATTGTGTATTACAATTTAGAAAGATTGCGTGAAGTAATGTTCATGACAAATGAAATATATGAATGAATCATTTATCTTTAAAAAATTCATGCAGAGGGTTTCAACTGTAAAAAAATCCTGCACAAGCAATGAGCGAAAAAAACTTGAGCAAGATGAAAACGTTTGTTATTATGCAGTATTTAAAAGATTTTTCCATGTAGGCACTCCCGACGTAATGGCTCACTAATTCGCATTTGGTCACCACAATACTGATCTACGTATTTTTCACCTGCTGCTAGAACAAAGCCTTTAGAATATGAAATGAGCTTTAGGTTGTAAAGGTGCGAAAACTAATATCTTCAGAATTCCCTCTGTTTGATAAGCTCACGCAAGGACAATTGAGTTGTCCAAATACTATTGGCTACAACTATATGACAATTAGTGTTTCAGTTAGAGATTTGAGTTCTGCCTGTAAACCGAATGAGACAAGATTAGCGATAAAACAACTTGTTCCTGAACGAAGTTCTGATCCACTTGATGTACATGTACAAAATTTCAGTTAGCAGCAAGGCACCTCTCGCTCAGCCCCGGGGCTCAGCCATGGAGCCAAATTCCCCAAAAGTTCCTGGTACATACGTATTATTAAACGGACAATGTCCCGTCTGAAATATCGTGTTTTCATGATTATGTTTTGCTCCTGATAAAATCTTTTTATCCATTTACATTTACATTTACCAAAATGAAAGCAGTCCCTCTCTTCGAGGCTTATGTGCTCTGGTCGCGGTCAAGTTCTTAAAGTTCTTAATGCGTCAGCTGACAAACCCCACTCTTAAAAGAGTTATTATTAGGAGCCGTAGCCAACATTAGTCGTATATTTAGTGGCATTTGGCGACATTAAATGGAAATAAGTAAACATAATTTCGTTATGTCGTCTGACGTCATGCTAGCTAAATTTGTGTGACGTGATGATTTGTCAGTTTATTCGCGTTCCCAGCCGCTAGAGGCCGCGTTAGCGCATATCGCAGGCTGGTTGTTTAAGAATTAAGGTGCAACAAACAACTGTCTTAAATGTAATTCCTTTTCGTTCAGTATTCACTTTACTCTTGGACGTTTTTAATTTGATATACAGCCCTTTCACAATAATATATCGTGTGGCATTAAATTTTTGCGGGAGATTAATTTTGCAGATAGGCGATTTTCCACGTTTTGCGGGAACTAATTTTTGCGATTGTGAAAGACTGTTTTTTTTGCTCGGAATTAATATTTGCGATTTCCACAGGAAGTCAGGTTCAATTGGAATACTGTATAACATTTTCAGTTTTTATTTGATAACATGCAATCGAAATACAGGTGAAACAACATGCAGTTGTAAAACTAATCGGTGTTATTCTATTGCAATTACATCTTGCCCTACGGTAATATCGGTACCATTATCACACGAGTTCAATAAACACTGATATTTTCTTAACGAATTTAGAGGCGTTTTAGAAAATGGGCACAAACACGATTTTACATTACGTGTTAATGGTGATGTTTGCATATCATTTCGACGGTGGAGTAAACTTTTTGCGGGAATTTTTTTTTGGCGGGAACCTCTTTTTGCGGATCGTGAAAAAAAAAACCCGCAAACATCGCAAAAATTGGAACCCGCAAAATTTCAGTGCCAAACGGTAGACAATAAGCATCAGTAATCTTCATTTGAGCTGCCAAACTTCCTGTTTTGAACCAGAGTATAAATTATTAAATGCGTGTAACCTCATATATATTACATTTACATTCGTCATTCCAAAAATAGCTTAATAACCATAAATAATGGCTTGGTTGTTCTGACGTTTTGCTAGTGAAAATCATGCTTTACTATAATGGCTGTAATCGCCCTCCGAAGGGATTTTTATTCCAATAAGTTAATTCACCAGAATTTGAAGTTCAATAAAATTTCATTCCATCCGCTTTTAAATGATGGCTAGTAATGAAAACTTTGCTACGCTTTGTGATTGGCTAAAAAATCTCCCGCCACTTCCTCGACCAATCAGAAGTAAAACCAAAACCAATCGTGACTTGCCCGCACGCGTTTTCCCGCGCTTGGCGCCGCCGACATGTAATTGCTTCGAGCTCTGATTGGTTCATTGGATTGTTTACGACTGCTGTGGTTGGTCAGAGTAATTACTTTGGTTTTGGTTTTACCACACTCAATTGAAAACTGCTCTATCTCGAGATGTTTACTCCATTACATACGCCAAGTCAGAATAACTCAGGAAATTCAGTAATACACGCAAAGAATATATGTACGTGCGACGCCAGGCAAGCATGGAGATAAAACGTCAATACGATAACACATATTTATTATTTATAAATTCATGCAGCAATGTTGTTTCTTGACATAAAAAGGTGCAATTAGGCTATTGTAAACAACACAAAAGCAGGTTGAGGCATATTTGGCACATTGCGGAACGTACGATCCAAAAAACTCAACATACGTTTATCAGTTTGTGTTCAGTCTCGCCAGCCCAGACGCGAATTATTAAGATGGATTTTGCACTACTCAAAAGTAAGGAATTTTCTTTCTAATACATTAACATTAACAGTCTATTATTTTAAGTTTTTTCGGCTTGAAATGAATTGATGAACTGAAGACCTGTTACAAATAAATTCAGTGAATTTCCTCTTTCTTGTCTTTCTTTGTTGCAAAAAAAAGCGAAAGTAACCCTAGTGAAACGTACCGTTTCAGGGTAAAATAGACGTTTTTATTTTTATTTTTACTGGTATTGATAGACTTGTTAAGATATTGTAACAAGTTCTGTTCGACGAGGTTTTCAGTAAGAAAATGTGGATTCAATTCGGTTTTATTTGTTAGCGAAATCGATTACGGAAATAACATAGCGAAAATGTAAGCAAAATGCAATGTTTCATGTCACGAGCGTGGGAGATAGGATTCGAACCACTACGACCTTCCACACACTGGTCGGATGCTCTAACCACTGAGCTACGAGAGACTCGTGGCGAGCAAGGTCATATACTAGGTTCACACACTGGTCAGATGCTCTAACCACTGAGCTACGAGAGACTCGTGGCGAGCAAGGTCACATACTAGGTTCACACACCGGTCAGATGCTCTGACCACTGAGCTACGAGAGACTCGTGGCGAGCAAGGTCATATACTAGGTTCACACACCGGTCGGATGCTCTAACCACTGAGCTACGAGAGACTCGTGGCGAGCCAGGCCATATACTAGGTTCACACACCGGTCGGATGCTCTAACCACTGAGCTACGAGAGACTCGTGGCGAGCAAGGCCGTATACTAGGTTCACACACCGGTCGGATGCTCTAACCACTGAGCTACGAGAGACTCGTGGCGAGCAAGGCCATATACTAGGTTCACACACTGGTCGGATGCTCTAACCACTGAGCTACGAGAGACTAGTGGCAAGTTAAGTCATATACTAGGTTCACACACTGGTCAGATGCTCTAACCACTGAGCTACGAGAGACTCGTGGCGAGCAAGGCCATATACTAGGTTCACACACCGGTCGGATGCTCTAACCACTGAGCTACGAGAGACTCGTGGCGAACTAGGCCATATACTAGGTTCACACACCGGTCAGATGCTCTAACCACTGAGCTACGAGAGACTCGTGGCGAGCAAGGTCACATACTAGGTTCACACACCGGTCAGATGCTCTAACCACTGAGCTACGAGAGACTCGTGGCGAGCCAGGCCATATACTAGGTTCACACACTGGTCAGATGCTCTAACCACTGAGCTACGAGAGACTCGTGGCGAGCAAGGCCATATAATAAGTTCATGTATGACATGCATGCTGCATACTGCTAGGATCAGAAATGTCGAAAGGATCGTGCAGTGATAAATAAAGAACGGATGGTAAATTATAAGCTTAGCAATGAAACAATAGTCTTGTACTCCAGTTTATTTGCATATCTCAAACAACCTGCAAGAACATGTAAAACAAACAATAGGCGATATACAACTACCGACCGAAACATTGTTTAAAATGACCTGTTCTTCTTCCCTTTTAAATCAGTCTGCAACCGATAACGATATAAGGTTCGAGGGGAAACATTTTCCCGTAGAACCAGTTAGAGTTATGTACATTTTAACCTCTATGATAGAGCGTTTGTACGTGACGTCACGGCGGCCATATTGGTGTCCCAAAACAATGAAATGGCGGCCATGTTGGTGTCCTAAACGAATCATGGGCCAAACATACGGGACTTTAGCTCCCTTCGTATTTTAAACATTTAAAATAATATCGCTTATAATCAATGGAGTATATTGAAAATTATTCGAAGATAAAGAAATGTGTGACCATTTATACAAATGTGTTAATGTATGATGTAAAAATAAATACAGCTTTTATCGAGCAAAAACTGGAACAATTGATTAATTTGCTTCTCTTATAACAGAGAAAACTTCAATCGCATGTAACACTATTGAATTGCTAATTATATTTTTGAAACTTGAAAATTGTTTTTTTACCCTTTTAGGAACTGTCAGCACAATAGTTTCCGTAATAAAGAAGTTAATTTTATATGAATTTACTCTCAGCGACCGAAATTTTATAATAGCATCCGTATTATAGAGGGTCCGTATGATAGAGGGTCCGTAATATAGAGGGTCCGTATAACAGAGGGTCTGTATTACGGAGGGTCTGTATTACAGAAGGTCCGCATAAAAGAGGGTCCGTATTAAAGGGGGTCCGATGCACAGAAGGACCGTACTACAGAGGGTCCGTATTAGGGCCTGTTTACATGGAGGTAGGTACCTGGGTCACCCAGGGCCAACTTTTCATACATTTCTTAACAAAGCACATTGAAGTGTTTTCATGATAGACAGGGTAACCCGCCTACCCGGGTCATTCTGTCTGATTGCCAGGGTCACCCTCCTAGTGGCCTATCTTTTTTGCATGTAAACGGTCACCCCAGGGTCACCCTCCTAGGCGGGCTATCTTTTCTGTATGTAAGCGGTCACCCCAGGGTCACCCCCTTGGGCGGGCTATTTCTGTTGACTTGAAAACCCACGAAAATGGCGGCGCCATACAAGCGTGGCGAATATTTTCGTCGTGTTTATTTGCCAAAAGCCTCCACTGTCGAATAAGATCATAGTAAATCGTCTGATGATGAAACAAGGATTTCTATAGAGAACCGTATATCGACGATATAGGCAGTGTTGTTGATGGTGAGCCAAGAAATGCGAAAGAACTGAACGTCGCCAGCGCAGTGAGTCTTATGAATGCACGAAAATGAAAAGGAAGTTCTGGAAGGGATATCGACCACGAGAAAGACTGTAAAAAAAGAACAAAGAAGTAATACGCCAAAACAAGAGCCCGAAAAGAAAAAGATAGCCCACCCATGTAAAGGCGGGCAATGTTTTAGCCTGGGAGGGTGACCCTGGTACCCGGGTGATCCTCCCTCCATGCAAACAGGCCCTTACGGAAGGTCCGTATTATAGAGGTTATTTTAATAGAAAATATGTGAAGATTTTGCTGGGACCAAGTGAAGTGTCCTTAAAATAGGTGTCTGTAAGGAGAGGTATGACTGTATTAGGAACGACCATTTTACTTCTGAGCGGGGAGGGGTTGGGGTTATTTTTTTAAAAAAATATATCCTGCAACTTGCGAAATATCCTGCAACCTCAAAATGCCGACTGAAGGCTTTGTTTTTAGCCCAAAAATATCAGTTGTGCAGCGACATAGATCGCCTGTGTAAAAGTTGTTTATGATTTTTGGATCGTTGTGAGTAAGACTTGGCGGCTTAAGTCTGATTCAAATTTGTTCCTGTATGGCATTCAGCAGCCGTGTAAAGTGTCCGTCAAAACCAAAGAATCCAAAATGGACGATTGCGAAAACAAATAATTGTCATCTAAAGTCGTTTCCGATGGTTCTGAGATGCACGTGTTCCGTTATCTGCCCGTAAGAAAGCATTTGTACATAGGTATGGGAAGTTCTTCTCTTGGTATGGGCGTATGCAGACGATTTGCATAGAAGACGGCGCCTTCTATTTCCAGTACAGTGGAACCGCGACATAACGAAGTGCCAAAGGACTGAGAAAATGAGTTCGTTATATCGGGGTTGTTTCCCTTACATTTTAGCGGAGCTCTCGCGTGCCGAAGGCCCGCTGCGGAGCCCCATACTCATAGAACCTATGCCCATCATTTTTCATGGTCATGGCTAGCGGAATGTTTCGCGGGCGCGTCATGTGCCCAGTACCCGCCCGCCCGCCGTTGGGTAGGGCTAGCTCGCGGGCGCGTATGACATCGCAAAACATGCGCGTATGACGCCACACAACATCCGGGATCTTAGCAATTTCGAAACCAAAGCGAGGCTTTGTTTTTCGCACGGCTACATGGCTAATGTCACGTCAGCTCGGTAAACACGTTAGTTGGAGCTGTGTTTAGCGGAGGAAACCGTTCCAAATTAAAATCGTTATTTCTTTGCATTTTTTCGCGGTTTGCTACTCAAGACGGGAATACTAATTAAGGGATACTCAGAAGCCGCTATAGTGGAAAGAGAAGAGCTTTCAGGGATAAAATCTTGCGTCGAAGAACTTCATACGTTTTTATCAATGCAAGAGCAATGCGGGGAGATGTTTCTCACTTCGGGTTTCAGAACTGAAGAAGCGGAGATTTATAGAATTTCCAAGCAGTAGAGGGACTTAAAGGTTAAACAAAATACATTTTTCAATGAAAATTTATGTTGATATCAATCTGTGATTGACTTAATTTTTCTTTGTCGTTAATTTTGGAGAATTGTTTATAAAACGTGCTCAAATTCAGTTGTATTGATTTCTTAAATTTCAAAGACAGTTCGGCCTCGATGCGCTATAATAAATGGTACGCGTTTTGCTTTTAAACATAAACTTTTTATGTGTTTGTTCATTCATTACATAGGTTGAAAAGCGATTTTAAGTGTAAACAAAACAAGACTTGGATTTTATAGAACTGTTCTAACTTCACTCGCGTCGCCTTATGCAAATATGTTTGTGTATTTTTGCAATTTTCATTTCCAAATCAGTTTCTCGGGCAATTTTTGATACGCAACATGTATATTTTATTCGGAAATAAGTCACACTAGTTATTCTAGACCGAGTAAAAGTTGTTTTTGTCAACTTTTGTTCGGTCCAAATGTACTGTGCAGAATTGCTAAAAATGAAAACTAGCCGGGTCGTCAATCTTAATTCTTGTGCTTCCGACCTTTCACCTTAGTTAAACTTATCATCGGCCTTCTGTTCAGAGAGCGACGCTGTTAGGCTCAGCCTATCTATATACCGTATTTTCTCAATTAAACGCCCCCGGCGTTTATTTCAAACTTGGCCTAGTGGACCCGGCGTTTCTTTGAATCAGCAGTTTTTTCTCGCCCGCCATTTATTAAGAAAGGGTTATTATTCGTTTTTCTTGGCAGCCGTGTACCTTGCCCTTAAATCTTAAGTTTATTATACCACAAATAAACATTTGAGGGGCTTACTTACAACTTCCTTTATTATACCCGGCGTTTATTCGGGGGGCGGCGTTTAATCGCGAAAATACGGTATATTATTTTACTGTAACTGGGCTGAAGAATATCGTTCGTTATACCAGGTTCTTGGTTATAAAGGGGTTCGTTATATTGGAGTTCCATTGTAACTGGGCTGAAGAATATCGTTCGTTATATCGGGGTCTTGGTTATAAAGGGGTTCGTTAGGAGTTCCACTGTAACTGGGCTGAAGAATATCGTTCGTTATATCGGGGTCTTTTTTATAAAGAGGTTCGTTATATTGAAGTTCCACTGTAACTGGGCTGAAGAATATCGTTCGTTATACCGGGGTCTTGGTTATAAAGAGGTTCGTTATATTGGAGTTCCACTGTAACTGGGCTGAAGAATATCGTTCGTTATATCGGGGTCTTGGTTATAAAGAGGTTCGTTATATTGAAGTTCCACTGTAACTGGGCTGAAGAATATCGTTCGTTATACCGGGGTCTTGGTTATAAAGAGGTTCGTTATATTGAAGTTCCACTGTAACTGGGCTGAAGAATATCGTTCGTTATACCGGGGTCTTGGTTATAAAGGGGTTCGTTATATTGAAGTTCCACTGTAACTGAGCTGAAGAATATCGTTCGTTATACCGGGGTCTTGGTTATAAAGGGGTTCGTTATATTGGGGTTCCATTGTAACTGGGCTGAAGAATATCGTTCGTTATACCGGGGTCTTGGTTATAAAAGGGTTCGTTATATTGGAGTTCCATTGTAACTGCGCTGAAGAATATCGTTCGTTATACTGAGGTCTTCGTGATATGGAGGTTCTACTGTAATAAAATCTGCACCTTCCATTTCCAGTCCTTACTCAACTGCTCTGACTGTAAGGAAACTAAAGCATATTTTTAATTTGTATTTCACTCCAGCAGAGTATGAAGAAAGTTACAGGTTTTCCCGATAGAGCATGATAGATGTATCTCCGCTCAGAGACACCTAGTGATTGGGAATTAAAGGTAAGAATACATAAATATAAGTTATTTTGTAGATTGTTAGTAACAATTGGAAGATGTGTTTTATCCTTTTCACTCCCAGAGTCAATTACGAAGACATGTAGTGTAGTACTAACTTTTGAGTCTGTTGATGAAATCCTGTGGTGTGACCATTCAAATGAAACCTCTTCAGCAGTACTTTTGCATGGTACCATTTGTTCTAACTTTTGAGTCTGTTAATGAAATCCTATGGTGTGACCATTCAAATGAAACCTCTTCAGCAGTACTTTTGCATGGTACCATTTGTTCTAACTTTTGAGTCTGTTAATGAAATCCTATGGTGTGACCATTCAAATGAAACCTCTTCAGCAGTACTTTTGCATGGTACCATTTGTTCTAACTTTTGAGTCTGTTAATGAAATCCTATGGTGTGACCATTCAAATGAAACCTCTTCAGCAGTACTTTTGCATGGTACCATTTGTTCTAACTTTTGAGTCTGTTAATGAAATCCTATGGTGTGACCATTCAAATGAAACCTCTTCAGCAGTACTTTTGCATGGTACCATTTGTTCTATCTTTTGAGTCTGTTGAAGAAATCCAATGGTGTGACCATTCAAATGAAACCTCTTCAGCAGTACTTTTGCATGGTACCATTTGTTCTAACTTTTTAGTCTGTTGACGGAATTCTGTGGTGTGACCATTCAAATGAAACCTCTTCAGCAGTACTGTAGCATGGTACCATTTGTTCTAACTTTTTAGTCTGTTGACGGAATTCTGTGGTGTGACCATTCAAATGAATCCTCTTCAGCAGTACTATATGATGCGAGTTGTATACAATTTTCGCCTGACGCAAGCAGCGCGCGCTACAAAAAAATCGTATGCGAGAAAGTTGTGCCGTCTAAATCAGCCTTTTGACGTCTATTCTGCACGCCATCCATTCGCTAATATTCGCAGCTCTGCCGCCAACACATCATCACCGTGTGTTCTGTCGTGAATTGTAATAACGTCGTGAATTGTAATACCTGTCGTAAATTGTAATACCTGTCGTAAATTGTAATAACAGTTGTCGAGAATTGTAATAACCAAGCTATCGTTGTAATAACACGTTGTCGTAATTTGTAATAAGCCGAGCTGCCGTATATTGTAATAACACATTGTCGTATTTTCCGGGTATTTTGTAATAAGTCTTAAAATAACTGCTGAGGGCTTATGTAATTTTCTTGTCAATCAGTTTCAAAAATAGTCCATCAAAAATATTTCAGCCATCATATAGACCGCAATAATGCAACAAATAAATCATCTGACCGATCACTTAGTGAACTATTCAAAAAAGCCAACCGACCTACATACTGACCTGCTACTTTCGCCAATATTGCATTCCCCCTGACCACCCTAGAAGCTCGCACCTACGGCGCTCGTTGCACGCCTTCGTTGTATCTGCCAGGATTCAAGCAGGTCAGGTTAGGCCTACAACTAATCAAAAACATCGCTACGCCCGTGCTCGAGCCAGATTGAAGCGTTGCAATATATCTAGAAAGAGTTCTCATATTTGAGGGTATAACGAAAACTGGCGCTGAAAAGTTCGTGGTTTATAAACATGTCAACTTAGCGAGGAAGGAACACATTATCTGTCATTTTTGTTAAGCATTGTATCCTTTTTTAATGATAAATAATATTCCATGTTATTATATAAATTGGAGTGAATTACAAGGATTTCTCTCCCTTCGTATCTTTACACTGTGTATATCGATGACGTCACGTTTGTTAACGTTTTTCCTTGTTTAAAGCCCTATTTACATGGAAAGAGGGTGATCCTAGTGCTACGATCATCATAGTGCTAGGATCATCCGAGCGCGGCATATTTTCTGCTTTCAGTTTACATGCGAATGGTTGCATTTGGCCCTAGCGCTACGATCATCTTGTGCTAGGATCATCCTTATCTGAGAGGTATCCTAGCTCCATGGAAACGACCTCGGGAGCCCCAGAGTTATCTTCGCTTTTGTTATTGTCGCCCGCCATCTTGCTTTGCAACCGCGCCGAACTCAAAGGTACTTGGGCCATCCTGCCGAATTTTTCAAGTAAACCAAATGAAAAGTTGATTCTGGAAGCCGCATTTTTGCATGTAAATCAAATGAATGTAAAGATACGAAGAGAGAGAAATCACTCCAATTTATATAATAACATGGAATATTATTTAAAAAGGATACAATGCTTAACAAAAATGACAGATTAATGTCATTCCTTCCTCGCTAAGTTGACATGTTTATAAACCACGAACTTTTCAGCGCCAGTTTTCGTTATACCCTCAAATATGAGAACTCTTTCCAGATATATTGCAACGCTTCAATCTGGCTCGAGCAGGGGCGTAGCGATGTTTTTGATTAGTTGTAGGCCTAACCTGACCTGCTTGAATCCTGGCAGACACAGCGAAGGCGTGCAACGAGCGCCGTAGGTGCGAGCTTCTAGGGTGGTCAGGGGGTATGCAATATTGGCGAAAGTAGCAGGTCAGTATGTAGGTCGGTTGGCTTTTTTGAATAGTTCACTAGGTAACTATCAATCACTAGCGTGGGGTGGGAGGTACTCTCTATAATGGGCTATTCGGGGATGCTCCGCCCGAAAGCCAAAGGGGTACCTTTTTGAGACTGGAGGTATATGAAAGGGTAAGGATTTCACGAGTTGAAGTATATGAAAGGGTAGGGATTTCACGAAGTATACGAAAGGGTAGTGAAAACGCGAGTTGAAGTATACAAAAGGATAGGGAAAACTGTCATTTAAGTATTATAAAAGGGCCTTCAAAATATAACAAACAGATGCACGTAAAATCTATATGAAAGGGGTACCACTTTTAAATGAAAGGTATATGAAATGGGTACCTTTACCGTCAAAAACGGTAAATGAAAGGGTATGGGATTTGGACCTCGGGGCGGAGCATCCCCGTACAAAACTTTGTTGAGTACCCCCCCCCCCCCCGGCATTTTTTTGGGTTCAAAAATTCACCATCTTGCATAATTTATCACCCGACCAGCATATATCGTATTTGATGTTTATTTCTATCAGATCAATTTTATTTATGAGATATGTCTGGGCCGATGATATGTACATCTCTTGACCACAAAGATCATTCCGCAAAACGGTAGTCGATAGGAGTTGTATTACATGCATTACGAGCTTTTCATTAAGCTCATTTCTGTTCAACAAAGTTTGTCTGTTTTTACCTTTCTCCAAGCTGACAAACTATGGATCCCGATTTTTCTTATATAACCTCGCGATTATGAGAGCCAAAATTCGTTTCCCTTGGATTTGATTACAGTCGATGCCGCTTGCGATTTTTCGAACCAATTTGCCGATTCCCTAGGAGGTTTACAGTCAAGTTTTCGGTCTGTCTTCGTAAGTCATTCTTCTTACTGATAAAAGTTAGCCCATGGGTACGTGACTTCGTGCAGTTGTGCATTTTTTTAACAACGTCTGAAACAAACAGACATAACATGTGGCCCATGCCAAATGTTTAATTATTTCTGTACGACAAGAACCTAAAGCTTTGTAACGAAGCGAAATTATTGTTGTTTGGATGTTTGTTAATCTCGGATACACTTGAGATATTTCGACATTATAACTTGTGCGTTTATATTAAGGACATTGAGCTCTTTTACACTTGTTCTATCGTTTGTTAATGCAAAGATTGCAGCTCAAGTTGTACTTGAAGTACACCTAGGTTTGTAGCTGTGGTTTTGTTTATCTTGGAGTTTTGGCTAAGGAAATTCTTTTGGGTTGGCTCGGTTATAATTCAGCTTGTGCGGAAACATTCTTGTATACATGGAATTAGCTTGTAATAACCAAGAGCAGTAAACAACTGACAATTCATAATGATCCTTCACATGCGCTTTTAATAGTATCAATCGTTCAACACTGCTCATAATGGAACTCGAAACTATGGATGATTTATAACGATCGGCTCTTTAAAACCTGGATTATCGAGATGTCAGACCGCAACTTATATCAAACAAATGTCGAAACTTTAACCTTGGTAAAAGATAGCATATCTGCATAACGAGGTATCATCGGTCTCTTGCTAAAAAGATCCCTGAGTTTGCATTGCCTAATTGTATGGCATTTCACTGCCCAACTCTTAACAGAAAGATCAGTGACGTTTGCATTGTGAGCTGATTTTGATCTTTTCAAAAACGTGACTTGGATTAAAAGCCGTTTAATTAATTTCCTATTGTTGGGTCCGAAACGATAAACCATGTAAACTTTGAGAAATAGAACAAAAATGATTGCACACGATACTGGAATTATCAAAGTCAAGTCACGTCTTTCACAAAAAAATCTCCTTTGCCAAACAAAAAGTTATCATAGTCTGCTTCAAATTAACATCTATATTCCCACGCTCTAAAAAATAATTCTTCACTGTGATTTATTTTAATGGCTCATCGGAAGAACATCTCATAGTTGGTTTTCCTAAAAGGGTTAAAACCAAGCTAGACCTCATAATGAATCAATGAAGCTTACCATGTATGGACGAGAAAATGTATGAGGACAGCAGCAGTTAGGAGAACCTGGTCTGTTGAGCTAAAAATGATGATGAATCTACACCTAGAAAAAGCACCGCAGCCTAACCGGTTGGCAATTAAAAGATGCTCGTGTTTCACAAAGCATTGTGATAGCATAAGTTGGCTTAATAAAAACAACTCAAAACGGCTCTTTTATTAATGAACAGACTCAGTGTGTTGTCTGTAAATTCATGCAAGACAAGTCTGATTGTGGTTGCTACAGACAGTAAGATTCCCACGCGAAACAAACCGCATTCACAATCAACAACGACTCGCATAACAATAATTTATAAACACACCTGCTTTTGGAAATCGACGAAAGTTCGTTGAATGCACCTTTTTACTGCCTGAACAACAGTGAAATTGTTATTTTATGATGAACGTTTTTTTCATTTTGGGTCGCAATTTCAGTCTTCAACTCATGTTGAGAGGAATGTCTTCGCGAAACACTGCCGTGGATAAGCTTAACCCTGCCATGTTATGAAGTCGCATCTTGTTGTGTGTGCCAGACGCTGAATAAATCAGGTACATAGTTTACCGAAGTCACTTTAGTTTTATAGCAGGTCGGGTAAATAAGCAGCATTGTTTTTTTAGTGTTGATTTCCTTGTTATGTACAAATGACAGATTGCAGTTAATTGTTCGTAAGGTTTTCCATAGTAAAAACCGTGCGAAAATGGATTGTCTACTGTGAATTCGACGGTCTGGGATTTTTGAAAATTCGATTATTTCAACCATCAGTAGAGTACATCTGGACGAAACTTTGCCTTGGTGCAGATTAATATGGCGAACGACTTTTTAATAATACCTAAACAGTTAACTTGGATAGTACAGCAGTTTAAAGCCTCTTGGTTACAATTCTCCAGGTTAGCCTGTGATAAATGTACCATGTTTTCTTCATAAAATGGTAGAAGCGGAAATACATCAAACGAAATTTTTAAACTTGTTCGACATTTGCGACCATTTGTGCACACATTTCCCAACTATATACATAACATTACACGAGCGGGCCTACAAGACAAATCGCATAAAATGACTGGTTTTCAGTTCAAACAAACAACTGTATCAAGTGTGCCTGGCAAAGCTGTTTGACTATATCAGGAGACATATTCTTAATTACCATCTTGTAAACAACGCAAAAGAAATCAAATCGTAGACAACATATTATTGTTAAGGACTGACATGGTCAGTTTCTGGGCGACATCGGATCCCACCAGTAATTCCTCTGCTTAATACCACAACAAGTAACCCACTGCTGTCACTGCAGGTGCAGAAAACGTTCTTAAGTCGAAGGAAAGTTTAGGACTAGGAGAAATTTTGCAATCCATTGGTGGCAGCTCCCGGGAATGTTGTGTGCTTCGGGGCATTAAGGGAAGAAATGCCTACTATAGCAAGAAACAAAATGCGCAAACTACATGTTTCTAACGAACAATATCAAGAACTTACTTTACTTTCCTTATAAGACTATAATAAAAACACATTTTCAAACATGCTTTCTCCATCTCAATATGTACTTTTTGTTATAGCTTAGATAATCGCTTTCATATGGCTTGCTACTTTTAAATATATTTCAGAATTAGAATAAAATGTTGCCGTTACTCCGACTTTGCACTGAAGTAGTTGCCTTTTCGTACCATTTATAAGGACAATAAGTTGTAAATATACGAATGTTGCATTTAACATCCACAAGCAATTTTAGTTGTTGTTAGTCTGACATTGCGAAAATCAGACATGTATATTTTAAGAAATTTAAAATAGTACTTCTTATAAACTATGGTTTTTAAAGTGCCCCTGTGATCAAATTTTTGATTTTCATTTTTTTACATTTTCGTGTACAATTAGACTTTCTTACTCATCTTGCCAAATTTCAATTCATTATGAACATTACGAAGAACACATCCAAAGTTTTTGTTGCTTTTCGCGTGATTTTCAATACTTATTGTTGTTATAATTTCAACCCATGAGGTATGTTAGTCTTTGTCGTCACTTTCTCCCATTCGCAACCAAGCCTTGGAACAAGGTTGATTAATGGCGGCCGTAAATTCTCGGTAATAAATGTTAAAATAAAATGACTTCTGATATTCGTAATGAATTGAAACTGTATTGGAATTTTTGTAAGCCGCTTATTATTGATTTTGTTTCCGTTATGGATGTCGGTATTCTAAACAAATTAAGAACAAATACTTGGACGTACGAAAAGGAGGAAAGTAGTTAGAGAAAGTTGTCTCATGACATATCAAAATATCAAACTTTTCTTAGAGTCGACTTCTTAATAATAAGAACTTTATTAACGTGTCAAAATTGCTAGCATACAATGTACACTAATTGGGGACACCTAACTACACTACACGTCTTGATATTTTGATACTCTCTTTGAGATATCATATCTCAAAGAGATATCTCTTTGAGATATCATCACCATCATATCATATCATCACCACCATCATCATACCATCACGATATCTTGATACCTCGGATCATTAAAGATTATCACAATATCATTGACTCATATCATTATCAAAATATCATGATGTTAATAAAGCATTGTATAAAAAAATGTATAGGAAAGTGCATGATCACTAATTGATAATTTGATATTCCGTAATCCCGCACATCTCTCTCATACATACATTGTACCCACAGCTGCCTCTAAGCTTTATGTACCAAAGTATCAACTATCACGTTTGAGCATCTTATCATATTCGAATATAACATGCATTGCAATACGTTTGACATGCATTACAATACGTTTGAGCATCTTATCATGTTCGAAAAGAACATGCATTGCAATAATTATTACCATTAGAGTGATTTTACTTCATCTGTGAAATAGTTAGTAGAATAGTACGCACTATTAGACTATAATTCCATTGTTTCCTTTTGTTTAATTTGGACTATCACACACTAATTGTTAGATAGTGTTTCCGCCACAGATGAAGTAAAATCACTCTACCTACTGGGGATCTAATAGAAAACTTGCAGCCATCTGAACATAAATAGCAACTGCTATTTATGAATTATACATACACCTAATTGTACTCACTTTTAGACTATAATTCCATTATTTTCTTTTGTTTAATTTTCACTATTTAGAGTGATTTTCCTCAGATCGTGAAATAGTTAGTACACTAATAGAGCTTAGTAGATCTTAGCTCCATTGTTTTCTTTTGTGTCTATTTCACTATTATACACTTAACTTCCAGAAACGGTTTCACGGTCTGAGGAAAATCACTCTAAGTAAAAACCACTTTAAGAAATAAACAAGAGGCTCCTAGCAGCCTATACTCATGCGCATGCGTAAGTAGGCTGTACCACAATGAAGGGAATGATTCTTCTAAGACTTATATATACCAAACATGAACATTGCTAATGTAAGTAGGGTTGTAGGAGACGCTGTCGTGACACTTGAGTAACGCTCTTTTACCGGAAGTGAGAGTAGCCGGAAGTCACTAAACAGGAAGTGTAGTGGAAAAGCTATGAACCGGAAGTGTACAATTTAAAATATGCGTGCATAAATTTGCATGCAAAATCGTGACAAAAAATAAAAATAATAATAATAATAATAAAAATAACAAGAAAAACGGAGCCGAAACCTTACCTCATTCCGCTACGCGCATGAGTAAAAACTATTCATTACTGAGATAAAAATGAATTCATTTATTTAATAAAAATTTGTTTGGAAGAAATATCGGTTGAAAAATCATGTATGCAAAAAAATATCATTAAGGTAATTAACTTCCATTTGGTATTTTGTATATTCTATCACAATGTTCCTGCAAATAGCGTCTTTGGGCTCTCCGAAAAGCGTTAACCAAGAAATCTCCTTATTTTACTGATCGCGTAGTCATATTTAAGAACATTTTTTTAAAACATGAAAGCAAGTTTATAAAATAGAAGATAAACATGGGTGCGTGGAGATATGAAGTTAAACTCAACATCTCACTAGACATCACGGCGGCCATGTTGGTGTACCAAAACTATGAAATGGCGGCCACCACATTGGTATGTTCTAAACGAATCCTATGGGACTTTAGCTCGATTCTCATTCAAGCATTTCCTATTGTTTTAGCACTCCAATTTGGCCGCCGGTCACGTGAGTGAAAACAATCTGTTACAAAGTTTTCAACAATTTTCTCAACAATGCCTGGGTGTTGGTTGTACCTAAATCATACCGTCCAGAAGGACGTCGGACACCTTATTGAGACTTATATAACGCAATGTCGACACTTAAAATTTTATTTTCAATAAATTTGTAAGTGTAAAAAAGAAAATCTAAAATCCCCACTCAGGATTGAACCAGTCACCTCAGCTAGGCTTAGGCTTACATAGCTACATAGCCTACCGTACCACTGTACCACCTAGCTTCTTGGGTTGCTTAGTTCTAAATTTAACTATATAAACTGCTCCTAACCTCAACTGAAAGCTAACCAGTTACTTCGTTATATACGTCTCAATAAGATGTCCGATGTCCTTCTGGACGGTATGATTTGGGCTTGACCCTGGGTGTTTTCGTCGTGGTTGCTTTAAGTGCCCATAACGAATTTTTTTTATTTTCTTATCTAAATCTACACGTCGCGTAATGAACGTCTACGAAATGTTTTTTGGATTTCAGCAAAACCTGAATTTTTTATTATTGGTCAAAGTCTTCGAAATTTGACGCCATTTCGGACCACCGTCCGCATTAGTCTCCTCTCGGTCGGACGGGAGCTATGACGTAGATTAAAGAACGCGTGTTCGAGACTTATTCCCATCTCACTTGTAAATAAGCGGACATTTTTTTATTCTCGCCAAAAATGCCTGAAAGATGTGTCGCAGCGCGCTGTAACAACATATCTGACCCCGAGAAGAATATTTCTATGCACAAGATTCCTGAACCTACGTCACAGAGGGCTTATGAGCCCGTTGCCATTCTTTTCAGCGGGGCGAGTCAACCGCAAAAAAATAGGATTTCGAAGACTTTAAAAACTCATAGAAAATTCACGTTTTGCTAAAAAAAAAAAATTTTTCGCAGACGTTCATTATTTAACCTGTAGATTTAGATAAGAAAATAAAAAAAATCGTTATGGGCACTTTAAGCTTCCTTATTAAGAATTCTGAACTACAGTACTATAACCGCTGATTAAAACAACCAATCAGAACCGCAGAGGTCCTTTTTAGACACGCTTAGCCCGATTGCTAAAGTAATATCACTAGTTCTAACCCTTTGAAATGATTAGATGATTTCAATTTGATCTGTGGGAATTCTTTTGGTGAATATTTAAGTAAAGTTTGGGGAGCTATCAAGTTTTGCTAGAACTGATTTACTATCAGAGATCGCTACTCTGCTAGCCGATTTACTTTCGCACTTCTCGTTTAGTAAACCTGTTCACCTAGTGCTTTTAACAAAAGCTAGGTAATTTTTCAACCAAGAAAATTCGAGAAATGAAATCCTAATATCTGAGTGGTCTAAGGCTTTGGAACAGAGTTTATATCAAAACGATTGGGTGTTTTTTTTGGCCTTTCAAACAGTCGATTTCCTACAGTGCCACTGAAACCAGTGACATCATTCCAGCGTGAGCTCCACCGGGTTTGTCTGAAATATCCATTATTTTTTAACAAATAATTTGAATTAAAATTTAGTTCACCAGTGACTGAGAAAAAAGGAAACGTCGTGACTAAAACAAGTCGGTAATGTTTGCTTTATACATTAAATACTAGTGCTTAAAATTGTCTTCAAAAAGCAATTTCAATTTGGAGAACAGAAGTTGTTTCTTTAAAAAGTAAAACCAATTCAACAATACCAATCGACAAAATTTTCACTAAAGGCTATTAATAATTGCCTTAAACAACCAAGCTTGCCAAATTGGTTTTTAATTTGTTTTAGTATTTGCTAATTTTCGTAATACCACGCTATCGCCAGGTTCGCTTTTTCTGTGGGAAAAAGGTCTGCACGGATATCGACAACTAACAATTTCTGACCGGGTTCGTGATAACAACCACAATATTGTCTGAATGAATAAAGCAGAGAATTAAAACGCTTTTCGACCAGAAATTTGCGATGATTTAGTATACGATAAGCTAATCAGTAATTTTACAGCTGATGAATTGTTTCACTTTTATTTTACCATGTTTAAATATTTATGACAGTTTAATTGGAGCCTCCACATGACCTGTTTTAAGCGGTGAGTGTTCTGAACCGCCAAAAGTGATTAATCCCATTAAATGTTCGGCAATCAGTTTCAAAACTCGCCGAGCTTTTAAGCGTTAGTTATGTTTCATTTTCAGAGCTTTTTAAAGATTGCCGATTAGGAAAATAAACCGCTCCCTTTTATGTTGAAAATCTTGCAGCAGCAGTTTGTTCTATAAAGGTAAGCTCAGTTATGAAGCATGAAAATTTCTTTATGTAAGTGATAATTGCTATCGCTTTCAGTGAATACTTTGATCTCAGATCAAAAAAATTTAACAGTGTCAATTTTTTTCTGATTTTTTTTTCTTACATAAACGTTTCTGTTGGAGACTAAAGACAAAGTCCTTTTATATAATCATACAGCTTTGGTTTTGGAAAATATCCTGTCGAATACCCGCATGGAGTACCCACTTCTGCATTATAAACAAAAATTGTTTTTGGACGGCTCATTTTTTAAGAACTGTTATGACTTCAAATGTTATGACAAAAGAAGCAGATTAAAGAGAAATATATATACTAGGTTTTCCTTGCTGAAGTTTTTCGCATTTTATTTACATAAAGTAAAGTCGCGCACCCGAGCCAGAAGGCTCATAACGGCCGGAGCTTAAACCCGGTTTCTTTATTTACATAAACACAGGATTAATTGTTCAAGGAGATTTTCATTCTCACTTGTTGAATGGTGCGTTCTACTTATTCCCTTGTGCTCTTGTCATTAATTATTCTACCTTAAATTCACTTCAATTTTTTTCATATTTACAAAGGCAGGTTATAAAAAAGGGTAGAAAGAAATATATAAAATTAAAGTTCAGTGAATATTTTAACTCATCATCATTTCCACTGCTGAAGACCATCTTTAAGAAGTTTAGTTATCTTCTTACCCATATTTGTGTCACATTTCAGAATTTCTTTCTCTGGTACACTACATAGCAACGCCCATTACAACAAACGTTTCATGGGAAAAAAAGAACTTTACAAAACAGAGCCCTATTTCAATATAAAAAAAAATCCAACTGATATTCAGGCTTTGCAGGACGTACTGGCAATACGACGTGAACAGCTATTTTCTGGCATGCATGAGAACAGTTGTGCCCAGAGATTTTTTCAGCTCGTGACGGGCCGAACTTGAACTGTAAAGGTACTTTGTTGGCAGGTTATTCGTAGCCATTTTCAAAATCTTTTTTGCAGTTTCAATATTTTAGAGTGAGCTGTCCTTTAACTTAAAAAGAAGCGTAGGAAGGCGCGTAAACGATATGTTTAAACTCAGATTTGCGTTCTTCGAAGAGTTCTTTCCAGAGGATAGGAAATCTGATATTAATACCTCTTGTGAAGAAGCTACAATAGGTGTGGATTATTTAAATCATAACGAAGATAGATTCTTGTGATCGTGAAGTCAACAATTGCAAGCTAAGAGGCCAACTGATGGGTAAATTCACATCCAGTGGATGAAATGTAGAGGGTTTTTTTTTCGTTCTTTGAGCAAAAGACAAGCTGAATAGAAATTCTTCGTCGGAAGAAATATGACTGTTTAGATTTCATAGACGAAAAATGAGCTGCGTTGATAACAAATAATAATTATCAAAAGACACTCGATGCTCCTTCTAAGTGACATAATTTCCTTAATGATAAATTGGTTTTTCAATCACACTCCTGCGTTTTATTTGAATTAATTTTCCCTTTAGGCGATGTTCACAAGTTGACATATCTGTTTTGGGCCTGTTTTGAGAGCTACATTGAAAACGTTTTCGCCGAAATGACTCTTATCTGAGGTTTTGAGTAGTAATTGAAACAATTGTAAGCCCAAGGTTTTGTGCTTTCATTTTATCAATCAAATTTAATTTGTTGCGTTTGCAATGAAGGAAGAGATATTTTAGGGTAGCATATTGCGTTGAATTGTCTCGTATTCAGTCCATTAAACTATCGAAAAATAGATCTTGATATTCCGATATCATTCATTCTAGTTATTTACGGTTTTATTTCTCTAACGAAATCAAAGCATAATATTGTAAAAATTCATGAGAACTAACAAAAAACTTGTCATTGTAACCAAAGGTGTTTAATTGTTTGGCTGACGTTGGGACCCTTTCATCTTTCAAGCTGAGCCCTTTTTATTAACGATTTTTCTTTGCGCAAGTTTCAGTATTTATTTTTCATTATTTCAACTTGATAGGCTAAACTGAAATACATTTTTACTAAAATAACGACATGTTATGGAAACCCCTTGCACAGATTAACAAATAACACATTTAATTTGTAAAAAAAAAAAATGAATAACAGGTACGTTGCTAGTTATTAAATGGAGCTTTTCAAGCATTTTATTTGTTACAACAGGTATTTTTTCTCTCGAAAATAAAACGATTTTCCCGAGGTACTAAGTATATTTTAGAAATTCACCTTTTAGTGTCATTTCGTAAGAAAAATTTAATAGATCTGTTTAATTTTGAAAAGTAAGTTTGCTTTGGGTTGCGTGTTCCAATAAAATTATTCCTCGAATTTTTGTAAATTGCCTTTGATTGCTTTTTGAAATAAATATCACGGTGAAATAAAACGTTGTCAAACGCGTTCATAAAAGACTAAAGCCGCGAACTTAAAATTAAATATCCAAATATGCACCAGTATTATACAAAAGTAAATTAAAGATTCGTAACCAGGATTTACAATAATTAAAAAGTGAAAAAACGTTCTCTGGTTAAACATTTTTAAAAACTATAAGCTTTCGACAACTTTTCTGTTGTTGTCTTCAACGTTTTTTCCGTTGAATACAACAGGACGGTTGTCGAAAGCTTATAGTTTTAAAAAGATTTTAACCAGAGAACGTTTTTTCACTTTTTAATTAGTACATTTACAATTAACAGTGTGGGACAAATATTGGATTTAAACAAAATTAATACAGTTTGACAATACAACTGGAATGAATCACAGAAATTAAAAATTTAAGTTTTTCATAAAAATTTAAGCCTTTCATAAAAATTTAAGCCTTTCATATCATGGAAACACCAAATAAAAGAATATTTGTATCCATTGTTGTTGACTATTAATATCGCGGTTCCTTTAACATGACCATTGTAACTCGTACGTGCTTCACCCTGCTTTGCCGTGTTTGTTTTTATTGTTACGTTTTCATTTTCTCATGATCTCAGTCCAGCAGGCGAAAATGTTAATATTTTTCTCACGCAATACACTGACTAAAAAGAGTTTGTGGAAAAAGTGAGTGGCATTCGCTAAATTAAAGAGCTCTCTTCGGACAAAAGCTTTTATTGAATGCCGCTGACTGATAAGCCGCTAATATAAAGGGCAACATTTATTGCATTTATTCAACATCCTCAGACAAGCACGGATCCAGTAACCTTCTTAGCACGCGTTGTACACTTGCAAACCAAACTTCCATCAGAGGTAATTATTTCTCTAATGCGAATCCTGGTGTATTAACCCTTTATATCCTATGAGTACAAAAAAATCAAAATTCAAGAAAATACCAAATTCATTTTATAAAATATTGAAAAACAAATGGTGCCATCACGATTTTCGGATACTTTTGCTTGCTTTTGAGACGTCAATATAAAGTCGTATTGACGTCTCAAAAATCTAGACAATGTTTAATCATGGTACAAAACTTATTTCGATTTTGAGGCGTCAATACTGCATTATATTGACGGCGTTGGAAGAAAATATATTTTCTTCAACTGCTCGAAGAGGTTTCAATTGAATGGCCACAACATAGGATTTTGTCCACAGACTAAAAAGTTAAAACTACACTAGATGTCTCCATAATTGACTCTAGAAGTGAATGGATTAAACATAATGTGCTTGGTTCCTCAAATTCAGTTCCTGATTCGATATTCCTTTCAGGTCAAAATCCAGTCTGCACGAGTGTTTCAACTGGAGAACTGATCGGTTGACCAAGGTTTGTTCGTTATATATGCATCATAAAGTCTCCTGAATATAACAAGTAGTCAGTTCCGCAAAATTTGTTAGATATACACGTGATAAAATCCAGTCCAGTGACGTATCCATACGAGAATGAATATAGGTGGACATAAGAGATAAGCGGCGGGGGTAGGCCTGTCCGGAATGTGCTCTGCAACTTTTGAGCAACTTGTGGCGTTTGGAGCAACTTTTTGCAGTTCTAGCAAACTCGAGCAAATTTCGCCTTTCTGAGCCACCTTTTGAGCAAATTATAGGTTTACAGCACATATCAAGCACGAAAAAGCGAACAGTTTGATAGAAAAATTTAATTTATGCGAATGATTGATGTTTATCGAACCGTTTTGAACGAATAACCTGTCACTATATAAGACGTCAAATGAGCCACAAGTTTTGTTCCGTACTTTCCTTAAAATGCGCCTATATTTGTGAGGAACTCTTTAAAGCTTAAAGTTTCAATCTATTTTTCCTAACCGATATTAGCAATTATTGAAAAGGACGAAAAATAAAGCTTAAATTAACGTTTGTTTGAAAATATCATGAAATTTATGTAGCAACTTTCGAAATTTAGGAAGCAACTTTGGATTTGAGCAGGCGAGCTGATCACGAAAACAAGCTCGGTGAGACTGGCGCGAGCGAATGAGCCGAGGGAGAACTGGGGAGAGGCACCCCTCGGTTCGCATTACTTTCGCTCACTCGCCGCTCGGATCGACGATCGCTTATTTGCTCGCCCGCTCGACAATCCAGCGAGGGACTGCTAGCAGTCTACCGAGCCCTCGGTTCGCATTACTTTCGCTCGCTTGCCGCTCGGATCGACGATCGCTGATTTGCTCACCCGTTTACCGAGCCCTCGGTTCGCATTACTTTCGCTCACTCGCCGCTCGGATCGACGATCGTTTATTTGCTCGCCCGCTCGACTATCCAGCGAGGGACTGCTTGCAATCTACCGAGCCCTCGGTTCGCATTACTTTCACTCGCTCGCCGCTTGGTTGATCGCCGACAGGGTTCGTACTCTTTTCAGATTTTGAAATTCCATGACTTTCCATGACGTTTTCCATGACCTTTTCAAATTTTTCATGACCAAGAGTTGAACAGTTGTTTTCAAAATTTTATCAAAACGATAATTTTTTTTAATTTTTCATCTTGCCTTATTATTCCCACAACGTTTGCTGCCTTAGTGATTTTGTACCATGAACATAATTTTCCATGACTTTCCATGACCCACACTTAAATTCCATGACTTTCCAGGCCTGGAAATTAAATTATACAATTCCATGACTTTCCAGGTTTTTCCATGACCGTACGAACCCTGGCCGATCGTGTATTTGCTCGCCTGCTGGACTATCCAGCGAGGGACTGCCAGCAGTCTACCGAGCCCTCGGATCGCATTACTTTCACTCGCTCGCCGCTCGGATCGACGATCGCTTATTTGCTCGCGCGCTCGACTATCCAGCGAGGGACTGCTTGCAGTCTAGATTTTTGGCAATTTTTTAGCTACTTTTTGGCATTCTAGAGAGCATCTTTTCAGCATTCTACGAGCACAATCGGGACAGGCCTAGGCGGGCGCGGGTGGACGGTTATATCGAGGGCCACACGGTGTTTTTCACGGTGTTTTCAAAACGTTAATAACTTACACTGGAGTTCATGTTTTCGCAGTTATTTAAACTCCAAAGTAGAGTTATTTTAACCCCCACAAGTGGTTATCTTGCTATATAGCACAGTCAAATTAACTCCATTTGCGGTTGGAATTATTTTAACCCCGGATTCGGAGCTAACTTTAAAGTTAAAATGACAACCCAAGAGAAGTTATTTTGAACCTAAAATGTTAACTCCACTTTTGGGAGGATCTGGATGGAGTTTACTGACAACTGACAAATGACTAAAATTTTAGCTGACAACTGACATTTGTACCAGGGTTAACTGACAACTGAGAACAGACTTGGAAGACTGTAATATTTTTTTTTTTCGGTTTTATCCATGTCGTTTGACACCAAAGGACAGCAGATCAACACAGGCTCGAATTTCCTAACCATACTAGCTTAAGTCTTCCCAGTGTATGATGGCTCGGTGACTGAAGGACTATTGTTTAATCCTGTCTGTTATTCATTCCCGCGTCCTTACAACAAACATTCATTAGTCGTGCCTTGGCTACGAGCCAAGCGCACGACTTATAAAATGGACTCTAAAAAGTAAAAAAGTTCACTTTTTCAAGTGGTTTATAGCCTTATGCGAAGTGTTAGTGACGTCATATCAGTTGATATAGCAACTTCAAGCTCATGGATGATTGGATTTATTTACAACATAAGAAAAAGGAAAATGACGAAACGAAACATATCAAGTAAAAGGAACTTACATTATTGCCGGGTTTGGCGAGAGTTCCATTCGATAACGATTTCGTTTTCTTTGTTTTCCAGCGACAGATAAATGGAAGTATAAATATAAAAGTTAAAGTTGACCTTGCATGCACGAGTGATTGCGAAAGACTGATTAAAGGTTTCAAATGACGTATAGTGTAGTAACGTTCGTGACAGATCACCTAGTGTGACCGGAAAAGCGACTGTACATGTAAAACAAATCACAAC
This sequence comes from Cladopsammia gracilis, assembly GCA_022457155.1. Classification (NCBI taxonomy): domain Eukaryota; kingdom Metazoa; phylum Cnidaria; class Anthozoa; order Scleractinia; family Dendrophylliidae; genus Cladopsammia; species Cladopsammia gracilis. The sequence continues at coordinate 1,156,675 of JAJGOT010000072.1, read as the reverse complement.
AATATATTGAATTAATTCTCGTACCTTAGGGGCACTTACAAGACCCTTAAAGCTTCTTAAAGCACGACTTCACTACTCGAAGAGTTCTTGTTCTGTAAATAGTTACCCCTCTATAAATAATGCCGTCTGTCTGTCTGCTTATTCATTCCTTAAAAAACTTAAATCCCACACCGCAATTTAAAGCTCATTTATCAAACTGCGTCTTTCAATGACACCTAAAAGACGCGGTTTGAAATGTTCCGAGTGCGTAGTAATGCCGCTTGCCTTAAGCACGTGAATAACTTGAGGTAGATTCGATTGTTTCTGCACCTCGTTGAGTACACTTCTCCAATTGGAAGCACCTACTAACTAACTAAGGTAAAATGTATTGCATATTACCTAGTGGAAAAAAGCGAAAGAATGATCCTACTCTGTCCACTTGAATACATGTTTCACTATTTTAGTTTAACGATTGTTTATTATTGCTGTATGTAGCAGGGTTATTGTGTATGTAGCAGGGTTATTGATAAATATTTAAACCGGTTGAGCTTTTGTCGTAGCAGGGGCGGATCCAGGATTTTTCTTAGGAAGAGGTGCACCTCTACACCTCTAAGGAATGACGTAACCACGTTTTTTTTCCCTTGTCTTTGCAGAATACCAGTTATATTAGAAAGATGCAGGTCATCTCAGGGGGGGTGTGCACCCCTGCACCCTCCCCCCCTAGATCCGCCCCTGCGTAGTCATTTCAGTAATCAGTAGGACTGTCGCCAATTCTCGTACGGTTGGACATTAAATCCACTCCTCCGATTACATAACGCTCCAATGGCTTGTCAAACCATTCAAAATATGGATTTTGGATGTACTATAAAAAAGATAAAGTTCAAACGTTGCCTCTTCTAAACAGCTTATTCAACACGGCCCATCTATCAACAGGTTGTTCCTATCAGCTACATGGTTCTAGAATTATATGTATTTCATTCCGATTCCTTTTGTTCGGCTACTATACACAATACAGGCTTTTGAAGGCCAGTCCGTTGTACTGTCAACTATAGACAGATCGATCGTTTCTACGTGTTTAATTTTGCCAAAATCAGTGTGCAAGACTACATTTCCCATGATTTCAAGGCTCTTAAGTTCATTCGAAGGAGGTTAGCTTGTGCTATTGGCGAGATGGGCTTCTGCTCTGTAAGCAACTTTTTGGCATTGGAGTATAATAATGCTATCCAGATGAAAATAATTCTTTCAATTCTAGATACTTTTTCCAAATCCTACTGAATATCAATGACACGAAAACTTGTTTGTTCTTTTGTGATATTTTGGAGAAGAAACCAAAAAACGGTATCTATTTTACCTTTTTCTGTTCTTTATAAAGAAGTAGAAAATCAAAAAAATTAAATGGCCGGAACGTGCACGGCCTACTTATCAACTTTTCCTTTATAACTCTCTTTTTAAGAATACCTTGAGTTCTTTTAATGATTTTCCAAATTTCTTCCAATATTTTCTACATTGATGCTATAACTTGTCAGAAATTAAAGAACATATAATTATGCAAAATGGGACCAAAGAAAGGTTCACAGTAACGATTGCTCGTGTTTAGCAAGGCCCCTCGGGAAAGCGAATGTGGTTAATTTGTATCGAATGGCATAACGCCGGAACTCAAATTAAATACATATTTAATAGCCGACCTTCGGTCTCAACACACTAAATGACCCGTGACACTACTATGCCCGTGAACAGGTGATAAGCACGATAAGGACATGTAAATTTAATACTAAAAAAGAAAATCACAATTGCAACTGAAATCATATACAGTGACATATATGGCATCTGTAACAGACGTGAACGAATTTTTTATTAATCTCTTATATTGTAGAATAAATAAATAAAGATGAAAGCTTTCCTACTGGGAAAAATAGAGCCGCGGTCAACTTCTTAATTATTATGTTTAACGCAAATGGAGTTGTTAATTATTTGCTTCCATATCTCATGTTTTTCACATTCTATCCGTAACACTTCAAAGACAACAGCAACACGACTCTTTTTCAATTCAAATACATGAACATTTTAGAGCAATAAATAATTATCATTAGGACAAAAATTCTTCGTTAAAAAATATCCCCTTGTTGTTTTAATGCTTGTAAACATTGCTTGGCCGCCTACACTAATTGTTCCTGGATGAAGCATTTAATAATAGTTTTCATTTGCATAACTGCAAAGCCACTGCAAGCGCGTGGAAAGACGGGCCAGTCTAATTGTAGCTCAAGAACTTTCCCGTTCAAAACTTCATTGTTTTTGCAAGTGAAATATTTACATTTCTGAAACTTCCACAAACAACTGTCGAGCGAGAGCTAAAGGATTTTCAGAATGCCAGCCGAGAATCTCAAATAATTTGATTCTTGAGGAAATGTCCAGCGCCGAGGTTCAGTTAGCGGTAACCGGTCTGAGGTAAGGCAAATTATTGTCGTGTTTCGCCTTGGTTGTTCAGCTTGTTGGTAAGGAAACTAAAAAGTGCACAAGCTTTTTAGCTTTAACTCTTATCGTGTTAAAATAAAGGTTTTATGTTTATGTTATGTTTTAAGGAAATGCGAGTTACAATGAGGTTATGGCTGTGGCAGCTGTATGAATCTTTGTTTTAAGAAACAGTCGATTTTCTTACAATATGATAAATTGTATAGGCGTAATAGCTTTTCTTTTGAACTTGTATTCGCATCAACAGCCCGTAATTTAACAGACAGCCGCAGACGCTTGTTTCAAACCGCGGCCATTTTCTTTTATTTATTCTTGTAGTAATGGACGGAATAAACAATCGCTTATCATTTACCTTGTACCTAACTGAGATATACATCAACACAGTATGAACAAAATCAAACAACCAACATATATCTTGACAGCTGTATGTTAAAATAACGCCGTACTTACATTGTTTGATATGAATGTTGAATACGTATATTATAACCGAAACCCAACAAATAAAGCTGAAAATTAGTTGGTTCGAAGCTTTTTGTTTTTTCGTTTTCGCAGAATCTCTAAGCGGAGGCCGTTATCATCTCATAAGATCCACAATAGGCTTATTTACAGTTGAATCTTCCGTAAGCGACGACCCAAATGAAAAAAAAGGTGGTCGGATAAGGGAGGTCAGACCACAGGGAATTAAGTTTGAATCATATGAACCTGTAATAATTTCAATACACAAAGCCGGCACATATCAGCAAAAACTATTTTATCACATAGAAGTTTTGATTCAAGCGACAAAACGTTCGTTTTATTCAATTTGCGTCTACCTCTGTAGTGACATTTAAATATGGTCGAGTGGTCGCCTGCCTGAGGTTAATAAACAGTAGAAAAATTCAAATCACCAACATTGAAAGTGGTCGTGGTCGCTTATGAGAGGTGGTCGCTTATCTGAGAGGTGGTCGCTTATGAGAGGTGGTCGCTTGTGAGAGGTGGTCGCTTATCAGAGAGGTGGTCACTTAGGAGAGGTGGTCGCTTATGAGAGGTGGTCGCTTATGAGAGGTGGTCGCTTATGAGAGGTGGTCGCTTATGAGAGGTGGTCGCTTAGGTGGTCGCTTATGAGAGGTGGTCACTTACGAGAGGTGGTCGCTTATGAGAGGTTCGACCGTAAACAACTGAACTATCGTGGGATTCACCATGTCTTAAAAACCGGCTGTAAAATTTTCCTTGTGCTCATTGATTACGCCACCCGCGTGTAACGCGTGGGAAAATTTTGGATTTTGGCTTCAAGATTAATTCAACTGGTTTGGTTTGAAAGATGGCGGCTTTCTGTGTCTATTTTCGGCGAATTTTCGCTAGTAAAAGCTCAAACGTTTAGAGCAGAAATCGGGAGGTTATGGACTCAAGGACTTCGAGAACTATCTGGCAAACTAATTCAAGTCAGAAGAGGACGCAAAACGCTAGAATTTTATCCAACAAACTTTCATCACCGCCCACAGACAATGTTCATTATAATTCCACACATTGATACACTGCCCAAATATGGTCAAAAAGTTATCGATATACGCAATGTCTACATGACGTATATCCAACGATGGCGGTAAATTTCGCAAAAAAATGCAAAAATGACGGACCGGCCTCGATTTTTTTTCTTCAAACTGTGCTTTGTTATCAATGTGTTGAATTATAAAACTATTATAGGGCTCAAGCTTGCGTGATATCGCCTAATTTTAGCCGACTCGGCCTACGGCCTCGTCGGATAAGTATTAGGCGTCGTCGGCTAAGTATTAAGCTACTTAAAATTGCTGCACGCATTTTAGCACCTTCTTTAACATTTATTTTCAAGCGGTCACTCTCTTCTGGTATAGTTCCCTTAGACTGGAAGCTAGCTAGAGTTACGCCAATTTTTAAAAAGGGTAAAAGACAAGATGCCAACAATTATCGGCCAATCTCGATTATTCCTGTTGTTGCTAAGATTTTTGAAAGGATAATTTGCGATCGATTCTACAAGTACCTTAATGATAACAAACTTCTAGCTAATTGTCAATCTGGCTTTAGATCTCTTCACAGCACACTTACATCCTTGCTTGAAACTACTAACAGCTGGTCTGTCAATATAGACAATGGTTTCATCAACGGGTGATATTTATAGACTTAAGAAAAGCCTTTGACACGATCGATCATAAGATGCTTTTAAGTAAATTAGTTAGCTATGGAGTTGATCAAAAGGCCTTAAAGTGGTTTGATTCTTATCTTAGTGACCGCCACCAAAAGTGCTTAGTCAATGGTAAGCTATCTGGTACGCTTGCTGTCACCCGTGTAGTCCCACAGGGAAGTCTAATTGGCCCACTTCTTTTTCTGATATACATTAATGATCTGCCGTACTGTTTGAGTAAATCCATTCCACGAATGTATGCTGACGACACAAACATCAGTATTGATGCCAGTAGCTTACCTGAACTTGAAACTTTAGTAAACAGCGAATTATCTAACCTTCATGAATGGCTCAGGTCGAATAGATTAAGCCTAAACATTGCCAAGACTGAGTTAATGTTAATAGGTTCACGTCAAAGGCTTGCTAATACCGCTACCCATCCACTTAATGTACATGTAATGTAATTAAAAGAGTGAGCGACACTAAATCATTGGGAATCTACATTGACCAAAATTTATCTTGGTCCAAACATGTTGTCGAAATCGCCAAGACCATTTCTTCTGGTATAGGTGCACTTAAAAGGCTGAGGCCCTTTGTAAGTGAAAAAACGGCTATTCTTCTATATCGAGCTCTTATCGAGCCGCACTTCGACTACTGCTGCCCTGTGTGGGACGGTCTAAGTATTGAATTGGCCGATAAGCTGCAAAAATTACAAAATCGCGCCATTAGGGTTATTACTAAGTCTGATTTTTATTCTAGTGCTACTACCCTTCGCACTAGTCTAGGATGGGGTGGCCTCTCTACCAGAAGGAAGAAAGTCAAAGCGAAACTAATGTTTAAAACTGTAACCAACCAAAATCCGGAGTATCTTCAAGGCCTGTTTACACCTTTCAGCACTGACTATGAACTTAGAGACAAGGAAAACAAATTCTGTCTGCCCAAGCCCCATACAGATTTTTTAAAACGCAGTTTTTGCTATAGTGGGGCACTGTTGTGGAATAATCTTCCACAGAATGTCAGAGCCATTAGATCTTATAAAAAGTTTAATATCGAAATCAATCGCCTTATGTCCACCTCGTACTCCCACACGGCAAACATGTAAACCAGTTTTTATCTTGCTTTGTGACTGATGTTTTTACCGTGTTTAAATAAAGGTATGTGTGTATGTATGTACACCTCATATTTTAGCAAAACCATATGTTGTTTTTCCTCAAAAGAACTAGAAAATGCTTCAGCCTCTGTGGACCTTGTTGTGCAGTGTAGTTGATTAACTTTTATAAACCTTAAATGATTTCAGCTTCATGTTCTTATCTATTGAAAGGGTAGTGTCATTAGATTTGGTGTCATTTCAAAAATAAAAAATACCGTAGTTTCTCGATTAAACGCCCCCGGCGTTTATTTCAAACTTGGCCTAGTGGACCCGGCGTTTCTTTGAATCAGCAGTTTTTTCTCGTAAGGGTTATTATTAAGTAAGGGTTATTATTCGTTTTTCTTGGCAGCCGTGTACCTTGCGCTTAAATCTTGAGTTTATTATACCACAAATAAACGTTTGAGGGTCTTACTTACCACTTCCTCTATTATACCCGGCGTTTATTCGGGGCCCGGCGTTTAATCGAGAAAATACGGTAAATGTTTTTGCCTTAAAAGAAACCAAACCATAATGCTCCAATTTTGTTATAAACAAGAGGCTACCCGTAGCCTATACTCGTACCGGTAGTGTACGTTATTCCCGGGGAACACTTACGCAACACAACAACAGAGATGCCAACCTCTGGAGATTAAAAATAGGGAGTTTTTTTCTGGGGGTGAAATTCCACTATCACTCCCCGTGTTTAGCCGTTCTCCGTTAGCTAAATATATAAATATATACAGTAATGTAGCAGTGACAAAACAATTACACATTTCTAAAAAATAAGCATTCATTTTTTCGTGCACGTATTAATCGAACAAATCAAGGAAACTAGTCGAAGGCTGAAATTAAAATGCCCGACTTACTGTTCAAACACAAAAATTATTAACCCACGTCTTTTTTAGAAATCCCATTCTGTCAGTATTTGCATAAAAGGGTTTGTTAACACATATGGACTATTTACAGTCTTAAAGCACGGAAATTGTCGCATAGAAACCCAATTCACTGTTCAAACAAGGGAAGTTTGTCTTTAGAACGTTAATTTGGTTGTCTTGATGTCAAATGAACGCACAGCTTCTATTTATAATAAATACTACCGTGTTACTACCGTGTTAAATAAAGATATACTTCTGCTATTCACATCATTCTATAGTGTTAATTGAACTCTGCCTGAATTGCAATATTTCCGCTTTCATCAACCAATCATCGGACAAGGATTGAATCAATATTTCCCTTTGAAGCTGATAAGAATCTGACAAGTGTTAACTTGTCCTGTATTTTTCTCATCGCTAAGTGGAACGGGCAGCAGTATTTCTAAAAAAAGCACTCCATGTCAGGTTAGATAAATATTTACTTCTTCTTCTTCTCTATTACGGCTGTTCTCATTAACACATGTGAAATAGCTGTATGTTTTATTGCTAGTTGCTTGAAAACATCACGGTTGTGTTTCGATCATCTCCGTTTATTTTTATTTATTTATTTTTTTTTATCCGACTTCGTCATTTTCTGGATAAAACGTTTAAATGACAACTTTATAGTGATACTTTACTGTATACATCATTTTAGTATTTTTCCGACAAACGTTGATTGATATTAACTGTTATTTTGTTATGGCGATTCTTGATATGAATCAGGGAATGTTAGATGACACATTATAAAGAAAATTACAAAAAAAGTACAGTGACCGTGTTATTTTGATGTGTTTCATTCACAGTTCGCAAAATGATCCTTGACTATATATACCCTGGTATACAGACTCTATATACTCCGGTGTATAGCTCCTTTTATATGTTATACCTAGTTATACTGTTACTTAGCGACCCAAAATGGCGAGACAGTGTTTTGATAACATTTCCCAGTTACCAATAACGCGTTTCGAGTATCTTAGCGGTGTTTTTTCTTTCGTTTTACTGTTCGTAGTTCTGTTAGAATAAAGGCTTGTAACTTAGTTTTACTTTCAATTATAGCATAATGAAGTCAAGTTGCTTCGTGTTAATAATTAAATCTACAAAATAAACGAAACCGAAAATCTTCAGCTGTTTTAGCTTTCATCGCCATTCCAAGCATTTCCTACACATACTTCATTTGGTGTCCTGACACATGGAAAGCGTTTTCTAAACCAAACAGAAACTGTAAAAAAATGTTGAAATATTCAGTTACGATACCTCCATTTAATTAAGCCATTAAGAAGACAATTTTAGTGATTGTGTCTATTTTCTAGAGAATTTTTGCCGCCATCTGGCTATTTCGTTCCCACCACGTTCTTTTTAATGTGGTATATGTCGATTGTAAGCAACTAATTTAATTTCCATGTAGGGAAATCCGTTTAAGTATCAATACTAATACTCGAATTAACTTATGTTAGGCAGCCTGTTTTAAAGTATTTGTTTCGTTTTAAAAGTTGGCAATGTGTAATACTTTCACAATACGTTCTGTTCCTTAAAGATCTTGTTATTTTTATTCATTCATTCATTTTATTTTGCCATTAACCACATTAAAAAAATATAATAATAATAATACAATACACTAGAAATTTATAATAACTTAAAGACGCTAGACTACAAAATGTTTAAGGTGGTAAAAAGAAAAGAAAAGGAAAGAAGAAGTATGTAGCTCAACAAAGAGTATTTTTGACTAGGAAAGAAGAAATTTTTTAAGTCTTTGCCAAACAAACGGATGCTTTCACTGTTTTGAATTTCATGACTTAACAAGTTGAAAAACTTAGGTCCTTGAAACCGAACACACAAACGCACTGAAATATCAGTAAAATCAGGTAAAATATCAGTTTTCCTCATAGCTTGTAGGAAACTTCTATACAACACAACCGAACGAAAAAGGCGTTGGTTCGATGTATTATGTAGCCTGGGGGTCAACAGATAGCGGGAGTCTATTGTAATGTTGGTCAAGTAACTGATTTGCAGGCGCTCCCAAAATATTTTGGAGTGTTCATTGGTTTACACGAGATTGAATCTTAATTTTTAACATTGTATTTGACAGACAAAATATGGTATACACCAAATATGCCCTTTGAAAATAACGCTTTTTGATTTTAACTTGCCTTTTAATTACATCAATTTGTTTTGATGGGTTGTAAATCCCAAAATTTCCTGCACTCGTCACTGGTTTAAGGAAATTATATCTTTATTTATAACACTGTACTTGCGGACGAAATATGGTATATACTAAATATGCGTTTGAAAACTCTCTTTTTCTCTTGTTTTATTTGTTCTAACATGCCTTTTAATTTCAGCAATTTGTTTTGCTTAGCTAAATATTCATTATTTTTAATTATGTAATACGAACTTGCACGCTATAGTTACCTTTTTCAAATGACATATTTGAAAAGCTAACAAGATTAATTGTAAATCTCCAATAAGACCTCACTAAACCGTACGGAAATTCGATCCCCAAGTCATTAGTACATTAGTTCATCATTAAATTGATTCCGTGCAGAGAAAGTACTGTCAAAATAAAATTAGCCCACGGCAGGCGGATCTAGGATGTTTAATAGTTCTAAACCTTTTAAAACTGTTTTGGTATTAAATTATCGATGCTTTCTTTTTTTTCGGTAACCGCAATTTAGCCTACAATGTTTTTTTTCGTTGTTCATAATTAATTAATGACAATCCATTATGGGAAACACAGTCGTCAGATTCTGAATCAAACTGGAAAAGAAATGTCAACTGAGAGATGTGATGTAATGAAATAATCATGAAAAAAAAAATCGTCATTAGAATATAAACGCTATTAAAGGTTAGTTCATCGGACGAAGTCATCTTTGCGAGAGCGGAAGAGCTTTGTGCATAGTAAGACTGTTTCTTCATTACCGAACTAATCGAACATTTTTGCTAATTGAAACGTCAATGGAGGTCTTATTCACTTTGTTTGCAGCAAGAAAAAAAGAGTGAATTCATGCGAAAAATCGCCTCAATCGCAATGAATAACACAGGATGAAGGTTGAAAAGCAAGAGGTGTCTCGCGCGTGGCTTAAATCCAAAACAACATCGGAAAGGGATTTTACAAGAGGTTTAGTGCGTCTTTAGGCCATAATTCCACATCACCTGATAATTGCTTCTAACAATAGTTCGTTTCCGTATACAAATGTGATAATGAAGCGCGTCTAAACAAAAGTGGCTTCTTTAGGCTTTTTGTAACAGCGCACAATTATACTCAGCCTTGCACGTCTTGATAACCGAATGCAAATTTGCTATAAATGTCAGTCAAAGCCGGCAGCAACTACACACAACGTTTAGCGTGTTGCTACTCAGCCGATGGTTCAAGTGCATTTTCAATTTACCAGTTACTTGCCGTTTACTAAGAAGACTTTTGATTGAATGTTGAATTGAATGTGAAGCCTTTTAAGTTGGTAAACTATTCTTCGGCTTTAACCTTTCTTATCGCGATTTCCTGAATCCTCGCGGCTTTGAGAGAAACTATTCGTTGCAACCAAAAACGATCTTTCTTTGTTTCACTTTTATTCATTCAGCTTTTCGACGTTTTAATATTTGGATCTATAGATTTTTAAACGTGTCATGACTAATTCAATTTGGTCTTATAAAAAAAAAACTGTTGAATTGACATTTCCAAGGGCCTCTCTTGTAATCTAGTGCTGACAAAGTGAAATGTTGTTTATTCTTTAGATGAGATGATCTAAAGTCCTCTGAACATGGCGAATGAGGATACGATGAACAGCAGCGCTTCTTCGCCAACTACGCTCGCCGCAGATGAAGCCATTGCAAACCCGATCTACTATACTCGCCTTGCTTGTTACGTGATCATATTTATCGTTGGTGTTATTGGCAATATTTTGGTTTGTTTGGTGGTGTGCCGCGAACGAAAAATGAAGAACGTTACTAACTATTTTATCTTTAATCTGGCTGTGAGCGACCTATCGGTCTTGCTGATATGTATCCCATTCGATTTTGGCGAGATCGTCACCACAACGTTTCCTTACGGGGCCTTTATGTGCCGACTCATTTATCCTCTTCAAACACTCGCAACTACCGCCTCAGTGGGGACACTCGTTTCTATAAGTCTTAACAGGTAAGTCACTTTACAATGTCCTCTTTTGCATAATCATTTTTATGAGGTATTTATAAGTACAAGACGGACCTATTAAAGATCTTTAATGATGTATTGAAGCTCTATACTTCTAGGGCCATTCATGGGTGCAAGCTTTCCCAGCTATAAATTTCAGTAAATATCGATTAAAGGAAAAAGTATGTTTACTTTTAATTGAAATTTGAAAAAGGTGCTTTAAAAAGTTCCCGAAACTGCTTCAGCGTTGTATATTACGCTAAATATTTATTTTCCTTCTCGGTTTGTCAAAAAATGCGTACGGAACAAAAGACATGCCTTGATCTTGAATAAAACTCGAAGCACGAAGATCTTAATCTCGTTTTCATGCAAGTAAACGCTGATTTTGTTCACGCGCTAAAAGCTTTTCTTGCAAGAGACGCCAAAACGTTTTGACACCGGATTTCATTTGGTCGCTGGCCAGACTAAAACAAATTAAAAATTAGCATTTTAATAGATCTTAGTAGAATTAAATAAGCATTTTTTGGTGTGTAGAATTTGTGATTTTATTTTGGTTCCTTTCTCTGGATAATAAGCCATCTAGACTAAACGAGGTTTTCTTCAGTATCTTTGAGTTTTTGAAATTATGTGCAAGAGCACGAAAAAAAAGCACTTGAAAAGTGTGCTAGCTGAACGGTTACAATATTGTATTCACCGGGAGCTAACAATGTCAATAAGGTGTTATATCTTTTATTGACCAGAAATAGCTTTTAATTCCTGAAGATTTCTAAAGAAAAAAGAGTATTCAAATCAACCTTGCATCAATATTACGACCCATCTACCACAATGGGCTTTTTGAAATGCGATCATCAATGGCTTTCAGGAACAATTGATAAATATTGCTAAATATGTTATTAACAACTAATATAAAGCAATAATTCGTTTAAGGGTACTGTAAGACAAAGGACTCGACAATCATTAAATTTTGACCGCAAAACAAAATCTACTGGAAGATAGCTAGTCCCAGGCCCCCATCATCATAACCGGAACGGAGCGTTTGAAAAGCTTCCAAACAAAATAACGTTTATTAATTTTGTGCTTAGAATCGTTTTCAAAATGTTTCAAACCGTATAATTAGAGTGTTTTTACCTCTGAGCGGAAATCCGTATCTGATTAGAAACTTTCTTACACAAAATAAATGATAACTAATATGTCTTTGGGCAAAATCGTGGATAGAATATTCAAACAATCTTTCCGGCGACAGGTGGTGAATAACTTACGCGGTGCATTAACGTAGCTCCATTGAATTAGCCAGTCTTCCAAATAAAATATACATGATCTTATTGCTGTCTTTCGAGAGTTTTGTGTCGCGATACTAGGCATAATATACACATACATGTAGCTTAGGCTTTCTCCGGCCTTTACGGAGAAATCTAGTTTGACAGTCTTGTCTCGTTTCCATGACAACCACTGGTTGAGTTGTTGAGCTTTTTGTTCCAAGCTTTTCTCGTTTTTTTACACGGTAAATATTCACCATTTTTGGTGAAACAGAATAAGCCTTCAGTAAGCTTCATCTGACAAAGATCAGTACATAATTTTCGGCAATTTACTCACTTTTTGTTTTTTACATTTATTGGGTTTGTGTATGTACAAAAATTATTGTCTTTTGTTTTGTGATCAGGAACCAAGAAAATCCTACAAATTTGCCAGTTTTTATAAAAATTTGCCTCGTGGAACGAGCTCAATAAACGTTTTAGCTACCGTAAAAACCTCTATGTTTTCGTGGCGTCATCAAAATAAACAAGCACACGTTCGCACCATTTTCGAGCGCATGCCTCACGCGCAATAAAAAACTATATGGAGCCACCTTAACAGCAACTCATAAACAAATTGTTTGAAAACTAATACATCGTTATCTTGTCGCTACAATGAAAAATCAAAAGAATTGTTATTATTGTTATGATATATAACTTTCGTTATATATTATATTTGTAAACCAGTTCTACAAAGTGATTGACATCGCTGTAAAACATTCAATCAATTCCTCCCAAAAAGACTATCTGAGTCTGAAATCTTTTTTACGTGGCTTTATTTGCACATGCAAAAAGGATGAGGTATTATCAGATAATTCTACGCATATAGGTTTCACGACCACGAAAAAAAGATTCCGCGTCTTCTTGGCGGTGAAAGATATTATCATCGCGATAAAAATTTTGCCAAAAAATGTTTAAATGATAAGAGTTCCAACTTGATTTGATATCAAACGTACACCTTCGTAAATCCCTTGCAAAGGAAATAAGTTTTCAGGGATATTTGTTTTTATGATCTGTATTTTCCACCGAAAAGAATTAATTTAAGAACTTAAGAAATCACGACGGCGACGGCAGTGCCTCTGCACGTGCGTTTTACATTTTGTTGTATTAGTTGCCATTCCCTGCAAAACAACAACGTCAAATGATCAAATAATAGGTTTTGCGGAGAATGCGATAAAAAACGACAGCTAATTTTCCTTTCTCTATTCGAACTTAAAAGCCGTCCCTACAAATTCAGCTTCTGAACAATCCAGTCACATTAGACAAACTAAACAAATTGGAACAACTGCAGAGTAGTTTAAAATAGCGCAAATTCTATTTTCAAGGGACGTTTTCCTTCGCGTTGTCGTCGTCTTTGCTTAAACTCCATGCAAAAGTAACCTCTAGTTAAAGCATTGTTCACTAAAGTCATTTGAAACCGGTCGTGTTATTTTTATCTCGAAAAATGTCTTGAAAAAAAAAACGTATAAGCTGAAAGAGAACCTGCCGTTCCAAGTGCGTAAAGTTGGACTTTCTTTACATTTGACGATACGTTACATTCTGTGACTATTCACATGACGTAAATTTCAAGTTTTATCAGAAGCGGAATGTCCGCTATTACAGATGGGAAATAGCTTGCGAAAGTAAGCTTCTATCCTACTGTCGTGAGTTCAAAAGAAGCGATGCTGAGGCAATTAAAGATCGGGCAGTTAAAGATAACATCACTAGCAGCATATTCAACGGATGTTTTCTGAAGTAAAGTAGAGGGTAACCTGCATTACATCGTGTGAATCTCACAAAAGATTGCATGCGCAAAAGGGACTCAGTGTACCTAACCAAAAGTCATTGAAAACGTGGCAAAATTGTGTTTAAAGATGTTTGCTCATATAAAGCGTGATGTTTGGGTGTGTTTTCGATACATAGAAGTGACAATACGCAATGTTTAGTGCAGGTTATCTGTCACACAGACACACACACAAAAAAAAATAGAAAAGCACCGCTTTGTGTTCGTAAGTATAAGCTTATGCAAACATTCGAAGCAGTTTGGGAATATTTGAACGTACTTAGGTAAAAGCTCTGCCACGTACACTCTCCAATTTCTGCGAAATGTTTCAATTGTGTACAACCTGCGACTTGCAAATTATATTGACATTCAGAATGTTTCAAAACCAATGTCATCATTTATTCTTCAACGGATCTTAGGACATTTGATGAACCAAGCACTAACATAGTCGGTAGAAACGTAACTGAAAATGTTTTACAAGATAAATCTCCAGTTAAGCCAAGTATTGAAGTAGTTTTAGAAGTTGAAAGTGAGGCAAATTTCCTTCGTTAATGTTTGACTCGAAAACACGACGTTCTCCAAAGTGCTAAAAAACTGAGATAAACATAAAACATACTTTCATCAGTAATTTGCCACAACTGTTTAATGCTCGCAAGGAATCAGAGAATTAACTCTGTGTGTAAATTATAGTGCTAAGGTCAACCCATAAATTTCCCTGTACTGAGCGTTAGCCCTAGTAAGGAAATGAGGGACAACACAAGGGAAAGAAAAAAATTTTTGACTTCGGTGGGATTCGAACCCACGACCTCCAATTAGATCTTCCGTCGCTCTACCGCTTGAGCCACGATGCCGCACGGGAGCAGATCGTGGGTAATAAGGTGGCAATTCGTGGCAATGAGAATGTGAGGGGTACAAATAAATGTTCAGCAACGTAGCACTGGTGATACAAACAAGGAACAAGGTGATACAAACAAGGAATGCTCGGCTTGTTTCTTTATGTTTTCCTGATGTACGTAGAACAAAAAGAAACATATCACCTTTTAGACAACACAGCAACAACAAGGTTTTACATGCCATTTTGAATTTGTAAGCCAACGAGACGTCTTTTGATGTTCCGAATACCTACAATTATTATGACAGCAACACCAATTGGTGCATTGCCAGTGCCCCTCTTTGATATTAATTCATCTTCCATTTCTTTTAATGGCTTTTATTGTAAGTGTTTCCCCGCCGATTTAAGTGAATATTAACTTCGTTATGTTCATCGTCAGATGGTATCATTTTAGCATTTCCGTTGAAAACTAGAAGAGTGCTTTACAATATGCTACGACTTTGGGCCCAGTGTGTTTCCATCAGCTCAATGTTTGGCTTGCAGTGCAAATTAAAAAGTAGTCTATAGAGCAGGTTCAGCACCACTGTTCATATCACAATTCATTTCGAGATTTTATTACTGGTGGCGAAGCCCACGAGTTGTAAATTCAGCTCTGAGTTTTCTTTATTTTTCGTGTGACATTAGCGCATGCAAATTTATGCACGCATAGTTTAGTTTATGTCGACGACTATATGGCTTTCAGCCACGAAATACATACCGCAAAATCATTCTGTGTGTTATGAGAAGCAAAAGAAAGAACTACAGCGTACAATTGCACGTTTTGCACGTTTTCAAGACAAACAATAGGATCGTTTGTTATTGTGTTCGCCGCTTATTGCTGTGGGAATTTTGTTCCGGCAAGTTTTGTGTTTTACATCGATTTTATATAACTTGCAATTTGATTAGCGATCGAGTTTTGAAGTGTCGGCTATTGAATGTAGTGAATGTGTAGTCTTGCTTTTTAGACATATTTTAAGCTTATTGTTCTCCGTAAAAGCACTCCAAACACTCGGGAATCAATACTGCAATGAGGTAACTAAAGCCGCCACGAGTTTAAGCTGTGTACAGCTTCTCGTTTCTGTTCATAAGCGTTTTTGAGTAAAAGGGTCGAACTTTTAGAAACGTATTAAGAATGGAGAATACAGTGCCTCCCAGTAAATGTGTGTTGCTAAAACAGCTTACTTAGAATGGAGATTACAGTGCCCCCTTAAATGTGTGTTGCTAAAAAAACTTCCTAAGAATGGAGGTGACAGTATCGCCATAATGTGTGTTGCTAGAAAGCTTGCTAAGAATGGAGGTTACAGTGCCTCCTTCGATGTTTGTTGTTAAAAAATTGCTAAGAACGGAGGTAACAGTGCCCCATAAAGTGTTGCTAAAAAGCTTGGTAATAATGGAGTTGACAGTGCCCCCTTAAATATGTGTTGCTAAAAAAAACTTGCTAAGAACGGAGATGACAGTGCCCCCATAATGTGTGTTGTTAGAAAGCTTGCTAAGAATGGAGATTACATTGCCTCCCATTAAATGTGTGTTGCTAAAAACACTTGCTGAGAATGAAGATTACAGTGCCTCCCATTAAATGCGTGTTGCTAAAAAAACTTGCAAGAATGGAGGTGACAGTGCGCCCTTAAATATGTGTTGCTAGAAAGCTTGCCAAGAATGGAGCTGACAGAAACCCCCTGAATGTGTGCTGCTAAAAAAGGTGCTAAGAATGGAGCTGACAGTACACCCCTTAAGTGAGTATTGCTAAAAAAAAACCTGATAAGAATGGAGCTGCCAAAAACCTAAACCTAAAACCTAAAACCGATAGTGCCCTCTTAAATGTGTGTTGCTAGAAAACTTGCTAAGAACGGAGCTAATAGTGTCTCCTTAAATGTGTGTTGCAGATTCATGGCAGTGGTGTATCCTCTGCGTCCTCAACTAACAACACGTGACGCTAAAAAAGTGATCGGTGTCATCTGGCTGTTCGCGCTAGCGCTCGTGTCACCTTACATCGCTGTGTTGGAACTGAATGAAAAGAGTGAGTGCGTGGAGACATTTGACGCCAAAGGACTTAAAGCTGGCGCCTATACAATTTCTATTTTCCTTCTTCAGTACGTGTTGCCTTTGTCTGTTATTGGACTATCGTATATAAGGTAAGAGCTTCGATTTATAGCAATAATGAATTGCCCAATTGTTCCAAACAAAAGACCGTCGATTGTTAACAATAGCGGCAACCATAACACGTCATAAATATTTAAAATGGAGGTGTGCGGGAAACTTAAGAGTGCAAATAGGTCATATTCATATCCAATTTTTTTGTACACTATTACTTACACTTGTTATTAACATAATTGAAATTTAAACGTTAGTTACAACAATCTTACATCAATTTGTTATAACAATGGAGGTTCCCTTTCAGTAACTACATAACTACACTGATCGTTTTC
This sequence comes from Cladopsammia gracilis, assembly GCA_022457155.1. Taxonomy (NCBI): domain Eukaryota; kingdom Metazoa; phylum Cnidaria; class Anthozoa; order Scleractinia; family Dendrophylliidae; genus Cladopsammia; species Cladopsammia gracilis. The sequence goes on along the minus strand of JAJGOT010000072.1, from coordinate 1,139,573 downwards.
TTCTTAAAGGCTGAAATATCGTGTTTTCTTTATTATGGCCAGCAGCTTGCTTTAAACTTACTTTATTATCATGAAATTGGAAGAAACCATCGCCAAAAGTGATAGAAGCATAGAAATATGAACTAAACAGACAAAATAACGGCTAGAAAAGTCAAAATTTCACACAAATGGCAAGTTTGATTTTTTGACCGCCTGTCAATAAATTAAATTTCATGAGCTGTAATCCCCTTCAATCCTTGCAATCCTGCACTTTATCTCAAAACTACTGCTTTTGTTTTGCTCTATAGAATCTTTTTATCTGAACTAAGTTGTATATTTGGTGGCATTTGGCGATATAACGTGGAAATAAGCTGAGCAAAATTTTACTATTTCGGCGGACTGTGCCCCTTTAATTCTCGCTCATTTGTAGTGAAAACCCCTTAAAGATGTGATTGCTAATGTTACGCTTCTTTCACAGAATTGGTCGAGATCTGCGGCGAGACAAATGTTCCTATTCAAACGATGCGCTTCAGCGAGACCAAGAGAGAGAAGCCCATAAAGTCATGAAGATCCTAACGGTTGTTGTCATTGTTTTTGCGCTTCTCATGCTTCCAAACCACGTGGTTTTCCTCTGGTTTGACTTCGGCGATGGAAGTAAGTGACGTCAAACAGCAAAATGCATTGCTGTGTGTGTCACGTCCCATTACTGTGTGAGTCATGTACCATTACTGTGTGTCATGTCCCATTACTGTGTCATGTCCCATTACAATGTGTCATGTCCCATTACTGTGTCATGTCCCATTACTGTGTGTCATGCTCCATTACTGTGTGTCATGTACCATTTCTGTGTGCGTGTCATGTCCAATTACTGTGTGTGTCATGTCCCATTACTGTGTGTCATGTACCATTACTGTGTGAAATGTTCCACTACTGTGTGTGTTATGCCCCACAACTGTGTGTGTGTCACGCCCTATTACTGTGTGTCCTGCCCCATTACTGTGTGTGTCATGAGCCATTACTGTGTGTCATGCCCCATTGCTGTGTGTCCTGCTCCATTAATGTGTGCGTCACATCCCATTACTGTGTGTCTCATGTCCCATTGCTGTGTGTCATGTCCCATTACTGTGTCATGTCCTATTACTGTGTGTCATGTCTCATTACTGTGTGTCATGTCCCATCGCTGTGCGTGACATGTCCCACTACTGTGTGTTTTATCTCCCATTTCTGTGTGTCATGTCCCATTACTGTGTGTGTCATGCCCCATTACTGTGTTTGTCGTTTACCATTACTGTCTATCATGTCCCATTACTGTGTGTGTCATGTCTCATTGCTGTGTGTGTCATGTCCCATTACTGTGTGTATCATGTCCCATTACTGTGAGTGTCATTCCCCATTACTGTGTGTCATGTTCCATTACTGTGCGTGTCATACCCCATGTATGGTGGCCCAGCATTCTCATAGCAATATTACACAAAAATATTACGTGGAAGAGCAAAATCCCAACTGATATTGTTTAAAAAATAAATTAAAAGGAAATATTTCTACATTTTAATTTATTTTTTAATAAAATTTTGTACTTTATTTTTTTTATTTTATTTTTGAAATAAAAATTATATTTTTTTTATATTAAAAAAAATTAAGAAAAAAATTTAACTAAAAATTAAGTTATTAAAACTGCAAAATTAAAAAAAGATAACAAAATAAATTAACTAGAAAAAATAAAATAAAAAACGACATGTGAAATCTAAGAAAAAAATTGACATGAAAAAAATATAAAATAAAAATCGACATGTGAAATCTGAGAAAAAAATTTGACATGAAAAAAAAATAAATAAAAATCGACATGTGAAATCTGAGAAAAAAATTTGACATGAAAAAAAATAATAATAAAATAAAAATCGACATGTGAAATCGGAGAAAAAAATTTGACATGAAAAAAAAAATAAAATAAAAAACGACATGTGAAATCTAAGAAAAAAATTTGACATGAAAAAAAAAATAATAAAATAAAAATCGACATGCGAAATCTAAGAAAAAAATTTGACATGAAAAAAAAAAATAAATAAAAACCGACATGTGAAATCTGAGAAAAAAATTCGACATGAAAAAAAAATCCCAAACAAAAAAAACAACATTTGATTTTCAATTTCATTTTGAGTTTGCTATGAGAACGATGGGCCGTCAAATGGAAAATCAAAAACAAAATTGAAAATTCGATGTTGCCTGAAAGACCAGCGTTCGCCTTTGGTCAGCAGGGTATGCTGCAAAGCCGTTCCCAGGGTCTTTGGGCTGGCCCGAACATCCAAGATGGCGGCGAACTTCGCGTTTTTATAGTCTCTTAGATTTCAAGCTTTACAACCTTAAAATGAGCAGAATTTGAATCCGGATTGGGAGACTGACGAGGTGACATCCAGCGATATGTTCTCCAGAACCTCAGCCGCAGTGAGAGCCAATGAGAAAACAAAATATGGTAGCAACTGACGAGGTTCGCCATAGAACCGAAACTCGAGTCTTGCTTAAAGACATTAAATTGTGTTCATTCCTTGCTTAAGGAAAGGACTAAAGAATTTATTAGCATCCGTGAGATTTACAAAACAGCACTAACTATGCTGCAGATTATCTGTTGGATGCCAAATCAAACGCTATTACAAAGCAACGGAGGTGTATCCTGTAGCTCCACCGAGACACACTACTCTACTACAGAACTAACTTAGGAGCTTAAAATTATTGCAAGAATTCATGATTTCACTGCAGTAAAATTATAGACTACGGCTTTTTGAGAGTCGGATCTAAGACGCCTATATCCGTGATGCCGGAAACACTTTCTCTCAAGTCTTGCACACCGCAGACTTTAGACATTAAATCACGGCCTGAGAAATTAAACGATCCTGGCACTCTCAAAGCGATAACAAACTTTAGCCGATAAGTATTTATCTTGCAACAAAATTGAGCCAAAGAAACCACAATGTATGCCAATAGAGCTAGCACCGAATAACGGCATAAAGAAATAAAATAATTCTAACGGCTCTGGACAGCATAAATCCTCCAATCAATCTGAGAGATAATCCGCCGGGATCAAAAGGTTTTTATCATCGAAGAGAACAAATTCTTAACTGTGATCTAACGGCGAATCCTCTCTGAAGCCTTACTGGGAAAGCTTTATACTTTAGGCTTTTAAAACACTTTTGCGACGAGTGGGAGTCGTGATAGCCTGTCCTTTTTTATACCACTATGCCAATAGAGCTATAGCACCGAATAACGGCATAAAGAAATAAAATAATTCTAACGGCTCTGGACAGCATGAATCCTCCTATCAATATGAGAGGTAATCCGCCGAGATCAAAAGGTTTATATCATCGAAGAGAACAAGTCCTTAACTGTGATCTAAAGGCGCGATCCTCTCTGAAGTCTTACTGGGAAAGCTTTACACTTTAGGCTTTTAAAATACTTTTTGCGACGAGTGGGAGTCGTGTTTAGCCTGTCCTTTCTTATAACACTATCTATGAGTTGACTGAAAAGACTCACGAAAAAGCAAAACAAACAATAGTTTTCATTGTCGACTCGTTCAATTGTTTTATTTCTATTGTTTCTCGTTCATTGTATCCATCCAATTGGGTTAGATCTTACGGAAGCGGGAAATGTATCCGCTGACCAACGACATCTCGGGCTACGAGAACGCTGGTCTTTCAGGCAACATCGAATTTTCAATTTTGTTTTTGATTTTCCATTTGACGGCCCATCGTTCTCATAGCAAACTCAAAATGAAATTGAAAATCAAATGTTGTTTTTTTTGGGGGATTTTTTTTCATGTCGAATTTTTTTCTCAGATTTCACATGTCGGTTTTTATTTATTTTTTTTTTTTCATGTCAAATTTTTTTCTTAGATTTCGCATGTCGATTTTTATTTTATTATTTTTTTTTTCATGTCAAATTTTTTTCTTAGATTTCACATGTCGTTTTTTATTTTATTTTTTTTTCATGTCAAATTTTTTTCTCAGATTTCACATATCGATTTTTATTTTATTAGTATTTTTTTTCATGTCAAATTTTTTTCTCAGATTTCACATGTCGATTTTTATTTATTTTTTTTTCATGTCAAATTTTTTTCTCAGATTTCACATGTCGATTTTTATTTTATATTTTTTTCATGTCAATTTTTTTTCTTAGATTTCACATGTCGTTTTTTATTTTATTTTTTCTAGTTAATTTATTTTGTTATCTTTTTTTAATTTTGCAGTTTTAATAACTTAATTTTTAGTTAAATTTTTTCTTAATTTTTTTTAATATAAAAAAATATAATTTTTATTTCAAAAATAAAATAAAAAATAAAGTACAAAATTTTATTAAAAAATAAATTAAAATGTAGAAATATTTCCTTCTAATTTATTTTTTAAACAATATCAGTTGGGATTTTGCTCTTCCGCGTAATATTTTTGTGTAATATTGCTATGAGAATGCTGGGCCACCCCATTACTGTGCGCGTCGTGGTCTAGGGGGATTTCGTCTTTCCAAACTATAACGAGTTTACTACTGAAGCATGCTGTTCATCATTCTATAAAGCTGTGGTTGCCTTGCTCACAGTATCCCATTTTCTATTTTCTTTTAATTTTTTTTTCTATTCATTTGCGCCAAAATTTGCCTTTCTCTATCTAGACGTAATAAAATAACCCCAAAAAATGTAAAGAGAGATTATAATGGACTAATATGCTATCCAGGGTGAATAAGATAATGGCTCAGAGACACTGCGGCCGGGTAAATGGCTAAAACCTGGACAAAACGTGGAAACATTACGAAACTACGCCACATTTCTCTATTCTCCTTAAAAAAAATCATATAACTGTTAGCCCTCCCCTCTTCCAAGATTGTTTTAGGGATCACAGGATTTGTATGGGCAATGGGCAAGTTTTTCGTTTAAAACGACATTGGACAAGGGGGGGGGGGGGGAAGCAGAGCACTGTGTTCGGGTTTGTTGATGCCGAATTATGGCGCTGAAAGGTACGGTGTAAAGTGTGCGTACCATGTCTTTTGGGATTGGTACGGTCCCGTGCTTTTCAGGTTTTTTGAGCCATAGACCTCTATGGCCCCAAAACCTGAAAAAACGCGGGTCCGTACCAGTTTCTTCTCTTGTTACGTCAGCTTGCATAATAACTTCGCTGATCGCATGAGCAGTACTAAAAAATTGGTCCAGTCCCCCCAAAAAGTGTAGTGTAAACGCAACCTTCCAAACTTGGTCCTTAGGCCTTTTTTGTCCCACTTGTAGTAGAACACTATCCGTGTAAACGGCTACAATTATGCGGTCCGTACCACTTTTTGACGAGCCCGTACCCAATGTTTCTGCCGTGTAAACGGCCTTTTGAATTGCAAAACTGAAGGAAGTGTCTCAACAGTTTTGTTCGAGGTTGCAGATTAGGAGAAATATTTGACACTGTTATGTTCCTTTACAGGTAGTAACAGTCACGCGGACGGCATCTTGGCACTGTGTCAGATTTGTGTTTATGCCAACAGCGCTTCCAATCCACTCATTTACAATGCTGTTAATGAACAGTTTAGAGAAGGATTTAAAAATTACTTCCGCTCCTGGATAGATTGTGTTCTCCAGATCAAAGGCAGTAAAAGAAGAGATGAAATAAAGATAAGTAAACGCCGACAAAAAGAAAAGACTATCGGAGGATGCACCATGTGCAGGTCAAGTGACACATCCCTGAACGGGACTCTTTGTATTAACAACGATTCGCGAGTTAATAACAATGATCGTTCTGATATGTTACAGTATTCAGGTCTTGAGACCAAGGTTACTTCACAGGAAACGCCTCAAGAATACGACGAACTTTTGACAACGGTGTAATAGGAAAAATGTGGCAAAAATGAAGAAACCTTTCACAACAGGGATCACAAGTAACTGTCGTACAAGTCGCTCTGGATGTAATGACTATGGTAATAGTCGCTGTGGTTAACACAAGGGAAACCATTCTAGAAGAAAGCTGAAGTCTTTGATTCCCAGGATTGATGAATTCCTAAATCCTCTGCTATTATATAACAAATTTAATCCTGAAACAAGGCCGCTATTCATATATACAAATCAGGTCTTGATGTAAAAATCAATTCTTCTGAGAACGGGTATAGCAAATCTGTAATCTATATTGTTCAGACCCGGTGACTCAACCCTGTCTATATTAATAGCAACTCAGTTATTCTCGCTTTGGCCAAGACTCAACGTGCGAGATGAGTGCAGGCACAAAACACGAGTACATTAAATGCCATCCACGTCTTATTGCGCCTGCAACGACATCACTCAACATATTCTTTCCTCAACAAAATCCCTTTGAGCTTTTAACAAAATTGTTCTGCAAGTACAGTATTTGGTTCAAATACAAAATCGTAAATCATCAACAGAAATTATTATATCTTATATAAGCTGTGAATAAAAATCGGTAAAACTGTATGCGTTTCTTATGCTTCTAGCGCACTACGTCCCATTATGTTTGCCTTTTTTAAAAAAAGGCAAACATATTATTATCGCTTCTTTAGTATTTTCATTATTTTTTTATAATTTTAATTATTTACTGTATAAATTTAACAATACGAGCAATTTCCCACGGGGTGACTGATTACATCTGTTCCCCAGACCCAACCGCTCGGCTTTTGACGTTCTCATCCACAGAACTGCACGGTTTTATAAAACAGAGGGTACCACAGTTGTTTCATATATACTAAACTGGTGCTTTCAAAAAACTTGTTCTTATGTTTATGGGTAACGTATATTGATAAAAACGAATTAATTAGACAAAAAACCTTTTGGCAAACAAAACTGTTAAAGGGAACCTCCATTGTCACAACAAATTGACGTAAAACTGTTGGAAATAAAGTCGAAATTTAAAAATTTGAAAAAACAGGTGCAAATATAACTTTAGTGCACAAATAAAATGGATATAAATTTCGTCTAGTTTCGCATTTAAATTTCCCGCGCGCCGCCATTTTGAATATTTATGACGTGTTACGGTTGCCGCTATTGTTAAGAATCGAAGTTCTTTTGTATGAAACAATTAGGCAACCGTAACACGTCATAAATATTCAAAATGGCGGCGCGCAGGAAATTTAAAAGCGAAAGTAGGCGATATTCATATCCATTTTTTTGTACACTAAAATTATATTTGCAATTGCTTTTTACAAATTTCTAATGTAGACTTTATTTCCAACAATTTAACGTCAATTTGTTATGACAATGGAGGTTCCCTTTAAGAATCAAAGGCTTTTGTTGCTATTTGTTGCATGAGTTGATACCTTTTGCTACGGCCAGCAATAAATTCTCTTCAGCTCTCATAACTATAATCTGTTTCAATCATCCTCAAAATTAAGCCATCCGTACCGTATTTATAGCTTTTAATACAGAATTCTGCTTGAATTGTTGACACCAATTGATATTTTTGACTTGTTAACGGTTTTAACCGAGCAATGGAAAAATTTGCGCAAGCATGTGCATAGCGTGATACAATCCCTTTAAGTGTCGTCACATATCTTCCCATTGTTTCAACCGCTAACCAAAAGAAGACATCTCCGGGAAGCCAATGAGTTCTCTATGTACCGGAAGTCATCCGGACGTCAGTTAGTAACCAAACACGACGCCCAAGGAGGTCTGGAGCCCCTGTTTCTTTCCCCTGGATTCGCCACTGTCCTTGTGGGCAACATGAAACACTTGATTACTGGTCTCGAGGGAAACAGTAAATTTGTTTCCCGATAATCTCGATGTTTCCCGAAACAAAGTCGAAGGAAACATCGAGATTCAAGGGAAACAAAATTCACTTTTTCCCGAGGGATCAGTCATTAAGTGATTTGTTATATAGCTTTCCTAGTCGTGGAAAAAAAACACAGTTTGAAAAACGCGCCAAGCACTCAAGGTAAACATCAATCGCATCATAATCATGTCACTTATGTCACGGTCTGATCGCGTGCGCTAGTGGGCAACAGTGCACTGTTACCCTCTGAAGTAAAAAATGTTGCCCGCGTTCGCAAATGTTGCCCGCTCATGGACGTTTGGCAGGGAACAGTTTGTTTGTTAGATGTCATGTGACCATGAATCAACCATTAATTAACGCATGCGTTGTATTGAGAAAAACGCCAGCTATATAACAATCCGCATTATACGCGTATAGTCCTTTGTTTTTGGAAAACAAGACGCAAATAATGGTTCACTCTAGGAGTTAAGCCTATTGATTAACTTCGACGGTTGTTTTTAAAGCAACGAGGGGATATGCACATATCCACGAGGTGCTTGCTTTCTCAACCAATCAGAAGTAAAACCAAAACCAATCGTGGACTTGCACGCGTTTTCCCGCGCTTGGCGCCGGCTACCTGCATTTGCTTTGAGTTCTGATTGGTTCATTGGATTGTCTGTGTCTGTTGTGATTGGCCAGAGTAACTACTCTGGTTTTGGTTTTATGACACTCGACTGAAAATCGCTCTTTCAAAATAATTAAGTAATGATCCGCTTAAGAAGGATAGCGCCAACGGCCATGCACGATGGAATGTCAACTTTTTTCATTGTTACAACTAGTGATCTCATTGGCCTAGACTCAAAAACTGCTAAAAAGTTAGGGTTCAAGGTTTTTTAAGGTTTCAAGTAATTTGAGACCCAATTGCAGAACATGCAAGTTTTAAAAGATATTGTATTTGGGGAACTTCATCAAAGAAGCAAAATTATTAGCTATTGTCTTCAGCTATTCTGATTGGTTAAGCACGAACATTTCCTAAAATTTATTTGACGCAAATAGATTTTCTTTATTTTTATAATGAAATATAATTATGAACCATCAGCCCCTCCTCTATTCTTGAAACCAAAGATATAGTTCTATGTGGGAAAGAGCCAATGCCGCAGAACAATAAAGTTTACTATAGTTCTTATGTGGAGCATTACTTAAACAATTTACTATTCACTATTTTGACTCTTCTAAGGCGGAACTTAACCTAAACGCCATTTTTCCGCCACTTGACATGGCTTTAATGGCAATATCTCGTTCACGTTTCAAGCAATCCAAAAACTCTCTGCTCATCCCGTGAATTTATGTTGTGGGGCGTTTTGTGAATTTTTGGGTGGGTATGTTTGGGAGGAGGTAGTTTTTCTAGAAGGATTGGTAAAATTAAGAGAAATAAGAAATATTGAAGGTTTAGTGAAGTTTTAAAATTAGAATTTGTAGTTAATAATTAATAGACTGATACCAAGTTAGTCCATTAGCAACCTGGGGTGCTCTTGCGTGGGTATCAACTGTCTGTTGGTGTTCCAAAAATCATTTCCTTTCTTCTATCCCTTCTTAAAACCTCTTCAAATTTCATTCAAATTTACGCTGAGTCCCGCCTTAAATTGAAGTTCATGTACATCCGCCTTTTTTCCTTATGTACAAAATTAAAAGAACCCTTAAATTGAATATCCTTCACTTTAAGCGAAAATTATTTAAGAACGTATCAAAGTGTAGAGCCTTGTGAAGCCTTATGCGTCCCTTGACGCTAACAAGGACTGATGATATTCAGGTTTGTTTCGAATGTTGTTTGTGTAGAGAATGTATCAATGTCATAATTTATCTACAGGGGGCTGTGGCGCACGCCACAAATCTCGCGCATGACGAAATTTATGATTATGACCATTTGTGACGAGACCAATGAACTAACTTCACAACCTTCAGAAAATTACTCATATTGTTACATAAAACGTTGGAAACATAATTTATCCTTGAATTATCAGAAAAGTGCGACAAGTAGACTTCGCCAAAGGTAACGTCTTTTTTTCGACGTTTTGATTTAGCAGGAGTTTCGCAAAGTTTGGAAATCTGCAAACAATATTATTTTATCACATGATGAGAGGCGACGAAGGTTATTTCCCTTTCGTATCAGTCTATGTATTTATTGACTAAGTTGGAGGGCCGGATGGGAAAATATTTGGCACGAGGTCATGGCGTACGGACCGAGCGCAGCGAGGTCCGTGCGCCATGACCGAGAACCAAATATTTTCCCATCCGGCCCGACCTAACTTAGCCAATAAGTATTTTATAATATGACCAATTTGGAGACAAATTACTTGAAATTTTAACGCGCGAAGCCGTCCGCTTTTCTAGTACGGCCGTACGCCTTTTTCCGGCCCCGCTCGCGCAAATGCGTACGGCCCTCATACGGGACTTTCAAATGGTTCGCAGGGCCGTACGAGTCATATGATAAAATGCCATATTTAACGGTCGATGACATCATTATATCTAAGCATTTTGTAATGGTTGATATCATTTCTGTCTACTTTGTACCTGGATAAGGACGAATATAGGTTATAATTATTATTATAATATAATTATTATCATGACTGGTATCGCTAAAATGGCATCGACTGTTTACGAAAGAGCAATTTACGGCGACGTGAATAACAATAAACCATGCGCAACAGCTGTGTATCACACAAAGCACTGGCACTTTTCCGTCATATGATTTTGTGGTTCAATCTCACTTGTCAAGCTCATTAGGAATGAAGTGTGTTTCGTCTGATTTAGATCGAAATAGTTTCAATCATGCTCAGAGTAAACATGTTTCCATCATGATTTGCGCGATGCACCGCCTGATGTAAACACTTTTCATAGCGAATCATGTCGTTATGCTTTAAGAAATTCCGATTTTACAATACCCAGGTCTAACACGATAACGCATGGTAAACCCAGCATAAGTTATTTAGGACCTACTTTGTGGACAAAGTTGACCGGAGATACAAGAAGATCAGAAACTTTGAACGTTTTTAAAAATCACATAAGATCGATAAACTTGAGTGAATTAATTATCGATAACTGTCAAAACTGTTTTTATGTAGTAATTAGATGTCTTAGTAAATGATATTGCATTTTTATCTAGATTTTGTATACTTATTAATTATTATATAGGTGATATAACTAAGATTTTGATTATTTGTATTAGCATAGATTACTTAGGTGTCCCCAATTAGCAAACTGTACTACAGTAATCTAGAATGTTTTGACACAATAATAAAGTTCTTCTTATTATTATTATGTTTCATTTGTGATCAGACTGAACATTTTTCACCCTAGTGTGAACATGCTTACCCAATTATCAGTGGGGTCATGAAATACAATCATGTGAACCCCGTAATTTTAAAGTGGCAATTTCACATATTTTAGTATTTTATTTTATCAACTTTTTTAAATTCACTAAACAATTCATAATTTTCAACAACAAAACTACATAATATTCATTTACAATGAGGAAAGAAAAGAAAGAATAAATACACGGATGAAAATATCGAATGAATAGATAAGGTACCTGAGTGGCGAGGAAGCCCAAAAAGAAGCGACAGGGATTGTGGGATTATGCTTCCTCCTTTAAGATGATAACTTAAAATTTAAGTATTAGCAGATGGCTTTTGGCTTCGGTATAAGGATAATTAATCCAGAAGAAAACAAATAGCTACTTATGACCGTTGTTTTCAGCGTTACTTTAAAAGAGACAAGACAAGCGAAGTCATAAGATAGAAGACCGGCACGGTTAAAGAGCTACGGTTGGACGTGTCTTTGAGAGAATGCTTGGGGACTGGGTCGACTACGAACACTTTTGGCGGGAACGGTGGCGCTTGGTGCCGCTAACAGCAAATTTGATAAACAAACGAACTACTTTTATCAACTGTTAGAAAACGTTTTCGAACGGGAAGGTTAGAAGACCTTAGAAATGTCGTTCCAGGATGTTCGAGATGCGTTAATTTGTTCCTATGCTGCCGGCCATATAAGTGATAAAGTGTTTTTTTATCCTTTACGAAGAGTACGAATCAGTTAATTTATGTTTTCCTTGCTGAGAGAACGACTCATTTCAATATAATTGTAAAGCAGATTTTAGGGTAAAAAAAAAGACATTCCTAGGCTTGCAGCCGCTCTCAAAGTTCCAGATATTTTAGACATTTTTGTGCTCACTTGTTTCTCAGACTTGTAGAATAATCGCAAGCGCTAGAAGGACAAATCATTCTAATGTTAAATTTAATACTAAATGACTTCGCCAACAAAAAACAACAACAAAAGCGATACAGAGGGCAGAAGGAGCAAACTAAAACGAGAAAAACTTAAAACCAGAGTAGTTAAGAGACCAAGGATACGTAAGACTGTTATTATACACAAATTAATATTTAAACATAAGTTGAAAATGTGTTTACTCACAGAGATGATGAAGATGGCGCCATTAATTCTGTCACTGAGAAAGGCAATGTGCGAAACATCTTATTAATTAAATTAAAAATTCACAAAATCTCCAAGAGAGGACAGCTTAACCATTTTCGATTTTCTTAAGCTAAAATACGGTTAAAATTCAAATAACAAAAGAAATAATTACCTAAGTAGTCTTCGCAACACGAAACCACGGTTCAATTCACCGTCGTAGAACTGCTACGGTGCGGTGAGAAGGAAAAGTAGTCATGCGCATAACACTTCGACCCAGATCCCTAGTGCTCGTCTAACCGTACTTGCTGACCGTCCCCTATCTTATTTTGATCCATTGTAATTGTCGGATATTGGTTTTGCATAACTGCAAATGCGTGCATTATAATTATGAGCATTATAATTATGAGTTTGACTGTTAAATATGAATAGAATATTAAATTTTCAGAGTACATAACTGGAGCGAATTTATGTCAAGGAAGATCTTTATACATATTTGTTTAAACGAAAACCAAAAATAATGCTCCAGTTTTGTGAACAATCACCTTACTACTGCACTCAAACTACAAAGAAATGTCTATTCTATTTAGAGGTCACTTCTCCTGGTCCCGGCCGGTAAAACGCTCATATATTCTTTGTAATTATAACATCTATTAAGGGGACATTTGTCGTGGTCCCGAGTGCAAAACGCTCACATTATCTCTGTAATTATCACCTCTATTAAACGGACACCTCCATTAGGGGGACACTTCTCCTGGTCCTGGCCGGCAAAACACTCATATAATCTTTGTAACAGTATCACCTCCATTAAGGGACACCTCTATTACGGGGGCACTTCACCTGGTGCCGGCTGGCAAAACGCTCATATAATCTTTGTAATTGTCACCTCTATCAAGAGGACGTTTTTCCTAGTCCTGGCCGGCAAAACACTCATATTATCTTTGTAATTACCACCTCTATTAAAAGGACACCTCTATTAAGAAGACACTTCTCCTGGCCTCGGCCGGAAAAACGTTCATATAATCTTTGTAATTGTCACATCTATTAAAGGGACACTTCTCCTGGTCCCGGGCGCCAAAACACTCATAATTTTTGTAATTATCACCTCTATTTAAGGGCCCCTATCCTGGCCATGGCCGGTAAAACGCTCATATAATCTTTGTAATTATCACTCACCTCTATTAAGGGGACACTTCACCTGGTGCCGGCTGGTAAAACGCTCATATAATGTATATAATTGTCACCTCTATTAAGGGGACACTTCTCCTGGCCCGGCCTGTAAAACGCTCATATAATCTTTGTAATTATCACCTCTAATAAAGGGATGCTTCTCCTGGTCCCGGGCGGCAAAACACTCATAATCTTCGTAATTACCACCTCTATTAAAAGGACACATCTATTAAGGGGACACTTCTCCTGGCCCCGGCCGGTAAAACGCTCATATCGTCTTTGTAATTGTCACCAGTATCAAAGGGACCCTTCTCCTGGTCCCGGGCGGCGAAACACTCATAATCTTTGTAATGATCACCTCTATTAAAGGGACACCTCTATTAAGGTGACACTTGTCCTGGTCCTGGCTGGGAAAACACTCATAATCGTTGTAATTATCACCTCTATTAAACATTAAGGTGGTCAGACACGAGGGGTCATGTAGCAGGGACATGTCGCAGCGACATGTAGCAGCGACAAACATTTATGTAGTACACACTGAGGGACATGTAGCAGGGACGTGCGGCGGGGAAATGTAGCAGGGACAAAAGCATAGTACTTGCACACACATGAAAATGTTGCGAAGGCATGTCTCAGGGACATGTTGCAGCGACACGTCCCCTCGTGTGAACTGATACTTTCATAATTGTACAACACCAATTTTTGGGACATTTTGTCCCCGCAACATGTCGCATTGAACTTCATAGGACACTTCGCATTGAACTTCATGGGACACGTCGCGGGGACAAAGTGATTAAAGGGGGGTTGGACCATGTAGGCGGGGGAGGGGGGGGGGAAGGGCCCTTCCCCTAGATGCGCCACTGTTGACGTCTCCAGAGGGGCTGCGACGTAAACTCCCCATCTCACTGTTCGTCCGGCGCGGACTTTAACCCTTTAAGCCCTTTAAATTTAAATTCTCATTTCTTGTCCCTATATATTTCCTAGTGACGTTCAGTAATTTGTTACTGTCATCATTTTCAATAGCTTGTACGTCATGTTAGTCGTGTGTATGAATCATGAGATGCCTGCTTGTTTCTCCAATATAACGTTAGGAGTGCATTTTATCAATTATACTTCTCTCTGTCTGTCACTTTGTTGGTCCACGTTGCTAAGAGCATTTGCATTGAGAAACAATGGTAGACATTTAACCCTTTAAGCCCTAAGAGTGATCAGCATCAAATTTCTCCTCGTAATATTTATGCCTTATTAATCAAAAAGGTCATGAGAATTAAGGACATGATCACACAAGATGAGTTCCCTTGATGTTCAAACAATTTCTCCCCACCAGGAATCCAAAGGTACCATTCTTCTTTCGTTGCATACATGTTAGTTTGATATCGATTTCAAAGAAACTGCGTTCTGTAAACAAACTGTTCACGATATGAGGGTGTTTAGGTGTACAGTGCCGAATATTCTGATTTTTTTATACTTATCTAATTACATTACTTCTTTTAGAGCAGTTTTCAATTGAGTGTCGTAAAACCAAAACCAAAGTAATTACTATGACTAATCACAGCAGTCGTAAACAATCAAATGAACCAATCAGAGCTCGAAGTAATTACATGTCGGCGGCGCCAAGCGCGGGAAAACGCGTGCGAGCAAGTCACGATTGGTTTTGGTTTTACTTCTGCTTGGTCGAGAAAGTGGCACGAGATTTTTAAGCCAATCACAAAGCGTAGCAATGCAAAACCAAAGCAATTGTGTAATTACTTTCGACACTCAATTGAAAACTGCTCTATAGGGCGCAAACCGTCGCTGGTCAGAAATACAAGTCACATTAGAACCAATCTGAGGAAATGTTGTCCAAAACAAGAGAAGACTCGTTTTGAAGAATACATCTTCATCATTACAGACCATTGTCATTCCAAAACCAAAGTAGTCACGCTGACCAATCACAACAGATACAGACTATCAAATGAACCAATCAGAACTCAAAGCAAATACATGTCGCCGGCGCAAAGCGTAGGAGTACAAAACCAAAGCAATTGCAATGTTACTTTCTACACTCAAAGGAAAACTGCTGTATGTTACGCAAGGATTCACTAAGAAAAAACCAACCTGAACCCGAGGGATAAAAATATGTACTTATTGACTAAGTGGGAGGGCCGGATGGGAAAATATTTGGCTCGAGGTCATGGCGTACGGACCGAGCGCAGCGATGTCCGTGCGCCACGACCGAGAGTCAAATATTTTCCTATCCGGCCCGACCTAACTTAGTCAATAACTATTTTATCATATGACCAATTTGGAGACAAAATTAGTTGAAATCTTAACGCGCGAGGCCGTCCGCTCTTGTGGTAGGTCTGTACGTCTTTTTCCGGCCCCGCTCGCGCAAATACGTATGGCCCTCAATGGTTTTGCAAAGAAAAGGCTCGCAGGGCCGTACAGGTCATATGATGAAACATACGGCCACCCGAGAAGTGTCCGCATATTGATTAAAAATAGAACCGTCCAAAATCATAGAACTATAGTAAATCTTATGGCAAATCATTTTACAATTTTGTGTTAATCAACCTAAACTATACATATCGCGGTTATGTTATCCTGACAGTGTCATGTCATGTCACTGATGCAAATCAAATCGCCTAATATGATTGGCATGTTCAAGGGACTTGATTTGTTTCTTAAAACAGACCGCCATAACAGCTTCACACGACAATAAATCAGAAAAGGGAGAGAACATCGTAGTCTTTATAAACTTACTGTAATTGTTAATTTTGTAATAAATCAATTTTGTAATATTGCCATCCTGTATGTATGTCCGTATGTGTACATGATATTGCGTCATGAAAACGTGAAAGTTACGGCAATTTCACTGTAACTAACTCGTACAAGAGTTTCTTTGACCCCGAACAACCCGAAAATCACAGTAACCCAACTGATGGGGTAACCCTAATGATAAGATAACCCAAGTGCTAGGGTAACCCTAGTGCAAGGGTAACACTAATGTTAGGGTAACCCTAGCAGAAAAACCTTTGAATGCAGAGGTCCACACGACGCAGAAATTAAACTTGCTGGTAGTTGCCGGATCTTCCTTGTGAAACATCTCGTGCCCGGCGTCACTTGAATGTGAAAATACAAAACTGAATGCAAGGCTGGTATTACGGCAAAGGGCAGATTTATTAATGGCCAATATTTCGACTAATTGTACTAGTCTTCCTCAGGGCCAGGGCTATACTGAAAGAAAATATTGTAACGGCTCCTCAAATTTGAAAATTACATGGTTATAAATGATTGGCTAATACATGACATGTAGACAGTGCACTTGTAAACATAAGATAAAAATAATATATGACATATATAGTGTATGATACAAAACTGAGTTCAGCGTTCGTTCCTTCGGTTTATGCCTTCTGATCTGGTGACAAAGTGTTCCCTCTATGAATTAAAAAGGCCTCGCGTGCTTTTCGTTGGGAAGCATTGATGGTAGGCTGCAGTTCAAGCGGGATGAGTCTCATGTCCGCGGAAGAGTGGCCTGGTAAGTTGAAATGTGTAGGGACCGCTGCTGTGGAGTTGGCGTGATGTGGGTTGTTTGCCCCTTGTCTGTGTTCTGTGAAGCGTTCACGAATCGTGCGTTTGGTTTCCCCTATATAAAAAACAGTATATTAATTTAGCGCCTGTAATCCCCTTTTTGGCCTATATGAAATAATTAATCAACTGATTTTACCCGCGAAATTTGCACTATTTTCGCGAATTCTAAGCCTGCCCTGCGGACATCAAAGGCAGTGGCGGTTTTAAAGAAGCCCCCCCCCCCCCCCCTCACCCGGATTTGTCTCAAACCGATTTTCACTTCCCCCGGCCCTCTACCTTATTCACTCAGTCCCCTCACTTCTGTTTCAATCTCTTCTCCTTGCCCTGAGAACCAGTTTGCCGGTTTTTTTTTTTTTTGCTTGTTATTAGGGTATACCCCGGCATTCTGTAAGTATGATATCTTGCTTGCGATATAACCTGGATGGCGGGTTATTGTAGTGCGGTGCGCGTGGAGTTGTGGGTCTTTAAGCATCCAACACACCTTATCATACCTTATCATACCTGTTATCATACAGTCGAACCTCTCCTTACGGACACCTCTCTAATACGGACAGTTTCCTATGTCCCGACAAAATTCCCACATATTTTCTTTAAAAAAGACCTTTATAATACGGACCCTCTCTAATACGCGGACAGCAGACACTTAATCTCGGCCCCGGAGAGCAAATTCGTATAAACTTAATTTTATAACCTCTTTATTACGGACACTCCGGTGATCAGGTGATGATAGTTTGTGTAAGTAATACAATTTCCTGTTTGTGGTTACAAACATATATTGAAAGACGTTTTCAGAATTGAACTTTATAGTACTTTTTCACATGCAGCATTGCATTGTAGTTAGTTTCGTTTTAAAATAGTGATTCGTATACCTCATGTAGCTGAGAATTTTACAATGTAGTACACTACTGATAGACAGTGTTTCAATGCTGTATATTAATCAATTTAGACGAGTGTGGCCTGTTTTTAGTTACTGAACCAAAACTGTTAGTGGAGTCTTTAAAGTGACGTCATCGTGGTGACCTCCATACGGACACCTCCCTAATACGGACACTTTGCTCTGTCCCTTCGGTGTCTGTATTAGAGAGGTTCAATTGTACCTTGGTTACCATGGTTACAGAGCTTTTCCTTTCTCGCTTCGGAGGAAATCAAGCCACGAAGCGAACGTCTCGAATCAAGAGTATTATTTATATTTCGTCGAGAGATGACATGATACGTGATAATATGCTTCCGCTTATGCTAATGCTTCCGCGTATGCCTATGGGAGTTATGCCGTTTGTGAAAACGAGATTTTAAGCTGCAATGAATGCGTTCTCAGGACATAAGCGCTATTAATAATATGCTTTCACTTATGCATACATGTATGTCGCTAGTGAAAACCACGCCGCTTAATTTCAAGTCAACAGTCGTTTTCATATCTCAAACTGACTTTTCTCTTTCACTTAAAATGACATGAAGTAATACTTGATTCACGGCTTCAGAGAAAAAACGAACAGAATAGTATATGCCTCGAACGCGAGTAGTTCGCTTCATAAATAATATCCACATCCGCTACACCAACAAGGGCCAGCTGCGGGGAGCTGCAGGGAAACTATCCAGCCGAAACAGCGAAATTGTGTTTATTAAATTTCCATGTTATATCGCCGAATGCCACCAAATATATAACTAAACTGGATAAAAAGATTTTATAGAGTAAAACAGAAGCAGTAGTTTGAAGAAAAAGTGCAGGATTACAAGGATGAAAGTGGATTACAGTTCATTAATTTTGCCGGATTAAGCGACAGGCGGTCAAGAAATCAAAGTTTCCATTCTGGTTAAATTTGGAGTTTTTTTAGTCGTTATTTGGTCTTTTTAGGTCATATTTCTTTGCGTTCATCCCTTTTGCGATTTTTTTCTTGCATTTTTAAGATAATAAGGTCTAATAAAGCAAGGTTTAAAGATGATGTTACACGGGACGATTCACAATGAGTAAATAACGATTTTTAGCGCAACAAAATTAACGACAGGTATGTTATACGAAACAACTTGAGTAAAATTCGTGTTTTTGCGTTGCAAGTTTTCGGAGCTGATTCAAAAACTTCGCAACGCAAAAATTGCGAAGAAAATCGTCCGCGTACCCATGTTGCGCTAAAAATCGTCGTTGCGAATCGTCTCGTTTAACATCGCCTTATATGAAACACTTTAACACATTTATAGAGTTACCCATAACAATAAATGAAAGCTAATCCCTAAACCCCAAAACACCATTCGCTGGCCCTGTAGAAGACTACAGTTCTACTAGTCGAAATATTGGCCATTAAACCTGCCCTTAATTTCCGTTGTACTACAGTAGCCTTGCATTTTAAATGGTTTATCTACACTTTGGGTGACGTCTAGTCCCGGGCGTCTAGTACTCGCATCCCTTTATAAAGGAGATCCGGAAAGAAAGTTACCACTATTTGTCGTCATAGTGTTGAGTGGTCCTCTGCATTTAAACGTTTTATACTATTCTTGGCTTAAACCGGAGCTCTTTTCTCTCAATTCTGGGCCTAATAAATTGGGTTGTTTACTCGGGTACGTCAGTGATATAACGACCAAGAGTACTGCATTGTGTAAACCTCATAAAGTGTCCATTGTCAGTAAGAGTGTTATTTCACGGCCGTTCCACAACTGTGCATCATAAATTCCACATTATCGCTCATCCATGGAGGAAAAGAAAACATTTTTTCCACCGTCCATCAAAATGGCTTTCAAAAACCAAAACCACGTGAAAAAATACACTTACATATCATGTTGGCAGGTTGACCGTGGGGGACGGTCCAAGGTCGCTGAGCTGAGCTAATGAAAAAAGAAAGTTCTCTGTTTTTCCGTGGAAACGACTTACGTAAGTAACGCGTTCCGTGCTTAATGCCTGCGCGTGTCGCGTGTGTCGCGCGTGTCACCACTCGGACATGCACTTTTCAAGCGTTGTAAGTTTGGGTGGCACGATAAATTCGACAAAAGTGACTGTCTTTTTACGGGAATGCGTCAATATCACATTGATTGTTGTTTTAGTCCTTTTTTGTGCCAGGTGGTTTTGAATTCCACGGAGTATGCATATTAGAAAGATCAGATATGCTAAATATCGTCAAATATCATGTCATGCGGTCCAATCACAGATGTCCGGGACACATTCTCTGTCAATCAAAAGCCCCCTGGAACTCCGATCTGACAGCCCATAATTTTGTAACTGTTCTCTTCAAAGCAAATTTTAGGATTTTGAGGCGAAAAACAAATGAACACTCATTGTGAGCTAAAGATTGAAAGTTTGGGCTCTGTTTGAAAAGCGTAAATGGACAGCATGTCCATTATCACGCAAGTTACCAGGGAAGAAGATTCAGTGGAAGTGAGCCCGTATACCCAAGTCAAACGTGAGTTCTCGCAGGGCTTCCATATTGCATTGCTCATTTTCTTTATACCGTCCATGGCGCGAATCTTGCGAAAGGCTTTGTTTGCGATGCCGGCTGACTTCCCCCTGCCAAGAAGACTCTTTAGGCACATAATTTTAAACTTACTTACTGCCTGTTTGCTCGTGGCTCTCTTATTGAAGTCATTGACTTAATGAAAGCGCTATTTAACATTTGGATTTTAATTGCGCTGCCCGTTTGGTTATGACGTTGGATATTTTGCTTATCTCTCCTTGCAGCACGTTCGCACTTAGTTCACTGACTTTTTCCTTTTCAATTTCAGTACCTGGTTCAATCACCAAAAAGCCCAGAAGTCGGAACATATTTTCGTCGTTTTTCTGTTGTTTTGGCGCTCAATCTGCGGCAGCCGGCGGTCCATGCACGACAGTTACCCACTCGGCGAATCACAACCACAACCACAATGATAACACGATCACCGAAGACAAGAGTGATTCGAAGGTTGGTATTTCCGCGCGCAGAGATTTTAACTTTTCAGGCGTTCCATTTGAATTTACTCTGTCCAGAACTTCTGTTCAGACCTTTCCATCCATCTGCCGTAAACTGTTTTGTCTTCATTGACGATCTTTGATCATGAAATTTTAAAACGACGTTTGCCCTGGAATGAGTGCTTGTAGTCAAGCGAGATTAGTTTTTGTTTTGATTTATTGGAGAGCAGCGTTGTCCTGCTTTCAGTTTTCTAGGTAGTTAGCTTTCATGATTGTACAAAAAAGCGTTTATTTAGCTTATTCCATTCTGGTGTAAATTTGATTTTCGAATTTTACGGATTTTTATAACATGTTCGACTTTCCGTGATGTTGACATTCGAACCTGTCTGTTTCATTGAAGAAACGTACACCGCGCGATATTTAGATGTCGTCTTGCACGATCTTTATACAATTCCACCACATTTACGGCCTCTTTGAGAACTTTGCGAGCTGCACCGTGTTTCAAGTTTAAAAAGTTTGTCAGGAGTTTAAAATTGCAATGTGAAAAGAATACCAATTAAAACCGGTTTATGGAATGAAAATGATCGTTACCGGCTGATTCCTTGTTTGGGTAATTGACTACCAAAATGAATTCCTGCCTGCTTGCTGCAAGCGGAAATACTGTATATTGTTCTATTTATCATATTTTTGACTGGGGTATTAGATCAGGCTCACTTAGAAAACAGGCACGGTATGTGGATATATAAAAACAAACTCAAACGCAGGTACTTAATGAAAATACCAAAAAGAAAAAAATATCATTATATATGAAAACATTCACTGTGATCCTTGACAAACTTAACACGGTGCCTTTATTCAGCGGATAATGTTGGTGATCTTGTATTGGTCTACTTCCTGTCGTAGGAAGGAGTTGATCATTTTAATCTTTGTAAATACTGTGTAGTAAATTCATTATTAATTTTTGATTAGCCCGTCTAGCAAATAGTACCACTGCATGTTCATTATTGTTGTTGTTGTTGAAGTCAAAGAAATAATGTTCTAAAAAGAAGAAAGGATATCTATTTTTCTCTCTCGCAGTTTTGTTAGAATACAATGTATTTTCACCATGAACATATATGCTTGTAAAATATCTGCTTGGTCAAAATATTTGGTTGCCAACTTGTCCATATAAAGAAGTTGAATATTTTAATTTTTTTTAGAAATGATTTTCAAAAAGTTATTTTTTTTCAATTTGTTGGCAAAAGAACCTACATAAATCAAAAGAATTTTGATGTTTACAACTTTATTACTTGTGAAAATTTGTGGAAGTGATTGTTAAATCGTTGATCTACAAGTTTTTTTTACATCTGGTTCAGTTCAGTTCATATTTTATTTACTGGTTCATTTGTAAAACTACAAGTGTAAACCTCCATATCCAGTGAACCAAATGATGATTTGGTTTTAAAGGGGCTACAATCTATGTCACCATTTTTAGTGTCACTTTATAAAGCCAAAATACATCTTTATATCAGTGAAAACCCCAAAATAAGGGTCCAGTTTTGTTTCAAATTATTCTATTAGTGCTCTAAGAGTAAAAATAAGTGTCTTGGGCTGCAGATGGCCAGGATGGAAATGGATTGCATCTTGAAAAATTGGGCTATTTTTTTCAAGTTTACCGCTTCTGTCTCGGAAAACTCGTTGAAACTCTAATTATTGTTTATTTTCTCTTTGAAAATTCACTTGATATCTTCCTCTTAGTGTTCTATAAGTATTTCGTTTGACAAAGGAACTTAGTTCTAATTTGAGGCAGTTTTGACCACAAAATCGGTAGTTTCTTGGTGTTGCGGATGGTGTGATCACCAATTGACTAAAAGACACTTGACAATACCCACACCATAACACAAAAGCTAACGAACAATCTCTGAATGGCTTCCGCAACACCAAGCAACACCGTGAAAAACCTGAAAATCACCGTGACATAGCTCCTTTAAGAATAATTACAATCAGTGATCAGAATAAAAGGGGCTACCTGCCTTTTTTAATGTCCCAGATAATTTTGTTCAGTTTGCATGTACTCAATTCATATGAAATGCTTTAACAAAACTCAGTGTAGATCATTTTAAAACCTATCCCTGCATTGTGGAAAGGGTAGACAAGCTTTTCTAGTGGATCAATGTATTATCTGGCATATTTTATCTAAAGCCTAAGCAAAATCTGTATAATAACTCGATAATTTTAACTTGTGGACAGGAGTTTATCCTATGGATTAACCCTAAATAACTCCCAGTGCCAAAAATAAAAAATATTCCACAAAAATCCCAAATTTCAGTTTGTAAAATAGCCAAAGAGGTTTCATTTGAATGGTCACACCACATTTTTTATCATTAGCAGACTCAAAAGTTAGAACTACATGTACACAAAATCTTAAATGTCTCCATAACTCTGGGAGCGAAACAGGTAACTAGATAATTTCAACTTGTGGACAGGAATCTTTCAAATGGATTAAGTTATTCTCTCCTTGTTAATGCTGTTCCTTGATGATGATGCAATTAATGTACTGTTATTATTAAGGAGTCATCATTCTGCACCAACCACATGGGTTCTAAACCTTTTTAGGACATCCAATATATTAATATTTTTTTCTTTTTCCTTTCTTTTCTTTTCTTTTCTTTTTTTTTCCAACCAGCACATTGCAAAAGTGATGTGCTGTTTTTTCTTTGCGTTTGGAGTCATTCAATTTCCAAAAAATATTGAACCGTGTTTATAAAAACATACATGTAAGCTTTAAGCAATATTTTGCATTAAGCATTAGCTTGCGGTACAAGGTTCATATGACATCCTGGCATTCAAACGCACTTATTCAAATCCCAGCATTTATAGCCTGCAAATTTCCTTATAATCTTTAATATTTGCCACAAACTTAATTTGTAATTTATCATTCTGTTTTTTACAACAATTATACCTGTGGCAAAGTAAGGAATCTTTTCCCATCAGAGATTTGAGACTTTTCTCGATGAAATATTAAACTTGCATTCAGGTAATGCAAAACTTTTAATATTCCTTTGCAGAACTTTTTTTTCTATACACAAAATAAATACCTAGTAAGTACTGGTTTCGATCTGTACCATAACCTCTTCAAATTTAGTGAATAATCTTTTATTTAGAGTGTTTCACAAGTTGACTCGGGAGCCTTTGATTTGGTTAAAAACAACAACAACAACAATTTGTGAGTAAACAATGTCAAAATTTGAAATAGGCCATTAATGCATGTGCATTGAGCCACTAAATTCTAAAAGCCTGAAGGAGGCAACCACAAGGAAATATAACTATTAAATAAACCTAAAAGCCTTCATGCATCATTTCTGGCATTCCTATACATGTATAATTATTGTTTTAAAGCCTGGTTTTATGGATTTGATAAAGCCAGAGTAATAATTTATTACCAGGTATTTGACTTTTTCGAATTTAGCTGATCAAAATAATGTTCAAATAAAAGATAATTTTAAATATTAAAATTTTTACCACAATTGCCGGTAATCTTGCTATCTGATTGGTTGATGCGGGTGGTAAATGAGAGTGCAGACAACGGTGCTGACGCTAACACCACACAATTTGTAAACATTGTGGTAAAAACAGATTTCCACCGGTTTTCTGTGGTGTGGACTCATATTTACCACAATTTACATCATCACATGGTCAAAATTTGTTGCTGACTCACCAGCTCGGTTGCGCCTCATGAGTCCACAACATTTTGACCATGTGATGACGTAAATCATGGTAAATAAGAGTCCACACCACGGAAAACCGGTGGAAATTTGCTAATCAGACACTGATATATAGAATATTTATTTGGTTGATTCAACTTTTCTTTTGTCCAGAACTTCAGCAGAAATAGAAGTGGGCTATTGATTTTTGCTTTACTGAACTTTCAGTTAAATTGTAGTAACTAAGGCTTCACTCAATGAATTGGCAGTGGTGTACATATAAATGTTTTGGTGCATATTTTTGTTTGGTTTGTAAATTTTCAAACCAGCTTAATTTTTGTTTTCCTAGGTTATGAATCTGAGACAAAGGAAAATAAAAACTAAACTGGTTTTAAAATTTTCAAACCAGAGAAAAATTTGAACTGCAACAACATTGAAATACCTATTTTTATGAATAGCGAAAAATTAATTTCTCTGACTTTTAAAGAAAAAAAAAATGAATATATTATTATGTATTTTTGTTTTCAATTAATTTTACAGCAAATTTAGTGTTTTGAATGACTTACCGGTAACAATCAATCACCATACATGTTTATAAGTTGTCATTACTTGGTCTCTTATGGTGTTTTTTTTGCAGGATGTAACAGATCACCTGCTTCTTCATGTGATAATTTCTATAATATGGATATCTTATGACCCTCTAAGAAATCAGTATCACATCTTATTTATCTCTGTGATTTTAGTGTTTTGCAATTGTGGCTTCTCCTATTCTTAAATTCTTTAAGTATTCATTTTCTCTCATTTTACATATACATTAAGTTTACATATAACGGAACAAAACAATGGACGGGAATTCAGCCTTGTTTTTTTACATAAAGTTTGTGTTAGCATTTCTAATGTCCCATTAAAATTATTCTGTTTATTAGGTGTCCATTATTTTGTTCTTGTTTTTGCAGCCTTGTAAATATCTTCTTCCTGCTGTGAGACACCAAGATATGCATAAGAAATGTATAGTTATAGATCTTGACGAGACGCTGGTCCATAGCTCATTCAAGGTACAGATGTAATATGGTTCCTCGCAAAGCGAGGTTTCAAGAAATTTGTCACACGTTGATCGCTTTAGGGCGGTGGAATCTGGGGTTGCCTTTATATATATATATATATATATATTATTGGGTTGGTGTCCTGCAGTTGCCTAGCAACAAAACCGTGACAAAGCTCCATAACAAAAATACAACAATGTAATAAGTGCAAAATCTAAATATGGTGCATCAAATAATTAGGTTTTCTAAGGTGGAAGGGGAGGCAGGGTTCTCCTTATCAGGCGGTAACCGTTAAAATTTACCGCTTGAAGCAGCACTTATTACCGCCTGTAACCGCTTGCCCCCGGAAAATTTTAAAGACACACAGTTTTCCCTTTACCGCTTAGCAAAAATCCCTTACCTGCTGAGCTAAAATTTAGGGAGAACCCTGGGAGGTGATTATTGAGGGTGATGGAAGTGATTTATCAAGGGGTGACAATTATTTGAGGAAAAACATCTACAATGGTACTCTGTGGTGGATTTCAGTATTCTTTGTTTCATTACAGCCTGTACATAATGCAGATTTCATCGTTCCTGTGGAGATTGATGGCACCATACACCAGGTAATATAATAGATATTTTATAAATTTAGCATAAGTGATAATTCCAATTAATATTATGAAATATTCAAAGAAATATGCGCATTGATTGGTCAGATTGAGATCACTGATACAGGGCTTGAAATTGCGACCAATACGGTCGCATTTGCGACTTAATTTTTATGTTTGCGACTAAAACTTCCAGAGGAGTCGCAAATTTGCGAGTAGTTTTAATTTCGCCTTGGCCAATAACGAAATAAAAAGCCTAGCAGTCGCTACTTTGCCACTATTTTTGTCGAAATAAATAAAAAAATGAAAAAATATATTGTTGTGTGCCTTGATTATCGTAGAAATTTGAAGATATGGGGTAAAATCGTTCGTAATTTACCTGCAATGTTACGACGCAACGCTATTCCCTCGATCGCGGCCGCCATTGCAGCGGTTTCTTATTCATACATGTATGTATTGCAGGCTCATATTTTTGTTTGTTAAACCGCTGGATTAGAGCTGTCATCGCGGCCGATCACGGCCAGGTAAAATCGGTCAAAGTATCATCAATTTTGCAACGGTGACGGATGTTTAAGTGGATATGTTCCAAGATTGTATCCTTTCTGGAAGCTTATTTCACCAAAAAATATAATTTTGAGTTGTACACTAGTTTTAAGATCGAGAAAAATGTCTTGATCGTTATGATTGTGGCGGCCAAGTTTATAGTATTGCATGTTTCGGTCTGTACATGTACAGTCATCATTAGAGATAACGTGAAAGATGTTGAAGTAATAAAATCAGAGTCTTGTTAATCATTTGTTAGTCAAAGTTATTTTTTAACTAATTGTTGCTACTTAGTTTTGCAACTAAAATTGGTGAACTTATGACTTGATTTTCGTATCTAGTCGCAAAATGGCGACTGAACTTTTTTTTTAATTTCGAGCCCTGTGATAAAGCATTTGCCTTACTACTGTACATGTACGTGCTTACTTTGTTGAGTTATAGTGCACATGCAGCCTACCGCCTTACTGTGCGCTTGCTTTATCAAGTTATAATGCATGCAGCCTACCACCTTACTACGCGCTTACTTTATCGAGTTATAATGCATGCAGCCTACTGCCTTACTGTGCTCTTGCTTTATTGAGTTATAACGCATGCAGCTTACTGCCTTACTGTGCTCTTGCTTTATCGAGTTATAACGCATGCAGCTTACTGCCTTACTGTGCTCTTGCTTTATCGAGTTATAACGCATGCAGCTTACTGCCTTACTGTGCTCTTGCTTTATCGAGTTATAACGCATGCAGCTTACTGCCTTACTGTGCTCTTGCTTTATCGAGTTATAACGCATGCAGCTTACTGCCTTACTGTGCTCTTGCTTTATCGAGTTATAACGCATGCAGCTTACTGCCTTACTACGCGCTTACTTTATCGAGTTATAACGCATGCAGCTTACTGCCTTACTGTGCTCTTGCTTTATCGAGTTATAACGCATGCAGCTTACTGCCTTACTGTGCTCTTGCTTTATCGAGTTATAACGCATGCAGCTTACTGCCTTACTGTGCTCTTGCTTTATCGAGTTATAACGCATGCAGCTTACTGCCTTACTGTGCTCTTGCTTTATCGAGTTATAACGCATGCAGCTTACTGCCTTACTGTGCTCTTGCTTTATCGAGTTATAACGCATGCAGCTTACTGCCTTACTACGCGCTTACTTTATCGAGTTATAACGCATGCAGCTTACTGCCTTACTGTGCTCTTGCTTTATCGAGTTATAACGCATGCAGCTTACTGCCTTACTGTGCTCTTGCTTTATCGAGTTATAACGCATGCAGCTTACTGCCTTACTGTGCTCTTGCTTTATCGAGTTATAACGCATGCAGCTTACTGCCTTACTGTGCTCTTGCTTTATCGAGTTATAACGCATGCAGCTTACTGCCTTACTGTGCTCTTGCTTTATCGAGTTATAATGTTCGCAGCGTACATCAACAGTATGAACGCATGCAAATAATTGACATTTTATAAAGGAAATACAGTGGAAGCTGTTGTAAGCGGACACCCTTGGGACGCGAAAAAGGCGTCCGTAACTGGAGCTGGCTGCTTATAAGAATGGTTCTCGTAAGCGGCCACTCCATAGAGGTGTAAGGGTAAGATGGCCACTTACGGGAGCTTGCTCAGCTAACAATAAACATTGGTAATGCAAAAAAAAAATACCACGGTTTTTAATAATTTTTTATTTTATTGCCTTATGCAATGCTACGATAATGGCAATAACTGTATACAGTACTGCATACTGCAGTACCAGGACTGGCCCTCAGTGATTAAAGAACAAATCATAATTGCAACCAACATTAACATTAACAGTTTCTAGAGATGCCAACTCTCCCGGATTATCCGGGAGTCTCCCGGATACGGAACGAATCTCCCAGTCTCCCGTACGGGTCACTAAATCTCCCGGATAAAAGCGACTTTGGATTTTTTCTCTACAATAGGCTAAGATTTTAACCCAAATTTTCCCAAAATCCAAAAACAAATGCAGTCTTTCATCATATCTTAACTTCACAAACGCTTTTTGGGTCTCTGGAATGCAGTTTTCCGGACCCCCCTACATGCTCGTGACCAAAAAAAAAACGTCACTCTATTTATGCCTTCGGCGTGAAAACATTTCACCCTCAAACTTCACCCTCAGAAAAACTCCCTATTTTCAATCTCCAGAGATTGGCATCTCTGAGTTTCACTGCAACAAAATGCAGTGATACAGTTTACAAATGTTTGAGTACTGTATCTTTCATAGTCATGCAGGCCCCAATTTACAGCAATGTGCATCATGATTAGATAGGTAAACCGCTGATGGAAGACTGCTTCATAAAATTCAAAGATTTAAGTTGCCACTCCATCAAGACGTTCCCTGCCAGTACATTTTCTATGGGGACACTAAAATGTCTCTGCCATGGCTGAAATTGAAACTTGAGTGTCTTGGCTACACTGTTGTGTTGACGACGTTGTAATACCAGTCACAAGCAAACAAGTGGTGTTTCAAAATGAAAACTAACACCGAAATATGACACTGTAATCAGTGCACTGTAAAATCATTGTGACGAACAGCAATGTGAAGTTGATTGATTATAATAAGATTCAGAGGCTAGTGGGATTTCCTTTCCGGTGTCCGCTTATGGGAGCTCAAAAACAAAGGAAATGTCTAAATCGTAACCCCTGAAAGTGTTCGCGGCCGCTTACGGGAATGTCCGCTTACGAGAATGTGTCAATACAGAGTTCGTATGGGAGTTCAAGTTTACATATTAAAATTGCCAGGGTTTTCCTTTTCAAAGAGAGTCAGAGTCAGAGAACATCATTTACTGGTGGAGAAATCTTATGTCTGATATTCTTAATTATAAAATCTCTAACACAACCATTTGTGGTAAAAATTAGAGTTGCAGGAAAAGGTATTGTTCAAGGCAAAAATTGCATGTCGCCTGCATATAAAAATGACAATGCTAACAGTCATAATAATAGTAATAATGTATAGATGTGTGTCCTTCATTGTCCTTTATGTTCGACAGGTTTATGTGTTGAAAAGACCCCATGTGGATGAATTTCTTCAAAGAGTTGGAGAGTTGTTCGAGTGTGTTTTATTCACAGCCAGCTTAGCAAAGGTTTGTGCGACTTCTTTTCTTTCCTTGGAGTTAAATTTAAAGCATGTTAGATTTGACTATATATGATAAGAATAAATGGAATTTTTCTCAGAAAATGATTTGTTCAGGGACATTTGCATTCTACATTTGTAATAAATTTTATGATGATATCTGGGAAACTTTACAAATAGTATATTAATTGTTTATTTTTTCTACTTCTGCTTGAACCCCAACAATGTAGTTTTCACCAGATCATAAGCAACAAAGTTGTACTGACAATCCAAGATTTTGTTGAGCTTACGAGTTTGCTTTCAACTCCGTTGTTTGATTTTTGAAACTGTTGAATAAGGTATTATTAGCATATTATGGGGACAAATATGCAAATTTTCACTTGGTCAATTGGTTGTAAAAATTGAGCCCATGATATATAATGGTCATCTGTCTTACCCTTGGGGATGGACTTGAAGGGAGGAGAGGGTGGGGAGTTGGATCCATGGGGTCACTGGAGCAAAATGCATAGGGGAGGGAGGGTGGGGAGTTGGATCCATGGGGTCGCTGGAGCAAAATGCATAGGGGAGGGAGGGTGGGGAGTGGGATCCATGGGGTCACTGGAGCAAAATGCGTAGGGGAGGGACATTCACAAGTTGGCTCAAAGGATCTTTTGATTTTTATTTTAAATACTGACTGTACCATTGTTGTAACTTGTTTTGATTGTGGTAGTGCCGAAGCTCTGGAATGCGCTGCCACATGACATTAGAGATATTAATATAATATCAAATTTTAAGCAGAAACTGAAAATGCATCTTTTTAATCGGGCTTATTTTTAATATGGGTGCTATTTTTACTTAATTAATCTAATTTTATAGTATATTTTTATTGTTATTATTTTATCAAATTAATTTTACAAGTTAAGTGACAGCTTTTATTTTTCTCCTAAATTATTAGGCACATTAGATTATTTTTATAGTAATGTGCCATATAAATTACTAAATTATTATATTATATTATTATTATTATCAGTATGCTGACCCAGTTGCGGACTTGCTGGACAAGTATCAGACATTCCGTGCTAGGCTCTTTAGGGAGTCTTGTGTATTTCACAGAGGAAATTATGTAAAGGTACAATCAATCTTTAAATGTCGTGTCATTTACGTTTAAGGCTGATTTAGATGGCACAACTTTCGCCTACAACTATCGCATGGAACCTGCTCATGACATACATAAAACACGAATTGCATCGTCTAAATGCCTACAACTTGCTCACAACTGTTGCATGCAACATGAAAAAAAGTTGTAGGAATTTGTCCATGTTTTAAAACCCTACGACAATCGTAGCCACAAACAATGTTATATGATGTAAGTTGTATAAACTTTTTGCCTGATCGATGCAAGCTGCGTGCGCTACAAAAAAATTGCATGCAACAATTTGTGCTGTCTAAATCAGCCTTACGTCAGATACAGTACATATTTATCCATTTGGTTAACTATATAGATACTTATATAGCTCATAGGCTTCCAATGCACTCATATAATCTTTTGTTACTGCTACACTGTACATGTAGTACTAGCAGTAATCACAGATTATGGAGACGTGTTCGAAGGAATTTCCGGCGGAAATGAGCCCCTGAAAAAAACAATAGGGGCGGCCATTTGGAAGACCATCTACCATAAAATCTCATATTTTACTGCACATAAGCCACAGGACAACCAACACAAACTTAGGGTTGTTTTCTTCGAACACGATTACATGAAGGTTCTTTATGTGTAATTGTGTCCTGCATAGCTACATAAGATGTAGTTTGTTACAGCTGGTTTGTTGGTTTTATCTTTCAGGATCTCAGCAAACTGGGAAGAGATTTAAAGCATGTTCTAATTGTGGATAATTCGCCGGCATCATACAGTTTTCATCCCGAGAATGCAGTAAGTATTGAGTGTAGTTGAAAGGGCTCTTTGCTCATATTTGCTTTGCGTTGTTGCCAGCTTACTGCTATCATGTTATGGCCGCTCACAGGGTTGTCATGGTTACCTCCTGTGCGTGCGGGCGGCCCCACAGAGCCTTCAGGCACCATCCCCCACACTCATCTATTGTTGATGAGTTTAAATAATACAAGATGTAATTCCATAAGTTTCTTTCAATGTTATAGAGTCAACTCTTTCAATGGGAACAGACTTGAATTTATTTGTTTTCAAACCAGTTATATTTTCAAGCTGGTTGATATGCAGAGGGACATCATTTCCTGATTATCGATTGCTGTTTGTTTTCTTAAACAAACGAATTTAAAACCTTTTTATGTGTGAAAGATTATAATGAAACAATGATCATTTAAGTTTTTATAGCATTCTATTATTACATGTAATTTAGTTAAGTTTTATAGTTCAATTTTTAGTTTAATGTAGTTTGATTAATCGAAGAAACCTTGATCGTAGTTTTCATTGTACTTTATTTTTCTTAGTTAAGTAGTTCTACAGGTATTGTACTCTTGTGTAAATTCACACGACTCCTAGGAAGACCATGTAAATATGATACGATTTCACGTATAAATAAAGATTGATGATGATGATGATGATGATGATGATTCTTCATAGTTTAATGTTGTCTTTGCACTTACACAGGTTCCAGTTGCATCTTGGTTTGACGACTTTTCAGATATGGAGCTCTTAGATTTGATTCCTTTCCTTGAAACGTTAAATGAAGTTGACGATGTCTGTGCATTCTTAAGAAGTGCGAACATGAATATCCTGAAAAGCAGATGTGATTCATTGGATACCAGTTGATTCAGAGGAACTCATTTTATAGATTTCTTTTCCAATCTTTACTGTCTCATGTAAGGCACCTCACAAGACAAAACACAGTAAGCCGCAGCATACATATCTTGCTTTCAATGAGCTACATGTAGTGCAAGTTCAAGTAGAATAATGATAATTATTTTTATTTTAGTGAGTAGATAGGTCAGTTAAGTAGGATATTCACCGACTACAGCAGCCCAGCTCAATAGTACAATTGAAAGGTTGGGTGGGGGGGGGGGGGGGGTTTGACCGTCTTATGTCAAATGTTGACAATTTTTTCTTACCGGGTATAAGTTGTGTTTTGAAGCTGCATAAGTAATGGCAGGTTCGTGTAAATTAAAGTAAAAGAGTTCCAATGAGGCCACAATAAATAATTCTTACAACATACATTTTGGCTAATGAACACTCTTTTCTTCAGGTGAGATTATTTTGCTCTAATTGGATCTTTTTTACTTCAACTGATGTTGAATTATTTTAGTATTATTTTAGTGAGTGATTGATTACAATTTGTGACTGAAAATGTTAACATTTGACATAAGGTATTAAAACAGTTAGGCTCCAGGCCATATCATCACCATTTAAGAAAATACATTTTTTACAAAATTATACAAGGGGTTGTTTTTGCATTCTTACACAGTAAAGTGGGTTTCTATTGTTTTGTATTTGTTACATACAATTTGCTCTGGAATCAAATTCACAAAGTACAGTGTGGTACTTACAAATTTTTACTAATGAGTTATAGGCAGTGCCTATAATTTATATTGCAACTTTCTAAAGAGAAATTAACTACACCTTGAAGTAAGAAACTTTTTAAAACGTTTTTGTTTTATATATTTTTTATCTCATAATTGTAGTTTTTTTACTCAAAGTGTAAATATGTAGAACTTTTCAACATTTTGGGCAACTTTTGTATTGCCCTAAAATATTATAAATAGCTACTGCAATAGAGTGGTTTTTTAAAAACTGTCAGGAAAGCAAATTATAAATTATCAGTGACAATGTCTGGCCAATCCACAGCAATTGCAAATAACATGGTCAGTCAATTGAAGAAGCAGGCAAATATTAGGATTTGGATTATGATTGTTGCAGAGTGTGTAACCATTGAACTCCCAGAAGTGGCAAAATCCAAGAAGGATCCCAAATTTCATTTTGTAAAATACTGAAAAACAAATGGTACCATGCAAAAGTACTGCTGAAGAGGTTTCATTTGAATGGTCACACCATAGGATTTTATCCACAGACTCAGAAGTTAGAATCACACTACCTGTCTCCATAATTGATTCTGGGAGTGAAAGGGTTAACAGATATAGAACAGGTATTAATATATTGCTTTGAACAGTGAATTGAAAGCCACTTTTCTGATCACAATTTGTTTGTTTGATGTAAACCATATTCATAAATGGCATCTTTCATTTTGAATTCTTCAGTAGAATAATCAGTTGTAAAGGATGAGTTTTTATCTGATTGATTCTCAGCTGACCCTTTGTAGATAGGGCTCACAAGGTTTTAACCCCTATAAAAATGATGGACTACAACTTTAACAATATTAGTAATTTCCGGGGGTGGGGGGGGGTACTCTCATATACAGTCTCTATGGGTATGCTCCACTGTGAAGGGTATGGTTTTCAAGCAGTTAAGTCTGAATTGGGTATGGCAGGGCTCGAAATTAAAATTCTCAATTGCAATTTGCGAGTAATTTCTAAAATTTAGTCGCAAGTTCGAAAATTTTAGTCGCAAAAAAAAGCTAACTACTACTACCGGAACCGGAAATGAGAAATTTCTAAGAAGTCTGAAAAAGTGCACTTGTGATACACTTCTTGGAAACCGCGCTAACGGAGCATGAAATCGACGATTAACTCATGCAATATTCAATGTGAATTTCGCAGGATTTTTCAGATAAAATTACAACTACCAGTTACAAGTAAGACACAAGACTGTTGTATATAATTCCTTTATTAGCTAGGCCGTAAAACAGTCGCAAAATTACGACTAATAAACAAATGTTAGTCGCAAAAGCGAAATCTTTAGTCGCAAATGCGCCCAATACAGGCGCAATTTCGAGCCCTGTATGGAAATCAGAGAGTTTTGGTCTAGAATAGGGTATCAATTACTGGGAAACTGATCAGATGAAGATAGTTTCTTTAAAATAACCAGTCTGGGATAGGGTAGGGATTTTTGGTGTCTAATAGTCTAGCTGAACATGGTCTGGTGTAGGGTAAGGGTTCAGAGTCCCAGTGGCACACCCCACACCCAAACATATACAGAGTACCCCCCCCCCCCCCCCAAACCAGGGAAATATTCACACTGTAAATTATAAGCCATTTAAACTAAAATACAAAGTTCACGAAGACACGTGGGTAGCCTTTTATGAATATGGGTTATAGGAATTTAATATGATGCTATTAATTATATTAGTTTAAAATTAGCAAAGTTCTTAATTGAGGGCATTATTATTGCCCTCAAAATGTACTTGGTTAAATGACTTTACAAATGCAGTTTTGAAATTTAGGGACAGAGGTTTTGTTTTTAATCTAAACCAGTTTATAAAAGTACTTGTATCTTTGCTCTAAATATGTAGTTTATACATGATTATAGCTTTTTTATATGATACAATTTTTCTGCAAAATTTACATCATATGTTAATAGTCTTAGCACTACTTACATTGTATAACCTAGTTTTTATCAACATCTTGACTTTTTGTACCAAATTAGTCCAAAAAAATATTTTGCCACTGGAAAGGAGTTCTCACAATACGTGTAGATTTAGAAGGGCGTGAATATCATTTTGTCATCGTATTTTTAAACTTGTCAAGTTATGATGACATAGTGGTATATCTAATTTTATTCCAATTCATCAAAAATAGAGCTAACAAAAATTTAAGGCTCTTTTTCTATGAATTTTTAGAGTTTGTATGCAGTGGTTTAATAATGTTAACTTTTTATGAACATGGGCTGGTGTTTTAAATGCTGATTAATGCTAATCCAGGTTTAAATGTTAACCACAGTTATTTATCTGGAATTTGAAATCCTCTCTTGGATTTAAATCTTAATTCGCCTGGATTAGTTTAACCCTGTTTTGTGTAACTGCAGCAAGCTTGTTAAACACGGAGTGAGCCTATGGGAGGAAAAAATAAGCCCTTTTGGAAGCACATTATTGAATATTTAATCAGAAATGTCGGATGCTGAAGTAATGATTAGTAATTTCTCTTGGATTTATAAGTTGAATTTAGTCTGTTCCATGAAAATTCAAATTTCATGTACAAAAAATGCTAACAAGCTCACGCCTGCGATCAACTAGGCCCAATTTTAAGCCGTTTGAGTGAGTCCAGTTTTCACGGCTGGAAATCGAGCCTAGCGATCAACAGGCTACCCTGTCTCTTCACATGCTCATACCAACAACTAAAGCAAAGCTATCTGTATTGAGGAATGTTTTTGAAAGGAAAACAGTGCTGAATAATAAAAAACTGTTCTATTCAGTAGCAATAAATTTAGTCAAAAAAAATTGTGGAGAAAAGAAAACACACTGGGATGTGATTAACGGGCTGAACACCTCAGGATATAGGCTTGCTCCATGTCAAGTTACAATTATTATAATGGACTAAAGGCAAAAAAGATGCATTTATTTCTGGTAATACACAAATGTTGTGGGATTGTAACAGAATGTCTGTTTTTGGATGCATCTGCATACAGTTCTGCCTTTGCAGGGATTTGACTATAATTGTCATCTTTTGTTTGCCTTAATTGTTTGAGATAGTTGGATCCTATTGTAGAAAGACATTTTTCTTTCTCATCTTCAACACTGATGTCCATTCATTATATTCATTGCCTACTGTGTAGTATCTATCTAGTCAGTGGTATACACACTGTACCATAACTGGCAGGTGATCTGCACCCTTTTAATTCTAAATTTTAATCCCTTAACTCGGCTCATCCTCAGTGTAAGAACCTGTGAAACTCATGAGTGATGTAAAACAAAGAAAACAAGGCAGAAAACAATAGAGTCAACAATAAAAATAATAGAGTCAACAATAAAAAACAATAGAGAAAACAATAGAGTCAACAATACTACAAAGGTAAAAAACAAAGGAAAAAGTCACGGGTTCTTACACCGAGGTAAACCCCCTAACTCCTAAGAGTGCAAAAAAAATGAAATTCCAGAAAAATCCCAAATTTCATTTTGTGAAATAATTATTGTAAAACAAATGGTACCATGCAAAAGTACTGCTGAACAGGTTTCATTTGAATGGTCACACCATAGGATTTTATCAACAGACTCAAAAGTTAGAACAAATGGTACCATGCAAAAGTACTGCTGAAGAGGTTTCATTTGAATGGTCACACCATAGGATTTCATCAACAGACTCAAAAGTTAGAACAAGTGGTACCATGCAAAAGTACTGCTAAAGAGGTTTCATTTGAATGGTCACACCATAGGATTTCATCAACAGACTCAAAAGTTAGAACAAATGGTACCATGCAAAAGTACTGCTGAAGAGGTTTCATTTGAATGGTCACATTGTATGATTTCATCAACAGATTCAAAAGTTAGTCAAACTACATGTAAACGACATGTCTCCATGATAATAAATTATTATTGACTCAGGGAGTAAAGGGTTAATCCTAAATTAGGTACAGCTTAGCTGCCAGTGTTTATTGCTAATTTAACATGGAATGAAGTGGTGCTGCTGGTATTTTACCAGGTTGACCTATTGTATATTTTTTATACCACACAATCCTCAGAATGATATTTTTGTAATTTAAGCTGTTATACAAGTATTGGAAAAAAATGGAGTGATGAGCTTGTCAACATACTGATAGTTACAATGAAAACATATTCTGTAATAAATACATTGTCATAATTTTTCATGAGGTAGCACTTTGTGAATACTGCAAGTTGATTGAAGTTATTAATTTTGTGAATTCACTTTGTGAATACTGCCAGTTGATTGAAGTTATTAATTTTGTAGTGCCTTGAACAAAAAAAGAGTCCTGCAAGCCTGCTCAATTCTTGCACACATCCCCAAATCTGCAGCCTGATTTCAAGGGATCAGTCCCCAGGGGGGTACTCCCTATAATCTGCTATATGGGGATGCTCTGCCCAAAATGAAAGGGTA
The DNA here is from genome assembly GCA_022457155.1 of Cladopsammia gracilis. Taxonomy (NCBI): domain Eukaryota; kingdom Metazoa; phylum Cnidaria; class Anthozoa; order Scleractinia; family Dendrophylliidae; genus Cladopsammia; species Cladopsammia gracilis. The sequence continues at coordinate 1,101,985 of JAJGOT010000072.1, read as the reverse complement.
GGGATTTCATGAGTTGAAGTATAGGAAAGGGCAGGGAAAACACGAGTTGAAGAATGAAAAGGGTAGGGAAAACTGCCATTTAAGTATTTTAAGAAGGGCATTTCAAAATATATCAAACAGATGCACGTGAGTGAAAGGTATATGAAAGGGGTACCTTTTCTGTCAAAAACGGTGTATGAAAGGGTGAGGATTCGGACCTCGGGGCGGAGTATCCCTGTACAAATCTTTGTTGAGTAACCCTCCTCCCCCACCCCCACCCCCCGCTCCCCCGGGAACAGTCAGTTACTGTACTTTTCAGTAACACGCTAACTCCCAAGTTTAAAATCCAACCAAAAGTTTTGTTTTTCACTGCTGCAAACATCACAGTGGACATCACTGGAAACAACAATGCTTTACGCAAAATTGTCAAAAGGTCATGTTTGTAGGTTGTGATTTGCGTATTTCGATCCATTTTGTCAGTTTGTTTTCAGGGGCCCAGTGTTTGTCACCATAATTATGATCGAGGGCAGTGTAGTCGGGCTTTAAACTTCATTTAGAATTAAAAGGTGCGGTTATACAAGAGTACTTCTTGCTGAAATCTTCATGCATAAGTGATATTGTGGTAGTCTCAGGTTTCTTAATTTGATGGTGCAGTACTTGGCAAAAAATTAGTAAGAGTTATTTCAAAAAACCCATGAAATAAAATCAAACAGTAAGGACTATTAATAAATAGTCAAAAGAAAACAATGGAATTCAAAGTGTCAAATTGAAGGGGTGAGTGGAATAAAGCCCTAAGTGACTTGTGATCAACTGCTAGATTCTCCTTCCAGTTTGTCTTGTATAATATGCTCATGTAACACAGGGAGAATTTGGTTTCAGATCAGGAGTCACTAAAGGCCTTATTCCAGTTTGGGATGAGGCCGTAAGTGACTCCTGATCTATAGCCAAATTCTCCTTTTGTTATATGAGCATATACAAGACAAACTGGAAGGAGAAGCTAGCAGATGATCAGAATTCACTTAGGGCTTTATTCCACTCACCCCTTCAATTTCTATTTCAAGGGGTGGGTGAAACAACAGAGGACCCTCCTGAAAACCACCTTTAGGTGATTGGAGGCCTCCTCTTAAAATACTATTTTTATTATTATTATCATTATTACTGAAATCCCCATGAAAAGAGACTGTCTCATCCCCCATAATTTATGAGCAATAGTTTATGCAAGTGGAAAAGCCACAAGCATGTGTGAATGTCCCCTTCGCTGGTGTTCGCAAGGGCCCTAGTAGTGGCACTGTGAAACAATGTCCATTTTTTCAGGCTACCCCTCTGCAAGCAGGCTTCAAGTTTGACAACATGGTGACAATACCAAAGAGGGGATTGTTTGGTGAAGTTAATATTGAATTTTCCATGAATGTTCCTTTGAAAGTGGCCCACCGTCAACCTCGTTCCAGAGTCTTCTCTGCTTTCAAAATATAAAGGAGCTTAAGCAATGACGACGGCAACGCCAAGGAAAACGTCACTTTAAAAAAGGATTTGCACTATTTTTTGCAGTTGTTCAGTTTATCTGTGACTGGATTTGTCCACTAGCTGAATTTAAAGAGATGGCTTTCCAGTTCAAATGGAGAAAGGAAAATTAACCGTTGTGTGTTCACGTTCTCCACAAAACCTATAATTTGATCATGTGATGTTGTTTTGCAGGGAATGGCAAAGAAATGTACCAAAATGTAAAACGCACGTGCAGAGGCATTGTTTTCGCTCATTAAACCTATTGTTTTGTGCCGTTCTCGCTGCCGTTGTGGTTGCTTAAAGTGGCTATCACCCCTAGAAAGTTATTTTCAGAATCAACTCTATGTACACTGAATAGTTGAATGGTAAAATATTTCTTGTTTTGAATGTCGCGTTTGTGAGTTATAGAGATTTTAATTTACAAAATGCTAATTAGATGATATCAACCCGGGAATTTGCCATTATTTCTATGCCAATTTACGATGCCCAGTTTACAGTTTGAGGATAATTAATTTGATAAATACTAAAAATAAACTGTGGAGAGTCAATTGATTCATAAAAAAAATATTACTTGGAGGTGAAAACAAGTAGTTGTATAATAAATGATTCCCGGGTTGAAATCATCTTATTAGCATTTTGTAAATTCAAATCTCTATAACTCACTAACATGATGTTCAAAACAAGAAATATTTTGCCATTCAACTAATTAATGTACATAGAGTTGATTCTGAAAATAACTTTCTAGGGGTGATAGGCACTTTAAGGGAGGGGATAGAAACACCTGGGCAAAGCTGTCAAAACACTCCAAGAATAATTGTAAAGTATTTTGAGCGTAAAACATGGAGGAATGTCCTTGTTTGAACACTTTTTGATTGCCAGAAAAAAAAAACTGCTGCCAATCACTGGAAACAACCCCAACAATACCATTTTATTGATTAACGTGGTAAAATACTCCATAATTCTTGGTCAGGGGTATGTTGGCAACTTTGTCTAGTGTTTCTATACGCACTCTGCCATTTTTAAAACAGAGAAGGCTGTTGGGTCAAGGTTGGCCCATCACAGGGCCAACCCCATCGGGGGTGGGCGGTGCTCTCCGAAAATTTGGGGGAGAGGGGGAGGGGTACTCTCCAAAAAATTGGGTGGGGGTGCGGCATGCTTCTTAAAACCCTTACCCTATTTTCAGACCAAAATATGGGTTTTTTCTTGGTTTTATGGAAGCCATTGTTGGTTAGCTTTTGTGTTGTGGTGTGTCTTGAATCTTTTGCTTTATGTCATTTGGTGATCACACCATCTGCAACACCAAGAAACAGTTGCTACCAAAATATGCGATTCTCCCTACCCTATTTCAGACCTGACCCAAAATTCGATACCCCTTTTCAGACCAGGAAGTGCTTCCATTTGCGTAAACATTTGAGAAGGGCTTGTAATGTTACTAACACGAATCAAATCGCATTTCTCAAGGGATGAAAAAAGTTCGCTTCTTCTAAAAACCATACCCAATTCCAGAACAGAGTGAGCAAACCATACCCTATTTCAGACCAAAACAGCTTGAAAACCATACCCTTTAGGGCCGCACATACCTATGTAGCTTATATAAGGGAGGGGGGGGGGGGCAACCTTGGTAGCAAAGATGTCTGAACATACTGAAAGACTATTTAAAAGAATGCAGACAATACTCCTGACCAAGAGAAAGGAGTGAACTTTATTTGACCTATTTTTCTTTGGCCAGATACTCGGCCAGGAACAAGAATGGTAAGTAAAATAACAGCATTATCCTGGTCAACTTCAGGGAATTTGACAAGAACTTGTTGCAAACAGTGAAATGTTTGATATGTGTTGTTCTTAAGAGAAAGATCAAGTCAAAATACTGAGTTCAGTCTTCAGTTTCTTCGTCATTCTTAGATTCTGCCGCCACAGCATCACTTGCTTTATTTGAGGCCTGTATAAAAAAATTAAAATCTTGTCACATGTGTTGCAAGATAGTGTTTTGACAATTTACTTAGAAACTAACACCACTATACCCTCAAGGGGGGAGGGGGGGGGATTCCCACATTAAGAAACAAGGATGCTTGTTGTCTCGTTTAGATGTGTAAATTATGGATTTTGTTATCACTTGGGGTGTTATTATTATTTTTAGCCATCAAGGTATGGTTTAGCGCGGCACATGAAGAAATGGCTGCTCTCTTTCCCGGAGATCAATAATTGAAGGTCTACCGGCAAGAATGTCCTAAGTATGTTTTTTGGCAACTTTCACTAAAATTCTATGTTTTAGGATTTTAAAAGTACAGTTTTGTCAAATTAATGATTTGTTATTGTTAAGGTACATAAAACAGATCCAAAATGGGGAAGAAAATCCACATCTTTGAGAAAATGTTTTGGGCCTTGGCAGGGCTGTCACTAAGATTTCAAGTTGCTGGGTAAATGCAATTAGTAGGCGGGGAATTCACCAGCTAGGAAGTTCTTTTGGTTTTCTTTTTCTTTTGTTTCCCATGAAAGTAGCCAGAGTTCATGCTCATAGAAGCTGGGAGAAATCCCGGCCCCCAGCTGTTAATGACAGCCCTGGGCCTTGAGAACACCCTATGTATCATTTCAAGATAAAATTTTATTCTGTTCAAAGATAGAAGATTTGTTGTCCTAGTTGAAATCCCTTCAGTCATATTTACGTGATCCAGTCATAATTTTGGCAAGTGAGTCCCTTTTGAGGCCAACTTAATTGTCTCAAGCATGTGTCATGTCCCATTTTTTTTAGAATGCTATCTTGCAGGGGTCAAATAAATCTTGAGCCATGCTCAGATTGGTCTCCTTTAGGGTTTTAATTTAAAATATAACATTTAATTCAAACTTGTATTCATTATGTGCACTAGGACTGGTACATGTATATGGTTCCTCTGTTCTTAGTTGTTCAAATTAATCCAATAATTTTTTATTAATGTTCATCAATGCCTCCAGGTTTGAATGATCAAATCAACTTTTTCTTACCTTCTTTTTCTTCTTTTTTTGAGTTTTTCGACTCGCTGATTTTGCTAGGATGGCCTGGAAAAAATAACAAAGACCTCAATGAAAGTTTTCAGCACCTAAATAGCATCTTAAACATCCAATTTGGCTTTACAAAGATAAATTAAGTAGATGATATTTTCTTGATGTACCAAGAACCTCCCAGATCTGTTTTCCAACAATAAAGGAAATAAATTATTATACAACTACAGTCAAACTTGAATATAATGGCCCTGTATATAGCAATCACCCTGTATATAGCGATCACGCTGTATATAGCAATCACCCTGTATATAGCGATCACCCTGTATATAGCAATCACCCTGTATATAGCAATCACCCTGTATATATCAATCACCCTGTATACAGCAATCACCCTGTATATAAAGGTCACCAAACAACTTACCAAAAATCTTGCCTTATACTTACTGTAAAGTTTACCTGTATATAGCGGTCACCAATTTGGATTACGATCAAACCCTTACCGAATCACAACTTCTCCTAGGTTTCTCTCCTCTGCAGAAGCTCACAGGGAAATTTCACTTAGTGCAAAAATGGTCAAGTGGAGTGAGTGCAAATGGAATTATGTGATGTCTTGTGCAGCAGATCCCCCAAACAAACGCCCGATCTAACCAAAGGCCTAACCCTGAGAATTACTGTGGGATGCCAAAGGGACCTCATACTATCAAGTTAATTAAGCATGCCCAGCATTGCAGCTTCGTGCAATAAGTTTTACCTGTCACCTAAAGAAAAAAAGTAAGTCTCCTGGGACCACCAGGCACTGCAACGGCACACCCTCAGTGTACAAAATACAGTACCTTGATTTCTTCATCCTGTATCGAATGCTCTGACTGGATTATTTCTGGATCATAAGGTCCTTGAGTTATCCTGAACAAAACAAAGATGGTTTCAATACACTGGAATAAAAAAAAATTGCTGGGGTTGATATCCCATTATTGCCCCCATGCAATTTATCTCCCTGTTTCTTTGGGATTATCGTCCTTCCAGGCTCTCAGTCCTCATCTTTGTTGCTCAGTGGTTATGTACAGGTATTTTTGCAATCATATAGTTTACAGTCCTGCTTGGCTTTGATTTTGTGTTGGCCTGGTCCCACAGCGTTTTGGCCTATATAATTTTGCGATTATTTCCTTAAGGGCGGTTTACACGAGTTGAGTCGAGTCAATTTTTATTTAACACGCACAGAATATACATAAAGGTTAGGATAATTTATACAATTATAATGTTTAACAAAATCAAGGATACCATACATATTATTATTTTATAGAATAGAAAAGGGGAAGGGGAAGAAGTATTAAGGAGAAGAAAGAACGATAAGTTACTAAATATTTTGTTATGTGTGTAGAGTTTGGGACACCTAAATAGTTAGTAAACTAATCGAGTAGGTGCCCCACATTAATTACAATATGAGCAAAAGGAATATAGAGTTAAATAATAATTTTTATTAAAAGTATTACTTCTTGTACCAACTACTAACTTGAAATTTAAAAGAAATTAAATATATTAACATAAATTACTTAAGAATCAATAACACTATTATAACCATCAATCATAGAGTTCTTTATATTTTGACAAAATCTAGAGAAGGGAATGATTTGCTTAACATGAGTTGGTAATGAATTCCAGAGTTTGGTACCAGCGTAATGAAGGGAATGAATACCATATTGACTAGTTTGAACTGGGTTTACAAACAGGTCTTGATTAAGTGATTGACAAGTAAAATACAAATGGACAGAAGATATTGGCTTAAAATAATCAGAAAAACAAGAAGGATTTATTTTATGAAAACACTGATAAACAAAAGAAAGAATTTCAAGGTGAATAATATCAGAACATTTTAAGAGATTGAGAGATTTAAACAAAGGTTCTGAATGTGAAGCAGGTTCAGAAAATGACATAATTCTTTGATCAAAGTTTCTTTGATGAAAGTTATAGGACCAAAGTTTGTAAACATGTCAATCATTTTGATTGTGCAATTGACTGGATCCTAGTTTTCAAACCTTGATTCTGGACTTTTTCTGCTGTTTTGTAATTAAATACATTAATTTTGAACTGTTTAGTGTGCATGTTAGATATGATTAATATATTTTTGGAGATTAAAATGGAATGGCACATACACTACAGAAATGTTTAACCCAAAGAAATTTATTTATTTATTTATTAACAATAATATTTCAACAGAGGTGCCCAGTTCAGCATGGCTGGTTTAACATGACTGGCTCATGCCTTGAAACGAAACTGTTCGTTTGTTTGGTGATGGATGCAGTACCTTTGAAGTTCTTTGTTCAAAGTCCATCAAAGTGTTTGAAAGCAATTTACAAGATCAAACAGTTTGATCAAAGAAAACTTTCACAGTGTAAACTGGCCCTTACATACTCAACAGTGAACTCTTGTTACCGTACCTGATGGTACCATTTGGCATAAGTAACAGTGTGAACTTGAACTGTGCTACATATTCACCTGAAATAAGATGCAATGTAGTCATTAAGATGAAGTAATAATAATAATAATAATAATAATAATAATAATAATAATAATCATTTATATAGCGCCTTTTCTACAAGATTCAAAGGCGCTGTTTACAAAAATTAGTCAAAACTAAAAAGTAAAAATAATCACAAGAGATTGACATTAAAACTAGACGCTAACTACATGATTCATAAGCTCGCTCAAAAAGAAATGTTTTAAGTTTGCGTTTAAAATCATCAATTGAGTTTGCAGATTTAATATCCTCAGGTAAGTTATTCCAAAGTTCCGGAGCAGCAATTTAATATCCTCGGGTAAGTTATTCCGAAGTTCCGGAGCAGCAACAGAAAAAGCTTCTAAACCTAGAGGCATGCAATGAGTTTAACCCTTGGTTTTCACGCCCAGAGTCAATTATAGAGACATGTAGTGTAGTTCTGTCAATGAAATCCTGTGGTGTGAACATTCAAATGAAAACTCTTCAGCATTACTTTTGCATGGTACCATTTGTTTTCTAATATTTACAAAACAAAATTTAGGATTTTTCTTGAATTTTAATTTTGGGCACTTTTGAAAGTTAAAGAGTTAAGAGAAGATGAGAAAATTGTGAACTATGCATCTAACATTCTTCAATAATATTCTAGAATGTTGTTGAAATAGAAATTTTTTTTTTCCAACAAAATTTGGTCGGAAAGGTAGTATGTTTAATATTTAGTTTGGTGAAGGCACAGTGGTGCAGTGGTTAGTGCCCTAGTTTCTACCATTCTGATGTTTTCTAAAAGGCAAGAAACTTTACTCTTTACACAGGTGTATAAACAGGTCCCAGCAAGCTTAATTCTGAGGAATAACTTTGCAATAGACAAGCATTGCATCTGGAGATTAGTGTAATACTCTCAGTCACCAATAGCTACGGCAAAAAGGTTGATTCATTTTGCTATTTATTTTGCAATAATATGTTGAACCTGAGTGAGATGCTTTGACATGATGTGTCAAACAAGCATTTACAGTCAAAATACTCAGCGCATTCCGCTTATTATTTGGGAATGACTTTCATTAATCGGGAACGATTGCATTATTGAAATCAAAATACATATAAAATTCAGGTTTTAAATTGATTATTGGAATCTTCCAACGGTAGCCTCATTCAAAATAATGAATGCTGATTGGTTTATTTACTAACATGGGTCAAAAGTTCACAGGTGAAATACGCAACCATTGGCCGCTGTTGGTTTCAGAGAATTCAATCGATTGGACTTCAAAGGAAATTTTCTTCACTTTTGGTGAAAATTTCTCTTTCAGTACCAGCACACTACCATTTTAAGAATTCTTCTTCACAGTTTTGTAAATGCAGAACTTCCTTACGTCAAAAAAATACTCAGTGGTGAATTTTTGTTGAGTGAACAGAAATAGGTCAGATGTGTCAAGCCGCCAATTGTTCTCTGCTTTTGCACGTGAGCATCCACCTGATGTCAGCAACAAACAAATCAGCATTCGTTATTTCGAATGAGGCTACTGTTGGAAGATTCCAATAATCAATTTAAAACCTGAATTTTATATGTATTTTGATTTCAATAATGCAATCCGTTCCCGATTAATGAAAGTCATTCTGAAATAATAAGCGGAATGCGCTGAGTATTTTGACTGTAACTACATGTAAAATAACACAATCAAACTCACCTTCTTTCTCCCAAAGAACATTAAAAGGTTCTAGAAGAACATGTTTGACGCACTCCACAACACCCATTTTTGCCTTTTTCTCATCCTCAAAAGCTCTGTTGATAGAAAATTAAAAAAAATGTTGTTTTGGTTTATTGTGGTTACATGTACTTTTTACCACTGAAGAGAACTTAAATATTATTCTAAAATTCATTGATAATTCATAAGGAAAATGCAAAAGGAATTAAGGTTTAAAAATCCTGATACAGAACAGCTATACTGTATCACTGATACAGAATACTACTAGGAATTCTAATAAGCATCATCAATATTGTTCTTTTAGAAGTCAGATAACATATTTGGAGCGAACTGAAGAAGACTTGAATCCCAAAAAAAACAACAACAAAATGAGGGGCTGAATGGGGTAAGCAAATCTGTTGATGTTAAATTTTGATAGCCAAATCTGTTGATCTGCAAAACGTTACCGATATGTTCAAATCTGAATCCGCAAATTATTAATTTTGTAGACTTTTGAGATTAATAAAAACCTCCTGACTTGAATCCTTGCAAATGCCGTGTATGGGATTTCTATTTTTCTAGACAAACGGTCTTCTTGAGTTTAATCGTGCATTGTATGTGAACATCAACAAAAATAATATTTTAAGCAAAAGCACAGTTTGACTGCACGTGATCTCTGATGTGACAAAAGAAAAGACAAAAAAACAACAACAGGTTTGTAAAGGGTTAAGATCCAAGATCCAAACTACATAAAATCCGGTCAAAAAATGGGATAAAATGTGTAATCCGTCGCATTGGTGGGATGTGTTAAAATATTTTTTAGAATTAGATCTGAAATCTGGGCATAATTATTTACAAAATCCACCAAACAGCAGACTTCTTCATCCTCTCTCCTAAACATGGAGTGAAGGGCAGCAAACGTCCAAGTACTTACCTAAGTGTAAATGGCATACTGGTAAATTTGTTACAGACTTCACTGAAGAAACCTGCAAGAAAAAAAGTGTTAAAAATTGTAAAACACAATAAATTTCTACCCTGAATAAAAATATCGAGATAGACAGACAGATAATAATGTGCAAGAGCTTGTGATCATAACTACCTTAAATCCTCTATTAAGCTCCTTGGGGGGAGGGGAAGGAGGAGGCTTATTTCAAGAGCCTTTGTAGGGTGGGTGGGGGGGCTTAATAGAGATGTGTGGTTTTCCGCTGGCTGAGGCACAAATGAAGCGGAAAACGTTTTTCTCACACACATCTGGGGGCCTGGGGGCCTCGGTGCTAGCGTGATGGGGGTATAGGTCACATGGTTTGTCAAGGATATCAGTTATCTTGTTGCCTTCACCATTCATCATCATCATCATCATCATCATCATCATCATCATCATCATCATCATCATCATCATCATCATCATCATCATCATCATCATCATCATCATTGCCTGACCTCCTGCCCGCCCACCTTCCAGTTTGGTAGGTCATTAATTTTATTCCTCTCTTTTTCATTCTTGTAAGGCCATTGAGGGTCCATGAGTTTTCGGTAACCAGTTGTTGCCTAGTTTGTAATGTTTTTGTTACATTATCGTTAATATAGGTCAGGCTGCATGTTTTGGCTTCGCATGGCTACCAGTTGTGTGTGAGAAGGGGGATTTTACCTTTGATGAAATTCCAGCAGTTCAACACTCATTTATTCTTAATCCATAAATTAATTTCAGTAGATTCCCATGTAAATGAAACTTCCATAAACCATACTATGAATACTTTATTAAGCCCTCCCTGCCTCTATAATAAGAGAATGAAGTTTTTTTAAATTCAAATTATATTGACTTTGCCAGCTTCTGCATTGCAAGTGTAAGGTGTGGGATTATATAGCACATAGCCAAGATCAGTTTATAGGCAAATAAAATTATTATTATTTTTGAATGAGGCCTAAAACTACTGTGATTAAATGCTAAAATCCAAGCTTTCGGTGATCAACGGCATCATCAGGGATAAAAAGAAAAATATTCCGCGTAGGTCTATATACAAATGTAGAGTAAAATGTGCGAAAAGCGTAAGAATGTGGCAAGTATGTGAAATACATAAGATTCAGTAACAAGGTATAAATAATAAGGTACAGATATGAATGAGAAACGAATACAATTGTGTTATCCACTGGATAGTGATTTATCCAGTGGATTAGTGCTATCCTATCCACCTTATGAACAACCGGGGCCTGTATAATACCTCTAGATGCCTTCATTTTCAAGCTGTATGAGTTGTCTGTTTTTTTGTACACTGTCGTACGAGTATCCTTTTCTTTTGTCTTCCCTTCCCCTGTGCTAAAGAGGATGTCAACTGCAAAAACATCATGTACAGCAAACTCGCACTTGGCATGGTCTTTCCTGTCATGAAAAGGAACAAATAGCCAAGCAAAATGTTTAGGTTACTTAATGCTCTTTATAGTTCAGGTATGGTATGGTTACATCTTACAAGAGCCACAGGCAGCCCACTCAGCCACAGGCATACCACTCAGCCACAGGCCATCCACTCTGCCACAGGCATTCCACTCAGTCACAGGTGGCCCATTCAGCCATAGGTGGCCCACACAGCCACAGGACACCCACTCTGCCACAGGCAGCCTACTCAGCTCAAACCAGAGTTCAAACAATAGATTGTAAGGCAATCATAAAGGAAAAGCAAACATAAATACATCAGATTAATACCTTTGCTGTTCTGAAGGATTCTGAATGATTGCTTTTTCACCATCAATGACGTTTCTTTTCAATTGATGAGATAGCATTCCTTGTAAGAAAAAAAATTGATAATCACAATTTATTAACAAAAACAATGGCAAGAATACAACAATTAAAAATAACGGAGATTACCTTCAACAGGTTTGCATTCAAATGCCTCTGCTACTTTTTGTATTTGATCTGTTACTGTGTAGTTCTGCAACAGGTTATTAAATGTTAGTTTTATTGACCCAATAGGGGAATCTTTGCTGACGTCATTGTTTACATTTTGCTTAACAACAACAACAACAACAAGTTTTATTTCAAGTATAAGTTTACAAAGCTTGTGCCCGTGATTACCAAGGGCTATTCGAGGCGGGCACAGGAGAAAAAGAAAATTTTATAATAAATATAATATATATGCTTCATTAATAAGCATACGAATCTGCATAGAGAAGGCATCACGCTAAATACGAATTGGTTTCAAAAGTTGAAAGAGCTTGTTAAACTTAGTAACCTATGCAATTTTCAGCTTTTTTCATGCAATATTTAAGGAAATATCTGCTATCAAAAACTGCAAAATTGTTGGGTGGCAAAAGTGCTAATGAGCCCATACATTCTTTGTAAAATTTTGAGTTTTTAATACAACATTGCACGAAGTGTACCTAGTATATCGGGCTCAAATTTTCAAAGAAAGCTAATTGTGCTATGCCCTTCCAATATTCAGAGTTGATTTTTATGTAGGTAGGTTAGAGAACAAGGTGCATATGCTAATGAGGCAAAAATGGTAGACAAAGATTCCCCTATATACATTCCTAAAACCTGTAAGAGGAAGTTTGATCCATAAGACTGGGGCAGCAACTGAAAAAGCTGCTCGGCCCCTTCTTTTGACCATTTCACTCCCAGAGTCAACAATGGAGACATGTAGTTTAGTTCTAACTTTTGAGTCTGTCAATGAAATCCTATGGTGTGACCATTCAAATGAAACCTCTTCAGCAGTACTTTTGCATGGTACCATTTGTTCTAACTTTTGAGTCTGTTGACGAAATGCTATAGTGTGACCATTCAAATGAAACCTCTTCAGCAGTACTTTTACATGGTACCATTTGTTATAATTTTGAGTCTGTGGATGAAATCCTATGGTGTGACCATTCAAATGAAACCTCTTCAGCAGTACTTTTACATGGTACCATTTGTTATAACTTTTGAGTCTGTCAATGAAATCCTATGGTGTGACCATTCAAATGAAATCTCTTTTTCAATACTTTTACATGGTACTATTTGTTTTTCTATATTTTATGAAATGTAATTTGTAATGTCCTAAAATTTATTTGACGCAAATGGATTTTCATTATTTTTATACTGAAACATAATTATGAACCATCAGCTCCTCCTCTATTCTTGAAACCAAAGATATTCTATGTGGGAGAGAGCCAATGCTGCAGAACAATGAAGTTTATGGTAGTTCTTATGTGGAGCATTACTTAATGATTAATAAAGAATTTCATCTGGAGGTCAGAACCACTTTTCATAACTTAATTAATTTCAAACCATTTACAATATAACTTAATTAAGGTGAACTTATAATCAGAACAGATAAGAAAAAGGCAGACTGAGAAGAAGACCATGGAAAACTACTCATTCATTCATTCATTTTATTTTACCATTAACCACATTAAAAAATATATATAATAATAATAATAATAATAATAATAATAATAATAATAATAATAATAATACAATACACTAGATAATACACTATTTCACTATTGCAATACACTATTACTGAATATACAGTCAGAATAATTAGATGTATTACCTCGTTACCAGCTATGACAAGTCTTTGCGCTAATTCAGAAGCTAAGTACGCTGCTTGAATCACATCAGCTTTTCGACCCGTTACTTTATTGTCCTGTAATGTATAAGGTGTACATGTGGCATTAGATTACGGGCTTGTTCGATTGGCAATATTGTGGAATAACAATAAACAGAATAGTCTCTGAGAATTGTTTGTTGAGGGACATTTGCAAGCCTGCAAATAACTTTCTTCTCTTAGCAAGTCATTTGTCAGTCCAGGGACAAGAAGTTAGTCTGGTTGAACAATTATTTTGTTCCACTTGGTTAAATCTTTACTGAAAAGTGCCTGCTGATCAAAGCTGACTGTGGAAAATATTTTCTGTCTGAATTTAGGTGTAGTAGTAGAACTGCCCAGTCTGTCTGTCAGGTCAGGCTAAGCTTTCACCAGTCAATAAATATTATGCCAAATTTACTGGACATTGGTCGGATGACAGGCTGTTATTTGCAGCCTTGCACTTGCAGTAAAAATCTGGCAAGACATGCATACAATAGGGTAAAAAGAGATGTTTGGATTTCTAGTGGCTCTCAAATCCTGAAAAAGGTGATTTTTTTGTGAATGCCTTGCATAGTATTATTTTTATTCCAGAATATCATTGACCTCTTTCATAATGGCGGCCGATTTATTTATTCTTTTATATGTATGTTAATTAGCCTCACTGGCCTCATTTTAGAGTAAAAATTCTTTTGAATTTTGCACATGTGACCGAGGCCAGTGAGGCTAATTAAAATACATATAAAAGAATAAATAAATCGGCTGCCATTATGAAAGAGGTCTATATGTACAATCAAATGCACACTTCAATAGACCATATTTGTATTCTCAGAACTGGAACTATGCATTGGTAAAGTCAGCTACGCTGTAAGGTCGTGTGAGTTCCTTGAAACAAACAGAAGTGCAACCTTTTGTTAATCTTCCAAAGAATTAATTGAGTGGCAAGCTTTTTGTTTTCTCGTCTTGAAGCTCAAAGCACTTGACTCGAAACTCGAAGTTCGCGACTCAAAACTCGAAGTTCGAGTCAAGTCGTTCGAGTTTCGAGTGACTGTCAACTTACATTTGACCGGTACTGTAGCTTGCAATGGAGGCTCATGTGGGGGAATATTCTTAAAAATAATTGCATGTGAAAAGATTGCCCCACATGAGCCTCAACTGCAAACCAGTTCCACCAATACCGATATGTGAATGTGAATGGTCTATTACATTGAAAGAACACTTGTATTAAAAAAAGAACCGAGTATAATCCACTGACAAATTTTTTTGAATACAGGTAATTCTTTCTGGGGTATAACTCTTTCTCAAGATGATTTAGAATTTCTCTTTGTATCACTCTCCAGAACCCAACTCTTTGGTCACAAAGCATATTTGTAAACTCAATACAAATGTTAACCAGTAATGGCTGTGCACCTTACATGGAAATGGTCACATTAATGACAGATAAAAGAATTCTAAGCTTACTTTTGATGCTCCAACGACAATTGTGTGTCCCACTACTGCAATATAACCATCAAGATGTACACCAAGGTCTCTGAAAGATGAAGAAAATACAACAATTTATACACAAGAAGCAAAATAATTCACAAAAAAGTGTGGTCAATTACTTTTCAAACACACACTCAGGTTATTCGCTTGTATTGTAAAAGCATGCTTTATAGGATACGTGTACATATTAATGTTACAGGAGGCAGATCTTTGTGGTTCTTCAGAATCTATATGCAGTGTGGGCATGCAGTTGTATTTCATTTTGGTTGAGTGTTCACCAGTGCCCAAGCAACAACCAGTTGAAGAAGAAGCTGCGTGCACCGTGATGAGATTTGCTGCTAGTTCTGAGAGTGTCAATGAAAGTTCAAATAGCATCCACAAAGTGAAAGAGTGTGTTATGCAAATTTTGTTTTTTAAAACAAAAAAATGTGATATGCATAAGAGCTTTTGCAATGTGGTAAATAATTTTCATCCATTTCACCAGCTTTTCTAAGTGCAGAGTTAATACCAATCAATACAAGACATGTGCTTTTGATACAAGATTTTTCTTGCACAGGAAAGACTTGATTCTATCAGATACAAAACATTAAGGCAATTAACAAAATCAATATGAACAGTATACAAAGCTAACCATCTTACATTTTTACAAGGTCGCCATTCTGTAAAGTGATATCCGGCTCACTTAGAAGGGGTGAAAAATGACAAACACAATTGTTTACTGAGATACATGTTGGGAATGCAATACCTGGCAATACAAAGAGACAGCCATCATTAACAAAACAGTGATAATTTCCCAGAGAGGAACTCAGCTAAATTAATAGTTTACAGGAAGGTGAGAATGAGGTCAAATTGTTCGACTCAAAAAAGTACTATTAGGGTAAAATAAGTCCCCCAAAAAAGATTACCCCCACCACCAAAAAGAATTTTTTTTTCTTTTCTTCATAAAAAGGTTACCCTTTTCTCTGACTCCCAAAAAGGTTATCACCAAGCTCTAATTCATCCCCCAAAAGGTCACAACAAAATTTCTTAACCCCCAAAACTCCTCAGATCACAAATTTGAAACCTCAAAACTCCTCCTGAGGATAATACATTTGAGATAAATATTTTAATTTTATACTTATTTATTTACAGTTTGCTGCTCTCCTTATAATTTATGAGGATCTCATTTCACTGTACCTATAAGATTCAATTCCGAAACTCTGGAAACTGTTGCCAGAAGAACTTAGAAACATTTCACCTCAAACATTCTCAAAAAAACAAATACGAAAAGTAGAGCTCAAGCCACTGCTGGCAGATGGTTGCCCAAACCACTGCCCCCTTTGTAGTGAATTAAATTGTAGATAATGGAAATATGCACTAATTATACCTTTCTTGAGCTCCTTTTCTTTCTTGTAAACTTTGCCAGTTTCTTCCTCAATAAGGTTATCTCCTAACTGACACAGTGTCCGTGCCGTAGTTTCCGGAGTTGCAGACTCTATGATTTTCCTAAGAACACCTTTTGAATATAAAAGAATGTTAAATGCAAAGTAGACTTTAATCTGCAGTACTTATCCATCAAGATATGGTAAAAGTTATTTGTGAGAGCAATTGAAGGGGTGAGTGGAATAAAGCCTTAAGTGACTTCTGATCAACTGTTAGATTCTCCTTCCAGATTGTCTTGTATATGCTCATGTAACAAAGGGAGAATTTGGTTTCAGATCAGGGGTCACTTAGGGCCTTATTTCAGTTTGGGATAAGGCCAAAAGTGACTACTGATCTATAGCCAAATTCTCCCTTTGTTACATGAGCATATACAAGACAGACTGTAAGAAGAATCTAGCGGTTGATCAGAATTCAATTGGGGCTTTATTCCACTCAGCCCTTCAATTAAAAAAAATGTTGGAGGGAGGGGGGTTGGGAGAGAGGAGTATGTATGTCTGGTTTGCAGAACAGCCACGTCTGTGGTTGCAAAAAAATTGCACAGCAATAGACTTGTTAACAAAACAAGGTCATTTTATTGTTCTGATCACCAACATGGCTCCATCCACAATAGGGAAAACACTGTGCATTTGAATGGTCACACTGTAAGATGTCATCCACAGACTCAAAAGTTAGAACCACCTTGTACAGCATAATAAACAGTACCACAGGAAAGTACTGCTCAGTAGCTTTCATTTGAATGGTCACACTGTAAGATGTCATCCACAGACTCAAAAGTTAGAACCACCTTGTACAGCATAATAAACAGCACCACAGGAAAGTACTGCTGAGTAGCTTTCATTTGAATGGTCACACTTTAGGATTTTATCCATAGACTCAAAAGTTAGAACCACCTTGTACAGTATAATAAACAGTACAACAGAAAAGTACTGCTCAGTAGCTTTCATTTGAATGGTCGCACTTTAGGATTTCATCCACAGACTCAAAAGTTAGAACCACCTTATAAAATAGCAAATAAACAGTAATACAATAGCAAATAAACTCTCAGATGTTAGAATCACATTGTTCAAACTTGTCAATGCATGACTCAATTAGGGAATGGTTAAGATTACTACTTCAGCTGCTAATGTAAGATATGGAAATGAAAGATATGAAATTACGTACAGTATGTGAACTTTGGAAGTGTTTGTTTGTATCAATATTGTGCAGTGGAGAATGTTAAGCCTATTCACTTCATTAAATCTTTATCGCTCTTCCACACTGCCTTGCTGAATTGACACTCCTTGTAGACTTTTAAGTTGATGAAGATGCCAGTTTCTCTGGGAGATGGCAGTACGGACCAAAAATTTCAGTTTGAAAATTTTCTCACAGATTAATGATGCACTGCTTCTTGTATTTCAGTCAAGCTTAACGTTTTCCTTTTTCAATTTATTGACAACCTCAATTCCCTACAACAATATGGGAAGTACCTGTGAGGTGGCATTACTTAATAATGATATGATTTATTGGCAATATATCCAAAACAACCTTTAAGCTTTATTTCCAGGGGAATAAGATGGAAAAATATGTAAGCTATTAAAAGTCATTAATACAACCCGAGATGTTATCAGCTTGAATATGTACAAAAGTACACATCCGTGATACTGTTATGTTTACAGTGATTAATGCACTGGATAAGTGTAAAACTCTTCCACTGGGCTTCAAGCTAAAATTAGACTTCGTTAATAAAGCTTAAAACTCAGTTTCACCTTGACAAATTAAAGTATAAAACGGACCTGATGAAGGCAACACAATTATCGAATATAAAGAGGGCATGTTTCTTCGGAACGCAAAAATAGGGGGACGTTTGTAGAACAGCGGAAAGTATCGAAAGTGACAGTGATTTTCATGAACACGACAGTTTAGCTGACATCATTCATTCAATTGGAATCATTCGAATTCAACAGAGAATGAAATCGAAAACTCTTAAAACTTGACACTTCACTTACGGTTAGCCATGTCCCCAGCCATCTTGTATTTCGTAACAACAACATCTTCGGCAATTGTAGGATCCTCCTCCTCGCCAGAATCACTTCCTTTATCTGCCATTTTATCAAAACAAGTTGTTCCAAACGCGACGAAACCTTCGATGATGGCGGCCAATTTCTCTTTGCACGTGCGTGTATGTACCCAGGATGCCGTGCTCAAAATGGCGGGGATTTCCTACCCAGCCCTAGAGGGGAAGGTGAAATTGCACTAGGGGAGGAGGCAGACTAAGTTTTGTGTCTACGAGAGGTTACGTGGCGAACAATTTTGTAAAATGGGAAGATTTCCATAGAAACTTTTTCAAAAGATCTTAGCTTAAAATCTCGCCCTCAGTCATAAGAAGATTTCAACTGTGGAAATAACCATGATTAAGGCTGTGATTCTCATTGGAGGTCCTATGAAAGGTAAACTTTTGCTTACTGTAACTTGTCTTCAAGAATGAACTCTTGCTTGCAGCATGCATGATGATAAGCTTCGTATTTTTATGATCTCAGGAACAAGATTCCGTCCTCTCTCTTTGGAGTTGCCCAAACCGTTGTTCCCTATTGGAGGATTTCCAGTTGTATATCATCATATTGAAGCTTGCAAAAAGGTAGGAGTAATAATTAAGCTTAAGTATTTCCAGGACCTAAACTTACACAGCTGTACGAGTGTGTTCTTCATAAACAATATTTTTATTGAATAAAACTAAAAATTACCGATAAACAACTAAGCTGAACTAATACAGTGTATTGAATCTGTGAATAGAAACCTGATTTGATCGAGAAAATCCTACAGAACTTGTGATTTCTGTAGTGAATAATATTCCCTGATCTTTGTCACGCAAATACAAACTGTGTACGTGTATTTCTGTGACAATTGATGCAAAACGAACTTTTAGCATGCCACTGTATGTGACCGACATTTTTTCATTGAGGGTATTCTGAAGAGAAAATGAGAAATTATTCTTCTAATGCTAAAGGCCTGCTTACATAAAAAAAGGAAAAATGAAAATGGTCAGGCTAGGATAAAGACATGTTTTTTGCTATTATTTTTTAGTTTGCATATAAAGGGTTGGTATTTGACTCTAGAATGATCCTTAAGGTGTTATTAAAAATCCTATCCTTAAGCGAGAGGCAACCATTATAATTCCAGAAAGTATTTATTAGCAATGAGATATTAGTATTATTGTTATGATAGCAGAACAATGTCATTGTGAAAAGAATAAGAGAAACCAAGCATACAAGCATGATAATCCGGCGCTGAACTGTTAATAGTTAATTACATCAATAACAAAATTCGAGATTGAAAAATCTATGTGAACATTATTCTACTACACGGATGTTTTCTATCAGTTTAAAACCTGATTGATGTGTGTGCAATCCCTGGGGGGGGGGGGGGGTACTCCCATAAATGAGCTGTTATGGTATGTGCCACTGTGAAGGGTATGGTTTTCAGGCAGTTTAGTCTGGGATAGGGTATAGTAATCAGAGATTTTTGGTCTAGAATAGCTCAAGCATGTTAAGGCATGGCTTGGGCTTAAAATATTATAAAAACGAAAAAAAATCATTGTAGCTCACAGAATCGATTAATTGCCACCAAACTTGGCAAGCAAACAAAACTCGTTTGCCTTAACATATTTCTGTTGACAGAACCTCAATTTGTTAACCACGTGACCTGTGACGTCAGGTTTAATTGTTCGATAGAAAACTTAAAATGGGGTGACGAGATGACCCACAACCTATACAAGTAAACGTATTTCTATACGCAGGTCTTCGTACTCTTTAGAGTTCTGGCCGGAATGGTTGATTACGTAAACTTAAAAGTATGATTTTTTGACAAAAATCTCCGATGTTTATAAATTTTGTTAATTAGCTTCGAAATAAAACTTTATTTTAACATTCAGTTCACCATTCCGGCCAGAAAACGTTAGAAGAACTTTAAAAGCTTGAGGTTTGCCGTTTACATTGGTTGTCCTTGTTAAATTCAGCACCCCGTTTGCCCTCAAAGTAGCGCATATACAAGAAATAGAAAAACGGGCGCCATTTTGGGACGAACGTTCGTCGGCCAGGAGCCTGGCAACTAAATAGATAGGTAGGCACCACTGAAAAAATAGACTGGCGGCTCTCCCATCAGCATCTGACCAATAAGAACATCGCATTGAAAGCTAAACAAAGATGGCGGACGAAAGAGGTGATAAGAACTCAAAGACGAATGTCGTTTGTAGTCATATTAGAACTACTTTTGCTGGGGTAAAAGCGTGTAAACGACTCAAAGCGCTTCAATAAATTCACCAAGCGTATTTTGGAAATGCTGTGTATTAGATATTTGTAATGCAAAGTCAATTTTCTGCGAACATTTATCAGCCACGAAACGTCGGACAATCTTCTAAATGTTATGTCTTCTTCAGTCAGGAAGGTTTCTATAAGGCACGTAACTACATTGGAATGAGCTTCAGTTGAAATTCGAGACGATGCGCATGCGAAATACTTCAGATTTTGGCGGATTGGCGCGCAGTTTCAAAATGACGGAGAGAGTTTGCTGTGGGTTTGCTAGGGTCTTCATTTGGGAGACAAAAACAACTGCTTTTAAGAGCATTATCCGAGCTTCTGATGAAACACAGGGCCAGTTTAATAGGCGCATTCTAGATGAAAGATTTCACCTCTACATTGAGCAATTTAAAGACTACAAACCACTGTTACTCGACAGAGGTAAATATAAACTTCAGTGATATGGCATTTCATTCACTTTCATCAATATTTAATGGCAAAATCTTAACATAAGTTCCTGTAAAAAAATTACATCAACAGTTGCATTTCTGAAGTGCTACAAAATCATTGATGACAAAATATCGCAGTGGAGAAAAGCAGCGGACAAACAGGCCTATCTTGCACAGTTTTCCTCTGCAAAATGGTCCAAAACAACACCACCTAGACGAAATCTGCACAGCATTCAAAACTGCAAGTGCTGCAAAAGTTTCCATGCATCTATCAGTGAAACATTCCCTGAAAGCAAACAAAACAAAAATAAACCTAAGGGCCCTTTTAATGAAATTAAAAACAGATCAGCAAACCATGTCCCCAAAAAGGCTCAAGCAACCAAAGGAGAACTCAAAGCTGTTGGAGAAATGATCTTTACTACATATGAAAAGACATGCAAGGAAAATCTGGGCAAGTCATTTAGTGAGGTACTGCTTGCTGTACCACAGCTAAACCTTCAAAAGAAACAAAGCCCAAATGAAAGAAAAAAACAGCGTTTGGAAAAACAACGCGAATTCAAAACCTATGTTGAAGCTGTGTGGAAAGAAAATGACGTTGACTCTCATTTAGCTCAGAGAGCATCTTTGGCTTCAAGAGAAAAACAAAGAATTTATCAATCTTTCGAAACAATACAACAAGCCAAAACAAGACTAGAAAAAACCCCACCTGGAATGAAGGAGCGTTCTCACATCCCTAAAGAAGTCATCGGGAACACTGAACAGCTTTTGGAAGATGTGAAGAACTGGCCTCATGAACCTGTCTGCTGGTCTGCAAAGGCAAAAGAGTATCAAATCAGAGGACATACCAGTGAGACCACCCCACCTAATGGAGGGCAAATAATAAAAGAATTCTTGAAGTCAAATGGAATAGACACAACCCCCTTCGAGCCAGCCAGTGGAGGTATATAATTATCACTCATGCATGAACAAAAATAAATTATTGTTTTAAATACAAATAACAAACAAAATTCACAGTGACACATTTGCAGTGCAGTTCAATTTGCAGTCCAGTTCGATTTCCTCACACAAAAGGAAATAAACAAATATAATGACAATGTTATTATTCTAACCTGTGGACTGTAATTGAACTTTCGGTCATATAATTCAGGGTAGTCATGATTACTCTTTTAAATCAGCCTGTCACTGGATGTAAGGCTGATTTGAAATTGTTTGGCCTGCCTACTAGATGAATATTATCATTATATGACTACTATTTATACCTCATCCCCCCCCCCCGACCCCTACCCCCACAAAAAATAAAATCTGCAAATATAAGTATAAAACATAATTATAATGTTTTTTTTTAATTATTTGTTTACCAAGGGAAGTGTCGTGTGAGGAGAGCTTTAAAGAAACAAGTTGGTGGTGCAGTTTCTGTTCCTGTCCCTCGTACCAACCAAGGAATACGAGAAGACATAAAACAAAGAATTGCATTGGGGCAATTCAATCTTGGCATCCCTGTGCTAGACAACGAATACACTAAGGTAGTTCTCACTTCAGAGGGAAACATTGAAAAGAAAGTCTGTAAAGTTTCTGCCAGAAAGTACCCACTGAAAGAAGTCTGTGCACAAAGTGCAAAAATGCACAAAGATCTACTGAGATTGAGAACCGATCAAGAGTATAACAGCATGACACCAGAGCAGCTGAAGACAAGACTACAGCTTCTCCATGAGTACAGTGACAACATGAGCGATGACCAACTCCGCCAACATCTCAAGAAGTGTGAGAGAACCCGACACTGGCTCATATGGCATGACCATTCAAGTATAGCTAGCTCAGGTTTTATGTTGTTTTTAGTGCGAGAAGTGTTCGATCCTGCTGTTCATCTCACTAACCAGGAACAGAAGGAGAAACAAGGGGGGAAAGGAGTGGATGTGCAGTCAGTAATAGAGGCCCCACACCTCTACATGCTAGGTGCTGCTGGAGCAAAAGATTCAGACCAACTTGCCTTCATTCCAACCAGAAGAGAGTGTCTAAAAGAGCTAAACTTCACTGAAGTTCAGGTGCCAGATAAAACTGAAACAGTGGAGCTTAAAGAAAAGATGCGATTTATGAATGGTGATAATCCAGCAGTAGAATTTGAAGATGGTACACAGAAGGGTGGGCATTTTGGTTGCTCCGGATGTGGTGGAGACATGAGACGGGCTAGCGAGTATCACTACATGGCTCACCAAAAGTACCAAAACCTTGAAGAAAAGCAGAGCCTAGTGCTGAAAGGAAAATTTGGAAAATCAGATGCTACCTGCCCCTTCAAATCCCTCAAAGTTAAAAATATCAGAGCAGAATTAAATTCAAGAGGAGTTGATGTGCATGGCAACAAAAAGGAACTTCAAGAGAGGCTAACTGATTTGCTGAGAGGGACAAGCCGAGTACCTGCTTTGCTGTTTGGATCACAGAAACAGTCACTTAATGAGCTTAATCTACAAGATTATGAAGTCCTTTTCTTTGAACCTCTCCACACATGTCTCAATCACATAGCCAACATTCTCACAGAGTTGCCTCTACACATGACAAATGTTGACACCCTGCTGCTGTTTAAAGAAATCACAACCTTGGCCTTGAAGAAAGATAAACTGAGAGCAACTGACTACAGAAGAGCCATCTTAAAGGTGACCATTGCCCTATCCAACAAGAATCTCCTCACAGAAGACGAGAAAGATATCCTTCTCCTTTTCTGTGAGATGATGGGCATTTATTATGAAAACGATGGGAAAAGAAGCCCCAGATCAGTGCTACGCCTTTATAATATCTCATTTAGACATGGTCAAGCCATCCAGAAGCTGCTCACCCCACCAAAGGAATTAACCCTGCGAAAGCTGTGTGGTATTTATTATCATGGTGCTGTTGATCATGCACCACTGCTGTACAGGCTGGTCTGTCTCCGTTCCATCTGTGCTGAGCTCTTTGAGAGGTATTTTGACAGGATTGAGGACATCACCAGAAAGACCTGGAACAAGCACATAGAAGACCTTGTGCCAAATGCCTACCTGCACATTCAAGCTGAAGATGCAATGGCAACAGAGACAAACAGTTTGACAACCCTTGCAAGCCAAGAAAAAGAAATCTCTTGTCTTGCAAAAGGTCTTCCCAAACCAACCAACTCAGTTTTCTCAAAGGAACTCATGACAAAGAGATCCAGCCTATGGCAAGCACATCTATCCAAGATCTGTGATTTTCTGAAACCTGGGGTTGAGATTTGGTGGAAGTGGAGGGAAGATGGTTCTATTGAGTTTTTTGATGCACCAGATGAACAAGACAACAGAGCACAAGGTCCTCAACTTCATCCCTTCAGATCAAACAACATAAGCAAGATATGCCACTATTTGGAGAAAACCTGGAAGGAATGTGCTAGTCAGCCTGGCAAGCTTCCACTTTACAAAATGAGGGATGAAGATGGCAAACTAATCTACCACAGGGAGTCTGAAGATCCAGTTCAGGATGAAACTGAACCAGAAAATCTCCCACTGATGCAATATGCAGCAGCTGCGCATGCACTGTATCCTGAACAGGAAGAAAACACAAGAAAAGAAAATGGCGACGAAACAACTGAGATCATTTTTGAAGATCAACAGGCGGAGCTTGAAATAGAAGAACACAATCTTATTGCAATGGATTTGCATTCAGCTGAGCAGCCTGATGCTGAATCACCAGGAGATCTAGAAGTGATTATAGCAGATAACTCAAGCATACATCAAACAGTCATTTCTGAAAATGACTGCCAAACGGGGCCACCTAGGAAAGCAAGAAAAATAGAAATACCACCAAAAAAAGGAAAGGAGGTTCAGTCAAAGACTGCAAAGGCCTTAGAATTAATTTTAGGGAAAACACCAGAGGTCTCCGAGATTGATCGACTGAAGCAAACAGTTGCAAAAAACCCCAAGGCACACTTTTACAGAAAGAAGTATGACTCACTTCTTAGCAACATGCAAACTTGTGTTTTAAGGGAACTAAGATCTGTCAAAAACCAGCTAAAACAGTGGGATGAGAATTTTCTGGCAACTCATGGCAGAATACCAAATGATAGTGACTATATTAGTGATGGCCACTTCAAAGAATTGACTCAAAAGAAAAAAGTAGCCTTGAAGCTCCTTGAGTCATGGAACATTACAGTTCACCTTTTGTAGATACAACTAAATGCTTTGGACATTATTGGAGAGAATTTCACAAAACTCAGTCACATTCACAATATTTTTACATGTAAATGTCTGCCCACAATTTTTGTTTGGTTACCAGGTATGTTTTCAAAGTAATTTAAGTTTTCACATTGCCAAGCACTACAAGTGTTATCTTGGGAAGTTTCAGTGTTTGTGGTTCAAGTTATGGCTCATTCCAATTTAAGGCATTTGTATGGGAAGTCATAACCTATCCTCACTAGACTCACTTTCACTGATGTTTTAGCCAGAATTCAATTATTGCCTATAACTTCTCGTCAAATGAGAATATGAGCCCAACACTAAAAAAACATGACTCATTTTGACACAATGTTTCTCGTTATTCAATTCTTTCTTTAGTTGCAGACATCTTAAACTTTTCAAAACTGCAAGGCAGCCATTTATGAAATGGTGTATGCCACCGGTAATTTAAAACAGCTTTGCACGAATCAGCTGGAAGAATATTATCACAAATATACATCATGTTGAATAATATTTGTGCACAAAATGTACAAAATTGTCATAAGAATTATTTGTTGGACTAGTAGCATGTAAGAATCAAGTTTTGTGAAATCTCTCTATTTAATACATGTGCCCTGTGAGTTTCCATAATTACATGTAAATATCAAATGCATTCAAATCACTTGTTTAGAACAAAGAATATTTCTAAAAATGTATTAGTAGATAGCCTTTGAGTCGTAGAGTGCGTTTATTCTGATATGAAAGACAGAAAGGGCAATTTTGGGACGCATTTGCTGAAAAGAAATTGCTCGCGATGATAAAATGCTAAATTCTTCTTTGAGGGCGTATAATATTTCTTGGAGATTCCAAGGAGAATTTAGATCTTGACGTCTTATTTAATTACACTACGAAAAACGTATTATTTTGTGTTTTTTGGCATCTGAAATCGAGACTTTTACAGGAAAATACTTTAATTTAAGCTATACTTGTATTCTTTTGCAGGAAACATGAAATACTATTATTCATTTTCTGCAATAAAAATTCAAATGCGAAAACGTTTGTTGCCGAAGGATATTCATTATTCGAGAAATATTTTAAACGGTGAATTATCTGCTCAGGTTATAAAAGAAGCAATAAACATGTTCGCTTACCTTCCATGACAATTTTATTACGTTCATAGGGCTCCCTCACAAGCATCCAACATTAAAAGTGATCTCGATCGCCATCTAGCAGGCCGCGTCGATTTGCCAGCGCTGCACACAAAGAATCGGAAATCCAGCTTCTTATCTGCCGAGTTTACATGAAATCCTCCACAAAACTGGCCAATACCTTTCTCTTTAAAAAAAATTTTAGAGGGGCGGCAAATTGCCCAGCTAACTAAAACGACCGAGGATTAAGAACACAACAAGATGCATTTATATGCCGCCATGTTTGTTTCCCTATCACATCCCGCTAAGGGAGGTTGTAACGGGTCAACCCGCAAGGTTCGCTGCTGGGGGTAAGGGACAAGGATTCAAGCCATGCCTTAACATGCTTGAGAGGTTATCATTTTCCGCAAAACTGATCAGTTACATGATATTTAGTCTAGACAAGGTTTACTGGCAAATGGCATTTCAAAATCAGTACTGCATTTTTACTGACCCCTGTTAACTAATAACTGTGATAGTGAACGAGTTTCTGGAAAGTAGCGAGTCTGGAATAGGTCTAGGATAGGGTAGGGTTTTTCGGTCTTTAGTCTAGAATAGGGTTGCAAAATGCAGCCAAAATGGTCTAGTATAGGTTAAGGGTCTCAGAGTCCCAGCGGCACACCCCTACCCATAAATTTGCAGAGTACCCCCCCCCCCCGGGTGCAATGTAGGTGTTCAATAACAGCTATCCAATTACAAAAAGGTTTAATTGCACAGCTGTCATTGGACACCCACATGACCACGCCAATTACCCAAGAAATACATATTCTTGGCTTTCACTTATGTCATATCAAAATTCAGAAGCATTAAAAAATAGATTTTGAATCCAAAATGTTTATGGAATTGTAGAGAGTTTAAAACTACACATCTTGGCCAAATTTTGAAGCGCCAAAGCATTTCGTTCAAGAGTTATAGGCGAATGAGTATTAGATATTTTTAGTAAGAAATGTATGGAGCGGCCATCTTTGTGCCCCACTCAGGGGCATAAAGATGGCGGCCAAAAATTCAAAGTGTTAATTACACCAAAAATCACGTCCAAAAAATATTGTATTTGCTATAAGCGCCATAAACTCGGCTTATAAGCACTTATAATGCAGACAATAACTTTCAGCTGATTCAATTTTGTTTATTTTTGCGGCTTATCTGAAATAGCGTGACGCATTGCGTGACACATTTAAAACCTTTGTAAATTGGAAGCAAAACGTCGTTAAAACCTGAAACTTTTTGTGAAAGATTATAACACTTGTATCCACATACCATGTTAGAAACAGCTTTGTAGGACGTATTCTTTAGATTTTTTCATTTTTATGACGTCATGTGTGAAAACCAAGAATAGGCATGTAGATGACCAATCACAATCGTGAATATTGATACATGTATCCCATATCTGATTGTTGCTGCCATTTGATTTGTTTTCAGATTCCAGACCTGAAAGAAATTATCTTGATTGGTTTCTACCAATCTAGTGAAATCTTGTCAAAGTTTATTACAAATGCCCAACAAGAATTCAGTATTCCTATCAGGTACCATAATTACTTAATATTTCAGTAAAACTTGATAATTTTTGTTATGTATGATAATTATTAATGTCATATGTATCTATTGAAATGTGCAGTTCCAGAAAATATCCATACTCCCCCGTACGGAAGGTTTTTTGTTTTGCGCACCCTGTCCCCCCAGGAAATTCCAGTTTAGCTTCATACTTTGCTTCTAAAACATTGGCTTTTAAGACCCCCCTCCCCCTAGGAATTTCCACTGACCTTCCATGGGGTAGGTATGGATTTTTTCTGGAACTACACAATATTAATTGATCAGGAGAGTCTGACAACCCCAAGAGTGCCAGAGCCAGAACTTCAAGAAAAATCCGAAATTTCATTTTGTAAAATATAGAAAAACAAATGGTACCATGCAAAAGTACTGCTGAAGAGGTTTCATTTGAATGGTCACACCATAGGATTTCATCCACAGACTCAAAAATTAGAACAAATGGTACCATGCAAAGGTACTGCTGAAGAGGTTTCATTTGAATGGTCACACCATAGGATTTTGTCCACAGACTCAAAAGTTAGAACTACACTACACATCTCCATAGAACGAGTCAACACAGTACTGCCAAAGAGGTTTCATTTGAATGGTCACACCATAGGATTTTGTCCACGGACTTAAAGTTAGAACTACACTACATGTCTCCATCATTGACTTTGGGAGACAAAGGTTTAAGCTGGTTTCTGTAGCATGACGTATTTGGGAGAATCACTAAATTGACATTCTTTCCTCAATTTTAAGTAATGTGAATGGAAAAAATGCTCAAAGCTTGTGTTTATTGTATGACATACAATGTATTATGCCTTGATCCCAGCACCCCAGAGGGGTACTAGTAACTGGGAGGTACAAAGACCTTTTGTGGGGTTTGAAATTTGCGATCTGAGGACATTGTTTTGGGGTTAGAAATTTTGTGGTGAATTTTTGGGGGATGAAAGATTTTTGTGAGCACTTTCTGGGAGTTTGTCAAAAGCATTTATAACCTTTTTGTGCAGAGAGAAATTGGACTTTTGGGGGTTACATTATGGACTGTTGGACATTTTTTGGGGTCTGGTTTTAGCTCAATGATACTTTTTGGGGTATAACAATTTGGTATAATTTGTCACTATTATAGCTTTTACAGCCCTTCAAAAACATATGAAAGATATAATATTATATCTTTCATATTTTTTTAAGAGCTGTAAATGTGTTGGAAGCCTAAAAATTTTGGATCACATAAAACTTCAGATGGATTTGTTTTATGTGCTCAATGGGTATATCTTTCCAAGACCATTTTGGTGGCCAAAATTCATTGAAATTGACCAGATATTGAACAAGTTATGTGATTATGTGCCATAATATAGCACTATCAAGGCTTAAATGGTTATAAGGGCAAGTTTTCGTCTGAAATCATACCCTTTCCCTCCGAAATTTTTAGGTTTTAATTTTTTCTTTCGTTTTGATGTAGATATTTACAGGAATTTCAACCACTTGGTACTGCAGGCGGCCTGTATCACTTTAGAGATCAAATCTCTATGGGTAGCCCAGAAGCATTTGTCGTTCTGAATGCTGACATAATGGGCGACTACCCTCTGCAGGAATTTGTCGAATTTCACAAGCAACATGTTGGTGAACATTCTATTCTGGCAACAGAGGCAAGAATGTTTTTTTTTTCGTTTTAGTTAACAGTCCAATCCTTGGAGGATTCCCATATAAATATTACTGGGGTGATTGTTGTGTCTTTTAAAGGGCAAAATTTGTAGATTGGTACCACATGGGGAACGAAATTCTAAAATGACTACCGTTAATTATTGCTGTACTGTACCTTTTAGTGTATCGAGCAGCAAAATTTGGCAGAATATAATGGTGTTATTTTAGAAATTAGTATTGTTTTAGAATTGAACCACATCCACAAAACAAGATTCTGGTACCTTGTTTTAGGTGTTTTTTTTTTCAAAAATGGCCAATGATCACCCCTGTCATTTTTATATGGGAGTCCCCTTCCTGCCCCTGGAGTCAAATCTCTCATGAATGTATATAGTACATAACACTTATTGAAAACATTGTGTACTAGTCAAGAACATTACAGACTAAAAATCTTTGCTTGGTAGGGTAAAATTTACCGACTATTAACCAATCAGAACACAGTATTTGTTCATGAAAGAGTGGCTTTGTCGTGGCCAAAGGAAGAATAAAATGGTATGATCTTGGCAACTGTCTTTATAGCAAAGTTGAGGAAATGTTTTAATGCCAAGAAAAGGGAAAATGAATCATTTTCTACAATGAAGGGTAGCATGCTTTTTGCCGGAGATATTGACCCAAAAATTTCATCATGTCAACAATGTTATCTTAATCTCAGCCCCAAGGGTACATATTCTCTTGTCGACAAGACGTCGTTCTATTTAACATTTATCATTGCGGTGGTATATATGTTGTAGTTTAAACTGAATCTTAGTTCAAAATGATTTCAAACTAGTTTAGTTTTGATTTTCTTTTGTCCAGATTAATTGACATAATCCTAAGACAAGGAAAAGTACAAATCAAATCAAACCAGTATGAAATCATTTTAACCTGAGATCATTATTTTTAAACTACAATATTATGTACTTATTGACTAAGTGGGAGGGCCAGATGGGAATTATTTGGCTCGAGGTCATGGCGTACGGACCGAGCACAGCAAGGTCCGTGCGCCATGACTGAGAGCCAACTATTTTCCCATCTGGCCCGACCTAACTTAGTCAATAAGCATTTTATCATATGACCAAATTGGAGACAAAATTACTTGAAATTTTAACGCCCGAGGCTGTCCCTCATACGGGACTTTCATCAATGGTTTTGCAAAGAAAAGGTTCGCAGGACTGTACGGGTCATGATAAATACACGTATCTGCAACATGGTATTATGGCAAATGTTACCAGACTAGTAACTTCATCTGCCATTCTTTACCCATAGGCAAACAGAAAACAAGCTCACAACTTTGGTTGTTTGGTAGAGGATCCTGACACACACAAGGTTAGTAAATCAGTTTCGTTATGAAGACTTAATGAACATTATTATATTTTCACATGCTTCATGTATGTAAAACAACTGTGTCCTAGGGGGGCGTCTGGAAAACATAGAATCCGGAATCTGGAATCCAGAATCGGAACCGGAACCGGAACCTGAATCTGGAGAATTGTTGTTAAGATGAATTATATTAATACGGAACATTTTCAGCCGAAGCAGACTAGGATGCATTGAAATATGCGTAGTAAAATCACCGAGGAAACAAAACTTGGGAAGGAAACATGCGTAGGACTTGTGCACGTAGGTAACGTGGGTTTTTCCTTGCCTTAAAACAGGACAAGAAGGCCTTTTTGCTGCTATAAGAGAGCTTCTGCGCCATAATTTCCACATAATGATTATACAACCGACAATTGATTTGATCTCCAGAATTCAATCTATATTTTTTGGTTAATCGAACTCCATGGTACCGACAACAAAAAAATAGGTGTTTGCTAGAATCAGTTAAAACTTTTTGAAAATTGCACAGTACAGTACAAATTTCACATGTGCTGGAAACTTTATACCTATGTTGAGTTCTTGTCGTCTTGTCTTTGTGATGAGATCTAAAAAATAAAGCAAAAACATTTAGGAAAACGAGAGGTGGTCACTTACGAAAGGTCAAACCACAGGGGTTTTTAAATGTGAGCCATATGAACTTGTAGTAATTTCTATATACAAAGCACCTGTCAGTGCAAATTATTGCATTGCACATAGAGGGGTTTTGGTGCAAGGAACAAAAGTCTTGTTTTTTTGGAGTTGTTCTGTAACATTACTGTGCGTCTGTAATGACATTGAAAATGGGGGAGTGGTTGGATTACCAGAGGTAAAAAACGACAGAACAATTCTAATCACAAGCATTAATCAAAGGCTCCTAAGAGCCAACCTGTGCATGTGAAATGCCAGTGTGTAACACAATATTGCGGTAAACCACTTGACCACCAAGAAATACATGCTTAGCAAAGACTAATTCATGGGTTAAAAATGATCAGGATTGTTTACAAAAGGTTTTGATTATAATAATTTGACTGGAAAAAATTTGGAATAATTTTTGGAAAAGTGGTCACTTAAGAGAGGTGGAAGGTTACAAGAGGTAGTTGCACACAGAGGTTCAACTGTTGTTGGTTAATATTTACAGCAGCTCGGCTGTCAACCAAAAACTTGTCTGTTTTGTTTCCATCGCTTATCTGCTAGGCCCTGGGTATTATTAAAAATTACAGTAAGTGTGACAGCTAAAGTGGATTAAAGGCTGCAAGATAGGTAGTGGCCTGTAAAAATTGTATTGTACATGTAGACATGGCAGCTGCAGCTCAAAGGCCTATGCATGTACATGTAGGTTTAATGCCAGGATTACTTCATTGTAGCGGTGGTGAGTTCTATATTCCTGTAGTTTTTACATTTTTCTTCTCTTATTCAGGTGTTGCACTATGTAGAAAAGCCAGAAACATTTGTAAGTGAAGTAATCAACTGTGGTATTTACATTTTCTCACCGGCTGCATTGTTCAAACTCATGGGAGAAGTCCTTCACAAGAATTATCAGAAAATGAGGTATGAAACAGTTAACTACATGTATAATGCGATGTTTACAGCTGTATTAGATGTGATTGTGCATGATTATCATAGTGCATAGTGGAGGCCCTGGTTGTTCAAAAGGTGGATAGCACTATCCACCAGATAAATCACTGTCCAGTTGATAGCCCTATCTGCCTTTTGAACAATTGCTCGGGGGGGGGGGGGGGGGAGGGGGCTCCCATATAAAAATGACTGGGGTGATAATTCTTATAGGGGTTATTTTAGATTTTAGCACCCTAAGCAGTACCAATCAACAAAGTTTGACCCCCAAAAGATATGCCAAGCATCCCCATCATTTTTGTATAGAAGCCCCCTTTCCCCTGTCCAGGGTATTGACTATAGGCTAAATGACATTCAGTGGGTTTTAAAGCAACTCTTTACTGTTGCAGTGTGGAGCCATTTGCTGGTAATGTTGAATCTATCCGGATGGGAGAGGATGTTCTTGCCAATTTAGCAAATTCAGGAACACTGAACGCATTCAAGACAAGTGCCTTCTGGACCAGCATCAAGAGTGCAGGGTAATAATCATTTGCTGATTGACTCTATACCTTTTAAGCCAAGGTCAAAACTGCAGGTCATAAGAATATAGGACCTGATCATCACAGGGAGGACAGTCAATATGGGTTGAATGAAATGAATTATTTGTTCTGATGAAGAGCTAGCACTCTCTGTCACTTTTTGAATCTCTTTACAGTGGTCATTCGCAATTCCTTGTCTTATCAACTCAGTCAATAAAACCAAATCTTAGTGTAACATTGAGAAAGTCTAGTTGAAGCAAACTGGTGGCTGATTTGTTTGTTTCCTTTTCATGCCGACTGACCAATCCACCCTGTTCTGTGCTGCCACTTTGTTCCGTGCCTTTTCTACAGTCGTCCATCATAGTCCTCACATTCAAACATCCGATGTTAGTATATTGGTTGGGGGTCACTTTGGGACCTATCGGCCTAATTGGGCTTCTCACAGGCTTTGACCCAACAGCAGCACCCCTAGTTTGGGTTGTATCATTGTCAATGCTTTTGGTTTCTGCAACAGCAGGCTTTTTACAGGGCAGGTTGTTGGCCTTGCATCCAGCTCGCAACCTGGAGGACCAGTCCATCGCACTTAGTCTGGCC
This sequence comes from Cladopsammia gracilis, assembly GCA_022457155.1. Taxonomy (NCBI): domain Eukaryota; kingdom Metazoa; phylum Cnidaria; class Anthozoa; order Scleractinia; family Dendrophylliidae; genus Cladopsammia; species Cladopsammia gracilis. The sequence goes on along the minus strand of JAJGOT010000072.1, from coordinate 1,068,586 downwards.
TCTACTCTTTGACCTGTCCTGCTTGGGGATTTGTTTGTTTTGCTAAAATAATATTAATTGTTTTAACAGGTCTGCAATTTATGCAAATAGAAATGTCCTTTCTCTGTATCACAAGACTCATCCCGATCTCCTGGCACAAAATGGAAAGGACCAACCTCATATAATAGGTAATGTAAAACAAATAATTACTATATTTATAGGAAATGTATAAAAATATACCATGATGGTGTCATGGGTTTTTTAAAAACACAAATTTTGACAATACATGCTGCAGATTTTGTAACGAAAATATTATGAAATATTTGTTACTTTTTAAGGTGATGTATGCATTCATCCAAGCGCAGTTGTTCACCCAACAGCAGTGGTAAGTTTTTTATTTTCTTTTTGAAACTTGTAAGTGTGAGGTCCCATTTGAAAAAAAAACTTACAGTTCTTGAGAAGTACTTTCATTTTCTCAATTTCTCGTGAACATGCAAAGTGTTGAAACGAGTTAAATTTGCTGGGGACAAATAATCAAATTTTCATTCCGTCAGTCAGTTCTTCCATTCCTTGGCTGTATACCTATTACTATTAAGTTATATGAGCATATACAAGATAGACTGTACGGAGAATCTAGCAGTTGATCAGAATTCACTTAGTGCTTTATTCCACTCACCCCTTCAGTTGCAATAAAAGGAAATATCAGATGTTGACTGATTGTTGTTGTGTTGCTATTCAGCTTGGTCCCAACGTATCTGTCGGCAGCAATGTAGTGATTGGTGCTGGAGCCAGAGTCAGGGAGACAATCTTACTTGATGGAGCTGAACTCAAGGTAATAACTATCAATATTTGTTTGTTAAATGGTTTGAATCAGTATTCTGTAAAGTTAGTGTTAATAATTAGTTGTTGGCAACCATGATGTCTGTTAACCCTTTCACTCACAGAGTCAATTATGGAGACATGCCAAAAATCAAATTTTTTTCAGAAAGTTGCCAAATTTCATTTTGTAAAATATTGAAAAACAATTGGTACCATGCAAAAGTACTGTTGAAGAGGTTTCATTTGAATGGTCACCCCATAGGATTTCATCAACAGACTCAAAAGTTAGAACAAATGGTACCATGCAAAAGTACTGCTGAAGAGGTTTCATTTGAATGGTCACACCATAGGATTTCATCCACAGACTCAAAAGTTAGAACAAATGGTACCATGCAAAAGTATTGCTGAAGAGGTTTCATTTGAATGGTCACACCATAGGATTTCGTCAACAGACTCAAAAGTGAGAACTACACTACATGTCTCCATAATTGACTCTGGGAGTGAAAGGGTTATAGGCCCACCTTCACCCAAAAGACGTTGCGGTCATTTGTTTTTGTTTTGAAATGCTCCATTGTTCATACTTTTAATCTGATTGGTTGCATGCATTCATGAGCGAATTTCATGTTACCCGAAATTCAGCACAGAAAGTGATCACGGCGCGCACAGCATTTTGGGTGAAGGTGGGCCTTTAAAGTCTGTGGTGAATGGATGTCTCTCAAAATATGTTATTTTGTACCTTTTCTCACATCATAATGTTTTTCTATAATTCTCTCTGTGCATTCAGGATCACTGCTGTATCTTGTATAGTATCATAGGATGGAATTGCTCCATAGGGGTGTGGTCACGAGTGGAAGGCAGTCGCTGTGACCCGAACCCTAATGAGGAGTTTGCTAAGCCAGATGGAGAATCACTGTTTGGTAACAATGGCAAGTTAACTCCATCAATCACTATACTAGGTGAGAAAATTGCTGAAAGTAAATCCAGCTATCTTTCATTCATGAAAACTGAGATTGTATTATGGTGCTGTTACATGTAAGATTTTTTTTCATGCTTCTTGTCTCTCAAAACAAAATTGTTGCAAGTTGTTATTGCTATACAACTTTTCTCGCAAACAAATATTGTGTAAGTTGAAAAATGTCATATTTAATGTCACATCCATGCTGGGCCGTGATTGGTTGACTTCAAGAGTATGGTAAATTAAGTTGCAAGAGCCATGTTACACGTGATTCCGTTTGTGTAACTTGAAGAAATTTGTTGCAGAAAGTGAAGAGCGATTCAACTTTCCTGTAGACTTGCCCACAAGTTCAGCTTAGGCTGGAGTGCAATCATGAGCTTGAGCAAGTGCATATGATAGCACGAGTGAGGGAGTCACTCGAGCGAGGGCCTACTCCCACACCAGAACTGGAAACAAGCGACAACTTTGAGCATGTGGACTTTCTTCCACTGAATAATAATTTTATAAGAAGTTGTCAAGTGTGATGATAGTTTCCCTGTATTTTCATTTGTTATGCTATGTTCACAGAGACTTTTTGTTTGACTTGTCTGCTATAACTGTGAATCCAATTTAAATTTAAGATTAAAAATGTGTTGTAAGCAGGTGTTATTTTAGAGTTTTTCATATTTTCTGGATGAAGCCTAGTTAATGCCTAAAAAATTGCTGTGATCCCCTTAGAGTACTCAATAAACTTTTTCACAAGGCAGCAATTATCTTGCAGCGTTCAATGCAATGCTGAAAAAAGTATTTTGATACAAGTTGCAAAATAAAGTTCATGTTACCTTCTGCAATCTACCTTACAACTTGCGAAGGAGATTCATTGATAGGTCTACTTTCCTGCAACCATCTCACATTGGCATTGAAATGCAAAGTGCAAGAAAAATTGCCTTGCCTCGTTTATTTGTACAATTAAGATAAGGTAGTATTAACGAATCAACTATTTTATTTTGTTTTATTTCCAGGTCGCAATGTAACAATACCAGGAGAGGTCATAGTTCTAAACTCAATTGTTTTGCCGCACAAAGATCTTAGCCAGAGTTACAAAAATGAAATCATCTTGTAACACCTAGTAAATGGTAATAATATGCTAAGTAGATGCAGAATAAATTTGTACAAATTAGAGTATTTGGTAAGAGTTCTTATTACAGATGATAGTGAGACAGACTGTATCACTATTTTTAGGAACTGCTAGAAATGGCCAATCATCTGCTGAGGTGATCAAGTTAGGTGAACAATTTTTATCAAGCTCGCTAATTGTATGACCAGGTCACAATGTGGTTATTATATTATTTGGTGTGTCTTTACATTATAACCTTTTTATGGCTGATAATTTATTTTGTTACATAACTGGAGATTTTCTCAATACAATGCACTTGTTCATTGGTTGATTCATGGTCACATGACATCTAATAAACAAACTGTTTCCTGATAAACATTCATGAGTGGGCAACATTTGCGAAAGTGGGCAACATGTTTTAAAGTGCCTATCACCCCTAGAAAGTTATTTTCATTATCAACTCTATGTACATTGAATAGTTGAATGGTAAAATATTTCTGGTTTTGAACATCGCGTTTGTGAGTTATAAAGATTTGAATTTACAAAATGCTAATTAGATGATGTCAACCCGGGAATTTGCCATTATTTCTACACCAATTTACAATGCCCAGTTTACAGCTTGAAGATAATTAATTTGATAAATACTAAAACTTAACTGTGGATAATCGATTGATTGGTAAAAAATATTACTTGGAGGCGAAAACAAGTAGTTGTATAATGAATGATTCCCGGGTTGACGTCATCTAATTAGCATTTTGTAAATTCAAATCTCTATAATTCACAAATGCGACATTCAAAACAAGAAATATTTTACCATTCAATTGTTCAATGTACATAGAGTTGATTCTGAAATTAAGTTTCTAGGGGTGATAGGCACTTTAAGTCAAAGGGTTACAGTGCACTGTTGCCTGCTAGCGCACATGATCATACCTTGACAAAAGGTGGCATTATTTTGTTACGATTGATGTTTACCTTGAGTGCTCAACACATTTTTCAAACTGTCTTGTGTTGCTATATAAATCACTGATCCCTCGGGAAACAGTGAATTTTGTTTCCCTCAAATCTCGATGTTTTCCTCCACTTTGTCTTGAGAAACATCAAGATTCTTGGGAAACAAAATTCGCTGTTTCTCGAGGGACCAGTCATTAAGTGTTTATTACATCTTTATAGCAGTGAAAATCCAACAATAAGGATCCAGTTTTGTTAAAAATTATTGTATTAGTGTTCTAAGAGTAAAAATAAGTGTCTTGGAAAACTCGCTAAAACTTTGAATATGGTCTATTTTCTCTTTGAAAATTCACTTGATATCTTCCTCTTAGTGTTCTATAAGCATTTTGTGTACGACAAAGGTACTGTACTTAGTTTTAATGTTGGTCAATTCACTTGATATCTTCCTCTTAGTGTTCTATAAGCATTTTGTGTACGACAAAGGTACTTAGTTTTAATTTGGGGCAGTTTTGACGCAAAAACCTCAACATCACCGTGACATAGCTCCTTTAAGGGGGGAGGATCTTGACTACAAAGCTGTTGCTAAGGATGCTGATCTGCAGACTACAGAGGTCAGTGGATACCATCGATCCAACATGGCAGCAACCGCATGGAACAAGAAGATGTATTGTGACACACCAGATATGGAAGAAACTTGAACGATTTATAGGGGAACCCAGTGAAATAAACTTGTTAATCACTGCCATAACATCATCATGTGGTTAGATCTACACAAAACTTGTGGTCATATGATTACATTCTTATGAACTGAGTTTGGTCATCCAGAAGGGAAAATATTTAGCTTCTGGTCATGGTATATGTACTATGCTGTGCTGTGTTCACATGCCATGAATTTGTGCCAAATATTTTTACATCTGTCCTTTCAACCACATCAGTATAAGTACTGGAATGTAATACTCTATTTATACAAGATGAATCTATTTTATAATAGTGAGTAGATAGGATAAGGGTTTATTCTATTTAAGGCCAGTTTACACTTGCAATTTTCAGTGCAACTTTTGTCTTAAGTGTAAATTTTCAGTGATTGCTGTGCGATTTGGGTGCAATATTTGCATTTGCATTTGCTTTACGACAAATCACTGCCATTTTCAAAACCACTGTAGTAAAGCAAAGACAGATCATGCCAAAGTCAGGCTGAAATTTTCGCTACTTTTAACTCCTGCAAGTTTCATTGCGAGCTTGAGCATGACAAAAGTTGCATTAAAAAGTGTGACAAAAATTGCACAAAAAATCGCATGTGTAAACTGGCCTATAAGCATACCGGTAGTTAATAAAGCAAAATGGTTATGAAATCTAAGAAATGTCTTTCTTTGATGTTTTTGTTATCGTTTTCAGCTTTGACCGTGCACAACCGCAATAGATGTTGAACTCTTGTTCGAGCAACTGACCAATAAAAAATGTTGCCATTAAGTTATTCAGTCATAGCATGTGATTTAAAAACAAAAGTTGTGCACAGTCAAGTACAGTTCAACAGAAATTGTAGCTCCTTTCTAAAAGTACCACTGATGTCTGCAAGGTTTCATAACCAGTCCCTCAAGTAACTATGCTTTCCCGGGGGGGGGGGGGGACCCCATATGAAAATGACGGGGGTGCTCGTTGTACCTTTTAGGGGTCCAAATTTGTAGATTGGTACTGCTTAGGGTACTAAAATCTGAAATGACTACCGTTAGATTTATCGAGGTACCTTTTAGGGTATGAGCCGAAAAAATATGACAGAATATGACATGTTGTTTTCGAATTGGTACCTCTTAGGGATAAAAATTATTTTGAGCCACGCCCATCAAACAAGATTCTGGTACCTTTTAGGGTGTTTTTCGAAAATGTCTGACGAGCACCCCCGTCATTTTTATATGGGAGTCCCCCCCGGGTATGCTTTAACCTGCAACCAGACAACTGGCATTTTTTTGTTCCATTCTGGTATAATAATTATTATAGAGGGGTTGGTAGTATTACTGCAGCTCATTGTTGTTTGTTTAACTGCGGTTTAAGATATTAGATAAACCAATCAGAGCACATCAGTTTTTTAAAAGTGCATCGCAGATAATATATTATTTTATGATATTTTATTTGGAAAAATATGATGTTAATGTAAGGAATTGGAATACATAAGACAACACAATCTCTGTGTTAGTTGTACATGTTGAGCTATTTTGTATTTCCAAACCCTCCACAGACAAAGAGTTGGAAAACTAAAATAAAGTTACGGTAATGCGTTGTTTAACCCTTACACTCCCAAAGTAAATCATGGAGACATGAAGTGTAGTTCTTACTTTTGAGTCTGTTGATGAAATCCTATAGTGTGACCATTCAAATGAAACCTCTTCAGCAGTACTTTTGCATGGTACCATTTGATTTTCAATATTTTACAAAATGAAATTTAATTTAATTCATTTAATTTTGATTTTTGGCACTCTTGGGAGTTTAAAAGTTGAGAGTGCTCATAAGTGAACTTATGTGGTCAGGATTTTAGCATTAATAAGAGTTAATAGTAAAAAAAAATGTTGATTTTGCAAACGTCAAAATGCTAAATGCCCATGCCAATGGGTGCTAATTTGAATCCTAGGAAAGTTTCAATTTTAATTTTATGTTTTGTATTTGGTTTAATGCCTTTTTAAATAGAATAATTTTCATGATTAAAGTACTTTGTCTTTGTGATGTGAATACGACTTGTAGTTATGTTGGCCTTTTTTATTTGCGTGCCTCTCCTGGAGGGGGGAGAGGGGGCAACTCCCATATAAAAATGATCGGGGTGCTCTTCGCACCTTTTAGGGGGCAAAATTTGTAGATTGGTACCGCTTGGAGTGCTAAAATCTATAATGACCTTGCGGTAGAACCAGGGTTTTTTATGGGGGTGGCTACGGATATATACCTGAGTCTATAAAATTTTCCACTGCTGCGATAAAAAGAAAACTGATAAAACTGACAGTCTGGGGGGGGGGAGGGGCTAGTCACCCAATCCACCCCCTGTATCTTCCCCTGTGACCACCATTAGAATTATTGCGGTACCTTTTAGGGCGTTAAGTTGAAAAAATATAACGGGAACTTTTAGAATTGGTATCTCTTAGAAGTAAAGATACATTTGAGCCAGACTAAAATGTTTTGCCCTAGTGTGAACACAGCATAAGTTTCCAGAGATTACTAAATATAGCAGAATTAAACTTTCAACAATTAATGTATAGACGTTTAAGAGACGGAATGCACATCTCGGAACGCCTCACAGGATTGGCTGAGAAAACAATAGAACAAACAATAGAACAAACAACAGAACAAATAACAGAACAATGGACCCTAGCCCTAAAAACAATACATGTGCGATAACCAGGTCCAATGCGTGAAATTATAGGTTCTGGTGAGGTGCATGGCTACTGCGTTTTAAGTAATAGGATCAGCCATCTGAGCCTTAGACAGTGGCACATCTATGGGAGTGGCTTGGGTCCCCACCCCACCCCACACAACCCCGGGCACATAACTCCCCGCTGTTTGGAGATGTATGTAATGTGGGCCCTGTTTACAAGGAAGTGGGGGACCCCAGTCAGGTGAGGGACCTCGGTTAGCCTTGGTCGAAAACTAACCCAGCTTTATGCAATCTATTAAAAACCCTGGGCTTCGAATGAAAAAAAAGAGAGTTTATGGAAAATAGAAAGAGCGTATGGATCGGTGGGTTAGTTCATTTACCCAGTGCAGTGTGGTCCCCCGTATCCAAGAAGACAAGCCCGTAATGTCTGGAAAATCCGGGACTTCACGGGATCCAAGTCACGCAACTCGTTCCCAGTCGCGGCCGTTAGGTTGTTGGGAATCGAGCGTGCAGCGATGCGCATGCAAAGCAGGGCAGGCGAAGGGCAGGAGGGATGTTCTTTTAATCTTCATTAAAAGGTAAAAAAAAAAGGTTTTCCTTTTTGTATTTCGTTTAGATAAGAATATTTTCTAGCTTGATTGCTTTGAAACTGTCGGTAAGGGCCAAATTTTGGATTTTAGAGAAACCAAGCCGACTTTGTTTACACATGTACAGATTTCAGCTGTTACATATGCTAATGGCGCCTGATTCAACTCTGGTTCGGCTTAATGAATCTCTCCGATTCTCGTTGCTCGAACGCTTTAATGGAAATTTCCAGTCATTGTTAATTTTCTTTTTAGTTTTTAACACAATGTTCATTTTGCAGCAGCTCTCTTGCTCAACTCCACGGTTAACGAAGCGGACGTTTTACGTTTGGTTTCACTCATGGACATGTGTTGACTCATGGCCGTCGGCAATAGACGGACTTCATCACGGTATGTTTATATTTGAACGTTAGCCTGGTATCGAAAATCCATTGACATTGCTGGCTAAGCATAAAATTTAAAGAATGGCCAAAGTTGAGAGTCGTGTCTTTTCAAATAGCGACGATATCAGCTTATGCCGCAAAGTGGGTCAATTTTACAGACGTTCGCCATTCTCGTCATCACATCGCGGCGTTCAATTTCTTTCCCTCCGGAAAGGAGCAGAACATTTAGATGGTTTACTAGATTAGACACTACTGTATTTTTAAAATCTATTTGCTATTTGTGCTTTTGACCTTTGTATGCATGGTGTGGCTTGATCACAAACTTCAACCTTGATTCAAAGGTACAAAGTTAAAAATAGGTACGCTTACCCTTTAAGGTGCATGTGTCTTCAGCATATCACCCCTGTCGAAATGAATGTGTTTAAAAAATGTTATTGAAGCGCTTTTGAAACTGAAAGTTCAGACGTTTTGGGACTTCTGTCCCTTCCTCAGTGAATACCCCGTTGGTTCATTGACAGAAATCTGGGACAAAATTATTGGAGAACGCATGTGTGTGGTACATTGTTAACGGCACCGGAATCGTGTAAGAAAATGTATGGAAAATTGAACACTTTCTAAAAGAAAACAAATACAGGTTTACAGATCCCTTTGCTCTAACTAATAACGTACGTAAGGCTATTTCAAATAGGAATTGGGATCTTTGGACTTTGACAAACTTTTCTGCAAATGAGTGGAATAATTTAGATAGTCATAAATTAGTCATCAAATGAGTGGAATAATTTAGATACTCATAATTTAGTCGTAAAGGGAACTTAAGTCACTTGGCGTATTTAAAAGGCCATCCACAAAGTAAGAATCTGATTAATTTTTTATATACTATATTGTAATATTTATGAATTTAGAGGGCAAGTTACTGTTTATTAGACTATTTTAGTTATAGATGTGTAATATATTTAACATGTTGTTTTTGTTTTAGATTTTTTCTAGTATATCTTATGTATAAGTATTTTTATTTGTAACTTAGTAGGATGATCCTTCTGTAAAGCACTTTCGAGTGAAGTAGGTATCCTCAATAAAGAATTACTTTATTATTAACTTGATAGATAGGAATTTATCCATTTCACCGAGACGTTTATTTAATATAGACGAGCGTTCTCGCTAAAGAATGCCGAGAACATGTAACAAGAACAATGTGGCACGAACGGCTCGTACCAGGCCACTATTGGGCAAATTGTATCTAGTGTCCAGGTCCCTATCTTATCACAGCATTCTGCTCTATCTCCCCACAAGTCTTTAGTGTTCCTCATGCCTGTGTATGGGGGACAGTGAAGACTGATAAAATCACAGGTGTCAATTTGAAATAATGAAACAAAACTAGGAAAATAGTGTCACTTGACTTGTCGCGAAGACAGAGAGATAATAAAGAGACATCAAGGAGTCGACAAAGGTTCCGTTCAAGTCTATATTCCAAAGAATAAGCGTCTTTCAATAAACTATAGAAAGCAACCATGAAAGTGTTCAGAGAACCATGTGTTTCACGCGTGTGACACACGAGCCTAATCGTAATAACAGAAACCGCTGACCGCATTCGCAACGATTACAAATGTGACCCTCCACAGGATTTCAGGGACTAAGGTGAACGCACGCACACGGTACGATTGCACGCTAAAACAAAATAACTCACTTTTAGCACGTTAGCTGCGTGTTAGTTTCTTGCCTCATTAACTCATAGCCATTGTTTTGCTTCGCACGGTGGAGACAAAAGAACTTGTTACGATCTTTGCGTGCACTGATGTTGCACGATATAAAATTAGTGAACACCAAGAAACGCAGACGTTGGGGCAAAAATGAATTTATTGAAAACACAAGCGATAAAATGAAACCCCGGGAGGGTAGGGAGGGTAAAACTAGCGAGGAGAGACCGCGAATGACCTTTGAGATGACGCTAAACTTGATATGACCAAGGAGAAACTTGATGCTAGCGCAAGAACAATGTGACGCGAGGGGGGTGTCTCTAATTAAGCATTTTGACAAGGCCAAAACAACCAAATTAGTGAACACCAAGAAACGCAGACGTTGGGGCAAAAATGAATTTATTGAAAACACAAGCGATAAAATGAAACCCCAAACCCAAAGTGGAGGGAAAAAGGGAAGAGAAAGAAAAAGGGAGAAAAAAAAATTAAATGGTGACACCGGGGAGACTACCCGAAATTGCCTGCAAAATATCAAGTTTCTTCTTGGTCGATAATTTTAAGTAAATTAAATATGCATCGCTTTGCCAATCCCCTTGCGCCTTGATGAATTCGGTAGGTGCGCCGCAATTAAAAGCAAAAGTAGCGCCACCCTGGCGAAAACTTCTGGATGAAAAATTACCTGGCTCGAGGCCTACTGTGGTAATGCATGCTTTGAAAAACCGATTAAAATGTGCGGCGAGAATGGGTTGAAACAACCCGCTGTGATTGACCAGAAACAAAGGCGAGCTAGCAGAATTAGGCACTGTGCTTAAATACCTCTTGAGAGCTGTAACAGGACACATAACTGAATTAGGAATAAAAGGTAATGGAATTTCTAACACGCGCTGTTTGAACTGGATTGTTTTGGTCCTGTACACCCTGAGAACCGCTCCTGAGGTGGTGAAAGAAACATCTTGGCGCTTAAGAAAATAAGCGTTAACAGAGTGAGAAGCGGCTACGGTGTATGGCACTAAATTTGAGATGCGAAGAAAAGAAAAAAACGCAACTAGAAAAAGGGCATGCATGCAAATATGCAATTGATTAGACCAATCAAAATGGTGAAAAACATTCAAAAGAATATCAACAGTCACCGGTTGAGTGACACGAACCGAATCACCCATAATACGACGAAGTGCCCGCTGCGTGAGAAAAGCATCGTAATCATGCATGAAAGAGAAATCTACTCCAAGTGACTTGTTGATATGCTTGAGAATATTGACATAATTAACTAATGAACGGTAACAAGATAAAGATTTAGAAAGGAAAACTAAATAAGCTAAATACGCCTGCTTTGAAACAGGGAATGGGTGAAAGAAGCAATGATCACAAAATAATAGATAAGCGTTCAGTTGTGTTCTCATGTTCCTTTTGGTAGATTCTTGAAACGCAAAAGACTGAATGTTGTTTGCGTAATCCAACAAATGAGCAGCGTTCTCTGGAAAACAAAAGTAATGATGAGCTCGCGAATAGATCCGGCTACTCAAGCACGAAGGTAAATACACTGTCAGGCACGGGACACTCTGTAAGGGAAAGTGCTCCAGTGAGAGACTTGAAACGGTGACAATACTGGCCAGTGTGAAATCTGCTGAGCGAATCAGCTAACCAATTGTCGCACCCGCGAACTGGACTAACAACAAGCTTTATGTTGTGCAAAGCGAGAAGCAACCAGAGTTCTCGTAAGCAGCGCTGCATGAAAACATTCGACGAGTGCTGCGAGTTAATCACTGAAACGCAAGTAGTGTTATCGGAAAGAAGTTCTACGCCAAGGCCTTGAAGCTTGGAGGCCCACAGTTTGATGGAAATGACGATAGTGAGCAGTTCCAACTCGTTAATGTGCCTTTCTTGGGATAGGATGAAATCCGGGAACTCTCTATGAAAGCACTCACCGAAGCAAACTGCGCCACAGCCAGTGAGACAAGCGTCGGTGGCGAAAAGCTCAGGATTAGAGATAACGATATCCGATGGAATAACGGAGACTCCATTATAGTGTTCGAGAAAATAGAGCCACCAGTTTATGTCCGCACGAAGGTCATCGGAGATGGGATGAACCGTCCGTCTGGGTAACGAGGAGCACGATCGAAGAGCAGTTAGGAGACGATTCATGAAAGCCCTTCCCGGCCGAACGCAAGCGGACACGTAGGACAGTTTTCCAAGGAGCTGCTGCAAATCGCGCTTCGTAAAAGACTGCTTATTAAGCCACTTGTTAAGCTCGAATTGCAATTCCGCGACACGGAAAGTAGGAACGGATAAAGTCATGTCTAAAGTATTGATCCAAATGCCCAAACAAAGCATTTCGTGAGTTGGTGGTGTGTCTTTCTCCGGGGAGTCCATTAAGCCCAATTCTAAAAACAATGAGTTCATCCGCTGAAAAGAGAGTTCCGAAGAATCGGTGGCTTCGGCGCCGTAAAAATCATCGATATAGACGTCCACAGAGATGCCTTCAGAGTTCAAGATGTAAACAACACTCTTTGTGGTGCGCTGACAGATCATGGTGGCAGAACGTAAACCAAACGGCAGAGCAGTGTGAAAGTACAAAGAACCGTCAATGTACATTCCTAGCAGCGGGTAATCCTGCGGGTCAATAGGGATCTGACGATACGCGCGCCGAAGATCTTTTTTAAAAACATGACAGCCACGGCCCTTGGTGTTGACAAACTCTACTAAACGGTCAATCCCTGGAAGGCGTAACTTGAAGAATTGATCCAAATAATGATCTGAGCTGATACCATCATTCACAGACGAACCTTCAGGAAAGCTGAGATCATGAACGACACGTAGCTCGTCCGAGTCACGCTTGGGTACACAAAGAAGAGGTGAAATAACGCAGTCCGTGTTGAAGGGATTAGAACGAAATGGACCAAACACTGATTGATAGGATAGTTCCTTGGCAATGTAAGTGGACAAATATGTCGAGTTCTGAACGGCAGAAGGATGATTGCGAAAAGATGAAGCAGCCAGAATGTCAGACTGATAATTAATAGGCCAGCCATACCAAAGAAAATCAATGATGGCGCGATCTTGATAATGTTCTAAATAATTAGACCAAACATCAACGTTGAAACGCGAATAAACCAAACGTTTAGCGCCCAAGAAATTAGGCAAGTCAAAAGCTCTTACCTCGTTACATAAGCTTACGAGAGAGCGTAGTCAAGAGGAATGATCTGCGCCAGAAGAAAATGAAGTTGACGAGGCGTTTGACTGCGATGAAGGAATAGGATATTTGCGCTTGGCGCAAGTTAGCATGGCGTGGTCAGCTGAGTCGCAAACCCGACAGCGATGGACTGCTTTGTAGCTTGGGTCGGTAATCGCACAACTGCATTTGCCAGTGTAATTCCAATCTTTACAGAACTGGTCTTTGCCTTTGCTGCGGGCTGGTGTAGAATAGTTACGCGAGGGACTAGTGGTGTTAGATCGAAGATCTTGATGTGTGAAAAACGTCTGAGCACGCTCGCGAATACTTTCGAAGCTCTGCCACGACAGACGGCCTTGATCTACAGCATTGTTGACGGAGAGGTGGAAATTTCGAACGCTGGACCAAGAGTAGGTGATAGCGCGCTCCATTAACAAATGTAAATGCTTTAGCAGGGAAGCTTTAGAGGACTCTGGCTGCTCCTTGCAAAACTCTAAGTAGCCACACACAAACTCCGCTAATTCTAATTTATCGTACTCAACCGTACCTTTAGAAGAGAAAAGGAAGTTGTTTGGCAATGACGCGCCGGCCTTTTTCTTCGAACGCAACTGGTTGAGAGACGGGATCTCTTCGAAATCTGCCGGCAAAACAGGCGAAGACGAAGCATTAGGCGCAATGACCGAACGTAGCTTCGATGGGGAAGATAGGGGTGTGGCGCCAGAAGCTTGCGACGAAACATTTGCGTTTAGCTGGGCCAACTTGAGTTGCGTTTCAGAGATCTGAAGTTGAGTGGTGAGATTTTCCTTACGCAAAACTTCTAAGCGTATGAGATTCTCCACAGACGCAGAGGGATCTTCGGAGCTTGAGGATTTGGATTTCTTCGATGATTTCTTTTTTGGAATGGCTCCCGTGTTTTGAGGATCCGGATTGTAGCTCGGATCAGGATCTTCCCCAAGAGCTGCGGCCAGGGCATCCATTTCCGAAGGGAGGAGAAAAGAGGATGATTTTTTGCTTGAAGAACGGGTTGAGCGGGTACCCATGGCGAACAGAATGATACGGTGGAGTAAGAGCAAAGCTAAAACTAGCGAGGAGAGACCGCGAATGACCTTTGAGATGACGCTAAACTTGATATGACCAAGGAGAAACTTGATGCTAGCGCAAGAACAATGTGACGCGAGGGGGGTGTCTCTAATTAAGCATTTTGACAAGGCCAAAACAACCACACGGTGACCGTGTCAAATTATAGCACGCTCTTACAAAGGTTAATAGTGGTCTAAACTTTGTTCGCTATTATGCGCGCTAAAACTTTTGTACGCTCAAGTTGAAGGCTAGCTCGGCTCACATTCACTTACCTTTTATCAAAAGAGTGACGCTGAATTATTGTCTTCGATGAATCGCCCAATAGTTTTGACCTTTCCATGCCGCCTTGCCGTGTATGCTTGGAGTGTGTGCTAAATAATTAAAATAGTGTTTTTCCTTGTAAAAAATTAACCGAATAGTAAGCTTGAGCAACGTTCAAGATGTTTTCTCATGCAGAGAAAGAGGAAAATTACCATTTAATTTCTTAAAGCTCACTTCCATTTCGCCAAAACTGCCTGAGTTTACTTTGTGTTCGTTTTATAACTACTTTATTGCTACTGATTCTATCTAGTGGCAAATTCGAGTCACAGATCGAGAGCGGCAATCGAGCGCGGATCGAGCAACGATGTCGCGAAGAAGCGAGATTCGAGTCCAGGTTTCCTCGGTCAAAACAAAAGAACGCCTGGTTGTTTTCGGCGTAGTCTGCTGCGTGCAGCCTTCCGCGTAAAGCAAAGGAAACAAGAGAGGTATGTGCGCGTGCTAATTTCGGTGTCACTGAATATCACGCTTTATCGAATTTTTTCACTTGATAAATCTCGAAAAATCATATGCGATGTTACATTAAAAGAATTAAAGTTACACTAGGCACCGTTTCATACAATTTACTAGGCAAATAAAATACCGGTAATGGCAAGATCTGTCGCAGAGAAATCTTGCATTTATCGTTCCGTTGTTGAGAACACTGCAAAAAATGAGGAAAAAAACTAATGAACTAATCGGAGACGCTGAGATAAAAATGCTAGTGAAATATGTTTCAAATTCTCGAAACGTTTGTAGCAAGAAGTTTGTTGCAGGGTTTACTTTACTCCGATGAAAACAGTAAAATCGAAATGTGGGTAAAGAAACTATTTTTCTCCAGCACTGTTGATCAACCATAAGAAACTCTTTAAAGATAAATACAAATTTAATACAACACTGTGTTGTACATACGCTTACAGGTATTGTGCTCATACAGTAAAAGGTAATCCGTTGTAATTTACTAAACTACGTGGTTATTTTGCAGGTTAAAACAAGAAATATACCCTACACAACAGGAATTAAAAAGACTATTATTACAAGACCCGCCATTCCCATCCCCATTCCCCAAGATTTTTTAACTGTAATATTTCAACAAAATCCGTCGTAAGGGAATCTTTAGCCAGAATGTAACTTGTTCGTAGTTTTCATATTAACTTCTTTTGAGAAATGTTCATGAAATCATTTTATGCTTAAAGCTTTCAAAACAAACTGTTTTCTTCAGGTTATTGTTTTCTTAAGGTTATTGATAAGAGTTCGTCTCTTTCCTCTGCATTTTGAATTTATCCGGGAAACAATCTGGTTCCACTGATCGGTAAAAATTGGCGAGTCAAATTTTCTTTTTAAAGCTAAAATCAGATAACTAAGTTTGTAGGTGTCCAGCTGCTGATATCCTTTACTTCCTGACGTGTTACCTCTCGCCATCTCATCATTGCTAAACAAAACGTCGACACATGCAAGAGCCGCGTTGGATATATCTGGGCTGAGGTCAACAATTGCTGCAACTTTATTGCGCTGCTCGTCTGTTGGGCCATGACTAATAGATGGCCGGGGAACTACATTTTCAATTGACATCAAGGCTTGTCTCGACAAAGCCACTGGAGAATTAAAAACAGGCCGGGATAAGTCTTCTCCATGGTTCCAAACAGGTAGAGACTCGGTGGGCTCCGTATTACATGTAACTACTTCCTGGGAAGGGTAATCAGGAGGGTCGTTGCAGAATTTTTTTATTGCAGCTGTGAATACTGGATCCAACTGCACATCTGAGAGTTGTTCATCAAACATTGGCTGCGAAACAGGAGTCGTCTCGGGGGCGTGCTGATGGAGGCACTTGAGTGCGGTCAACTCTCTTACTACCTCTTGAAGCCCCTGAATTTGTTGCCTCAGTTCGGCCGTGATGTCGTAATGGTCTGTCTGTACTGATGCATCTGCTACAGTACACTGCGAAGCCATGGCACCACTGCATTGACTGCTTGCGTCCTTGGTCACAACGCTTTGTTTTTCGGCTCTTTTCTTTTTGAGCTCAGCTTGTTTGTGGTCTTGTTCGTGTAGAAACTTGGCCAACATTTCAACCTACAATAAACAATAAAATATTGTTGAGACCGATTAAGAGGCAACCAAATATTACATTCAGTTCGTGCGACGTAAACATTCGCAAGCATGGGGAGAGTTTTACTGCCTCATCATTGTGTTGTCAAGGTAAGTGCAACTAGCAGAGGAATATTAATAATACAGAATTTGGGAAATAACAAAAACACGCGGGAACCCCGTTTAGGTGTTTGGGCGGGAAAATGACAACTTACACGAATAAACTTGTGATCGAGTGCAAAACATTTTAGCGAACACAATTTTGTATATACATTATTTTCATGGAGAATATAGTTCTCAATGGGCGAAAGTTATAAGAAATAAACGCGTTTATAGCCGGTAGGTGCACGAACTTTATGAAAGCTATCCGATGTAGCATAAGTGATAAAGTACAATCTCACCTCGTTTTTCTCAGGATAATCTGCTTTTGTCTTTATCCTCTAATTCAAAGAACCTTCTGCTGATCGTTTTGTTCCACTCTTTTGGGACTTTAACGGGGATGGTGCATCGAATAGGTGAGCGTTTTTAGCATCCTCAACAAACTGCCTTTCTTGGTCGTTGAGATTTACTTCATCATCTGGAACAAAATCAAAGACAAAACTTTTTTCCTTTTGGTCGTTTGAACCCTATGACATGAACGATTTTTCCAAAACTCGACAATCTAAAAAAATAAAGGAAAGAAAGAAAGAAACATAGCGAAGAAACTTACCATCTGATCTGATGACCATTCCTTCCAGTTTCTTGCCCTGGTATTTTAGAGTGACAGTTGTCAACTTTGGCGGTACAATATCAGTAAATGGCTTTTGCGTTTCCTTGTCTCTCAACCTTTTGGTCTCTAAAATACAAGTCGTTTTATCCGAATTGAAATAAATCAGAGACAGTTTGGGTATTTTCGCAAGACTTCGGAGCGCCATGATTGTGCTGTCAGGTATCAGATGATAGGCCTTTAGACTAAGATAACATGAAGTTAACAAAAATATATCATAGGAAAGACAATAGATTTGTTTGTGGGCGGAAAAAACTCTCTTATCACTTACGACAACAAATAGTTTTTAATTTAGGCGAAACTTAAGTTGTTGTAAATGCATTAGCAACGTTAATTGAAATAAAATAAAAGGAACCCGAAAGGATTATTTGAATGGTTGCTCACGGTGAACGCATTCCGCCGGATGTAAATTGGAGCTGGCGGGATTGTTCGCGCGAGAACAATGATTTGGCGGCAAGGCTGCAAGACGAAGACTTGATCACGGGTAAGTGAAAAAGCCGAGTCGATAGTTACTCAAAGTATGGGCACAAAGTATTTTCAAGGCTTATGTGAGAAGGAAGAGGAGCCATGAAGAGAGACAAAAAGAGCAAACCACGTCTTTGTCGTTAATGTAAATACACCGCATATTCAGAACAACTTATGAATCCTCGACAAAATGAAAAGTCAATAGTCTCATCTGAATGTTTAGCAAATAGTGATTAGTTAACGACGACGTGAAACGGGGGAGAAAAGCTCGGTAGAGCGGACTTGCTTGCTGCAGGCACTCGTTACAACTGCCAGAGGTACAGGAATCTAGTTTCCACGGCCCAATGAACAAGGAGGCGAAGCAAGAACTGAGACTTCTCTGGAACACAGCAACTTCTTTATTTGTAGAGTAAACCTCGTAGAGTCAATACTTCACACTGAACTTGCTTGTTGGTAATCGATTTATGACAGCTCTGATGCTACTTTTATATCATTTAAAGTAAATACAGGTGTTCACTTATTTCAAAAGAATACAAAAGTTTATTCAAAAAGACGTGTTTGCTTGATAGAGTGATTTTACTTCAACTGTGAAATAGATAGTAGGATTTTACGCCGTAGTACTTCGTATCAGTTTCTATTATCCTTAAATATTAGAACGATTACAGTTAACCCGTGAAATAGTTAGTAGAATAGTACGCACTACTGGACAATAATTCCATTGTTTTCTTTTGTTTAATTTGGACTATCACACACTAATTGTTAGATTGTGTTTCACGGGTTAACTGTCCATCAAGGTCTAGCGCTAGTGTAATAGATAGTGATAGATAGCGTTACACACTAACAAATAGTTTCTGTTTCACAGTTGTAAGTAAAATCACTCTAACGAGTTACAATTTGATTGGCTAAATTTCAGTTCTTTATGATAGTGAAACAAAGTTCGTCTCTTTCGATTCCTGTAGTTCTTCAATGATTTGTGTTAAGCTATTGAAAAAGCACGTGTTGTAGACAAGACTGTATTGTAACAGCGTTGCAGATGATCTTTGAAATGTAAATTACTCAGTGGCAAACAAAACAAACTTCTGTCTTATTCAAGGTTACTCTCTATTGAAAGTACACGTGTTCTATTGAAATTACTTTTCCTTTCATACCGGGTGTTTACACATAAAATTACACATGATAATACCTGCTATTTTGCATATGAAAAGTACAAAATGTCCAAAACATAAAAATGGTTCTAACTTAAATTATTTCACGCGATACGGAAATACTTCAGAAATCATTTGTGTGGGGTTGTAAGCTCATCGAGAATATACTGAGTTAGAAGAACTATCGATTCCTGCTCGTGTACAAAAGAATAGGCATATGTCAAGTAAAACAAACACGATTCAGCCAAAACACTTATTCACAGATTACATCACACTTAACTTTTTGTCCTTTGAAATGCTAATGAATAAACTATTGGACAATTGTCTTGGGTGTGTCACGGCTTTTCTTTCTGAAACTTACTTTAAGGACTTTTAGTTAAACTTTTCAAATCTGCGGTAAACTCTCGTGACACTTGTTTCTTTATCGTGAGCCGCGGATGCCGCGCGCAACACGCGCGCTTTTAATTAAATTTGCCGCCATGCGGGCCTCTCTGTCTTTTTGTCGGCGCATTTCGCATTGTCACGATTATTCGTATACAATCAGTGAGTTGTTCACTTTCACTGTCATTCATTATGGAGGGGATCCTAGATAACATTAACTCTATTCGAGATGAACGTTTAGATTTATTAGAAAACCTACAAGAACAAAGAGCAGAGGTGGTCCACGTACTGAGAAACACGCCAACCATAACCCAGCAAGATTTGTCACAAACTTTAGAAGTTTACTGCAGCCTGAGAGATAATGTTCTGTCAATGATAAGACACATGGACTATTTGGAGGAAGCACTTATTCACAAATTACATCACACTTAACTTTAAAACGGCTTGCTTTTAAAGTTAAACCAAAACGGCTCTTTTCAGAGCCACAAACCTAAATAAAAGTTTTGACTTACACAGTACCGATTGCCATGACTGTGATATCATAGTAAAAAAAAAACAACAGCTCTTCGCGCAATAATATCCGAAATAACATTTTGCGGATGTCATCCGCTTTATAAGTTTGATATTACCAGAGTTAGTCTGAGACAGATAATGCGTCTCTAGTATAAGAACGGCCATTTCAAAACATGAAACCTGCATACTATACTATTCAAACAGATTTGATAGCTTGCAATTCTTGTTATTTTAATAAAGAACTTAAAATAGTTATACCTCTTTATTTCATAAAAAGTTAATTTATTGCTGAGCAAGTTATTTACAAATCTCTCTGCACACTCATGATCAGTTAGTTGACTTCTGGAGCAACAAGATCTTCAGTTCCCGAACGGCAGAACTCCCGAATTTCTTTAAAAAGGTATTCAGCCCTTTCACGGCTGATGCCTTTAGGAGAAATAACAGATGGTAATAGATGTGGCTGTGGTACATTACTTTCGCTTTTCAGAATACGAATGGCTTGCTCCTCAGAAGACCAGTATTGTTTACAAAACACTGTTCCAGGATAGTCTTTATTAAAGCAGAAGTGGTGAAAAGTTTTTAGTAGTGGTATCTTCTTAAAAAATGCTTCAAGAAATGACATCCAGTCGTACGTCGTTACGAGAACTGTTCCGTTATGCAAACCAACAAATTCAGCCGTATTAACTGTCGCCGAATCCTCCACTGCTCTTGCAATATCGAACAGCGAAGAAATAAATGTTTTTCTGGTCTTCTGTTTTACTAGTCCAAAACACCAATCTGGTGCAAACTTCGTATGTCCTGCAAGAAGAAAGTTATAGTCAATTGTTTCACGAAGTCCGGTCATTACTCTCCACAGGTAGTACCACATGAAGGGGTTGTTTTTGTTTTGCGCCCCACAGTTATCTGCGTGTATTTGAGCACTTGTCTCACCTAGCCCATGGCGCTCGAAAAAATAATGAACGTAAGAAATGGTACTGTTCGCTCCCTTTCCCGTCAAAACAGTTTCATCTATTAAAAAGTTCACCTGTCTGGGTATGGCTTCGCAGCAAACACCAAAAAGACCGCACTTTCGCGGAGTCTTAAAATAAATCGGACCAGGCTGATAAGGATCAGCAGGGTAATGAAGTTGCTGGGCATAGTCATAAGAGTAATGGGCTGTACCTTGTAGACTGCACGGTTCACGTTTGTCTGAAAAGTCAACATTTTTCAGCGGTTCAGCGAGGGCTTCCTTTGCTGTTTTACAGCAGCTTTTATAAAATTCTCTTTCGCCCGCAGCCAGCCGTAAGTGCAACTCTTGTTGCCTTACAACTTCCGCCTTTTCGGTTTCCGGTAAATTCGCTGATTTGAGAATTTGGTTATTGTTCTTTTGGCAAGTCCAGCAGAGATCGGAAGCAGGTCGCATAATAATAATGAAAGGACAAAGTTGGTTCCACAAGTCACAGAACTTTGAATAGCCAACGGCTACTTGGCCAGCGACATTACATGCATCTTGGTAACTTTTCCATAGCTTGCACTTTGTTAAGGAACTCGGCAACAGTTTCACGTCGATTCTTTTGAAGTTAGGAACACGACCGGGCAGAAGAAGGGCTTGATCTTCGGCAACATTCATTATGAATTTCACAACGCGTTCAACAGTTTCAGCATTGCAAGTCGAGCTGGGAAGACGTTTTTTGTTGCCGTGAGTACGGAGTGATAATCCATTGTTTCGGTAATGTTTGACAAGACTGTAAAACCTTGTCTTGTGAATGCGATGCATGAACAGAAAAGTTCTCCGACAGATTTGATGGCCGTGAAAATAGAAAGGCATCCTGGTTCGCTGCCGCTTTTTCTCTGTTCTTCCTGAGTAGCTGACCTCATCATAGTTGATGGAGCTGTGAATAGTTCCTAGAATTACCAGGTCGAGTTCCGTTGAGGTAAGTTCAACACAGTTGTTTCTACAATCGATGATATTCTCAAATTTTATGGTAGAACTGCATGGAGTTGCTTTCTCACCGTAAGAACATCCACATGTTTTACTCACAAAGGCCTCCACTTTTGATCGCTCAGAAATGTCAAACTCCGAAAACTCGAACTGGTCAACGTCGGAGTCAGTTTCGTTTTCCTGATCGCTTTCGCTTTCATCGGTTTCGCTGCTATAATCATAGCCTTCTTGATCATCACCCTCATTGACTGGTCTGGCACCGAAATAAGCTTCTACTACGGATTCCAAATCTTCTTCACCCGTGAGAAAGTATGAATATTCCTGATTTTGAGATTGCATGATAAAACTTCACGATGATCGATTATGACAGGAATAATAGGAACGTAGGAGGTAAACAAAGATCTTGCGTGTTAAAAGAACAAAGAATTTTTGCGTGTTAAAAGCACAAAGTAGTCTTGCATGTTAAAAAAAAGAAAACAAAGCTCTACCATGTTAGCCAAATACGAACAAAGGCCGATAGCACGCTACCTTAAATCAATTGTTTTTATGCCCATATCCGCACGATAACCGTGTCAGGTTAGTTGCGTGCGAGCGTGTTATAACGTGCCGTGTGCGTGCGTTCACCTTAGTCCCTCAGATCCTGTGGAGAGTCACAAATTAACAACAAACATGAGATAAATGTACTAAAGTCAAAATGTTCAGTTCTTATTCTAAAGTCTCTTCGACACGACTGTCTCAAAGTTTTGGTGTCTAAACCAGTGTTTCTGAGTATATTATTGTTCCAGGAGTCCTTTGGCGTTGAAGTCTTGTAGCTACCGCAGGGCTAAGGCGGGTTTCTTCGGCCGTGCTGAAGGTGTACCTGGGCTCAACAGTGCCAATGGATCTGCGGAAGAGCTGGATGGTGTGTCGTGGGTGAGTGGTGTACTTGGGCTCGCTGGCGCTATTGGCTTCGCAGATGGGAGGGGTGTGTGTGGTAGCTGGGTGATGGCGGAGATGCATGTTGATTTGGGTTGTGGCTAGTGGTGTCTGGGGCTATCGTTGCTTGGGGTGCACAGCCTGGTTGTTTGGCAGATGGCGATTGATGTGATAGCTCTGCTTGGACCGGGATGGGATTGGATTGCTTGATCCTGTGCGGTAGCATGGCAAGGTGTCGTAGGTTGTTGTCGATGGTGAGTCGAGGTGGCGTGGTCTGCACTGGTAAATATTTTCCAAGAACTTGCGATTGTGGGTGGTCATCCTGCCAGAGCCATCAATGCGGACAACTTACTGGTCAAACTGGTGAACTACGATCACTACGCCCGTCTTGTCCCATTTAGTGGGGTATGGGCCAGTCTGGTTCTGGATCCGCACATGGTTGCCAACTGCCAGGTGTGGGAGTCTCTTGGTGAGCTCGGACCATCTCTCGGCAGCTTTCATGTGGCGGTTTCTCAGAGCTTGCTCTCTCGTGGCTAGAGTGTCACTCCAAGTAGGGTGTGGTTGATAACGGCCAGGCAGAATAGGTATGAAGTCCTTGATGGGCCTTCCGAAGATGCACTGTGCGGGAGACAGCTGCGTAATTGGATCAGGTGTGTTGCGATATTGGAGGATGGCACGCTGCAGGGAGTCGGTGTCAAGACTGCCATTTGGCACAGCAACACACTTCAGCACTTCAGTACTTCAGTACGATTTATTTAATTACATTTCCTTGCTTTTTACAGTTTCTTTCTGTTTCTCTTCAGATGTTATTCTCAGTCTTAATCCGTTTAACTCTTCCACTTTTCTACTCCTCTCAGTTTTAAGGCATGCATTTTTATATGCTCTTCTGAGCTTAATCACATAATCATTTACTTAACCAAAGGGCAAATGGATCTTGCCACAAGATAAGATAAGATAATTAAATCATAATAATGTTCTTATTCGTGTAAAAGATCGTTCTGAGTTATTCAACTTAGTATACAATAATATTTTGGTCGCCAAAGGAAGGTAGAAGTTAAAAATACAAAGCTGTTAAGTCAAACTTTACTTAACCACAAATGTAGTTAACAAATTTCAAAGCGCTAAACTGAAGGTGGCGCGTGAACAAGGATTTCTTAATAATTCATATAAACGAAGGAGATCGACAGCAAACGTTCATTCATTATTAAAAGTGCTACGCCACCCCCAAAATATCATTCAGTGTGATTTGTGGGAAATGATCGGTTTCCCAATATCAAAATCCCGAGACACCAAGTCTCCATAAGAAAACATGACAAGATGTCCCGAACTTGAAGCTATTGATAACATTTGTAATTTTTATGATTTATCTGCTTTTCCTTTCCACAAATACCCACTTAATGGAAGTTTCTAGAAAACCTAAAAAATACTGCAAGTCACTCTGTGACACTTGTACAGGGTAAATGCCTTGTCAACTGTTCATTCCCCCGTTACCAAGTCATCCACATAAAACCCTTCCACCATTCGTTTAACAAATTTGGGGTCCACTTTTACAAAAGTGGCTAAGTGGTGTCTGATCGTCCCATTTAGCAAAAATGGCAAAGCATTCAACCCAAAAATGACGTGACAAAACTTGTATACAACAATGCTCAGGTTATTGTCGCGCATGTCTTCCACCCACAAAAACCTTAAACTATCCCGATCCCCACTATCTATGGCTATGTTCAAGAAGGCCTTTTCCATGTCACCCACTAGCGTGATTTTGTTCTCCCTGAACCTTACGAGAATCTCGAACAACGATGGATTTAGTGAATAAAACAAAACAATGGATTTAGTGATAGAATCGTACTCGTTTAACACTTCTGGTTGCTTTCTTAGCCTCTTTAGCTGGCCTTTCATGCCTGACAGACTGGTTGCAAAATTGCTGGGGAGGGGGTCATGACCTTGTTTCCATGGCAACTTAACTGAATACCTCCCATCCAAAAATT
This sequence comes from Cladopsammia gracilis, assembly GCA_022457155.1. Classification (NCBI taxonomy): domain Eukaryota; kingdom Metazoa; phylum Cnidaria; class Anthozoa; order Scleractinia; family Dendrophylliidae; genus Cladopsammia; species Cladopsammia gracilis. The sequence goes on along the minus strand of JAJGOT010000072.1, from coordinate 1,044,051 downwards.
CTATGTCATTCTCGAACGATTCGTGTACTTCGTCACTGCTCTTAATCCCCAAACTTTATAAATCCCACAATCTGCTAACTTCACTATCTAAACTAGCTCTGTCTAATGCTGCACTATCTTGTGCTACAAAACAAACTGACACTTCCTGTTGACTATCTGCATCTCGCCTTTTCAGGGGGCCCGACAACACCCATCCAAGCTCAGTTTCTACCGTGACAGGCTCCTCCGGCTCCCCTGTACCATAATCCCCTTTTGAAACTCCCACAAGTAATCCGCTCCTATCAGTACCGTATTTATTCGGCTATAAGCCGAGCTATTTTTTCGGAAATTTTGACTTGAAACTGGCCAAAAAAATTTGAAGAAGGGGGTTCGGCTTATAGCCGAGAGTTTTAGGTTTTTTTTTGTTCAGGTATCAATTAGAACAAAAGCAAATGTCACGCAAATTCTATGATCGGCTTGTAGCCAAGTCAGAATTAATAAAACACAATAAATACAAGTTGAAACTGTTGGTCAATGAACTTTTATAGATTTGGTGGCTCCTAAAGGAGCCGTTTGTTAAAGGGCATTCAACTGATAAACAGTTTACTCGCCATCTGCATCGCTGTCATCTTCACTGTCTGTCTCGAACTCGTTGTCTTCCTCGTCTTCAATTTCCTGCGCCTCTTCAGCGTAGACTTCGTCGTCCTCCGTCTCGTCCAAAGCGTTCGAAATTCCGCAGGTCTTAAAGGACTTCGATACCATCTCCGCCGGGATCTCTTGCCATGCTTCCTTCACCCATCAAAGGACAACATTTCTCGATGGCGCCTTCTTCTTTCCAGCCGGAGTATACTGGAACGGGCCGCTGATCATCCAAGCCAGGTACTTTCTTCGGACATTGTCTTTGAACGGCTTGTTCAGGCACTTGTCAAGCGGCTGCAAAACAGGGGTCAGGCCTCCAGGGATGACTGCTACGTTGATTTTCCGCCGTTTGAGATCCGCTTTCACAGCATCGGTCAGGTGAGCTCAGAATGAGTCCCACACCAACAGCGACTGTTCGTTACGAGGGGTCGTCGGCAAACACTGGCGAATCCACTCTTTCACACCTGACTCATCCATCCATCCTTTGTTGTGGAAGGACACACGGAGGGAATTTGGAACGACGAGGTCTCTCGGAGTCCGGACGCCTTTAAAGATGATCTTCGGTGGAAGTTTGGTCCCATCTGCGGCAACGGCAAGAGTGACAGTGAAGCTGCGCTTTTCTGCTCCGCAGGTTTTGATCGGAACTGTTCGGCTGCCGCTAAATTCTAGTGAACGCGTTGAGGGAAGTTCGAAGCGCATTGGCGTCTCATCCATGTTGTAGATTCTGGATAAAGGGTATCCAGCTCGTTGTCTGGCTGCTATGATGAAGCGGTGGAACTGTACGATTTTCTCTTCCATGTCATCTGGCAGTCGCTGGGCTAGCGTTGTTTTCGCTCGGAAGCTGACTGAGTGGCGTCATTTCCAGTTTTGGTACCAGCCAAGCGAAGCCTTGAATGCTGGATGATCAGTAGAAAGTTCCTTTGCTTTCAGACGCAGCATCAATCCGCTCATGGCAAAACCTATGAAAAGAAATGAAAAACATGTAAATAAATACAGTGTATTTATTAAAGTGACAATATGCGATGCGATCGATCGATACACGCGCTCGTGACAAGCATTGTTAATTTGTTATGATGATATCTAAATCCGACCAATAGGAAGCATCAATTCCCACGCTTTGGAAAACAAGCTCCTTGCACGTGTGCTCGTGTCTGAAACTTATCACGTTCGCGTTTTTAAACAATTTACCGGTAAACACAAATCAGTTTTCAATTGAAGCCATTTCTACTCACCTTGATCTCGTTGCTCATAAACCACTCCAATATCTGCTGGTCCAGCTCAGGAAACTTCGGGGTAAAGCGACCCATCGTCGTACGCTTCGCCGACATCTTCAGTTCGCCATTAAATAGATTGGCCTGATCTCTTCGCCAGCGACGCACCATGGACTCACTTAGTCCATACTCTCGAGCAATCTCCGAGTTGTTTTCGACTGCTTCCGCTTCAGCAACAACTTTCAGTTTGAAAGTCATATTGTAGGATGAACGGCGTGCCTTTGGCATGATGAACGTATACGTGATCGAAAGATAATATTCGGTAAGCGGTCCTGCGTTTGTTTGTGACTATAAGTCTGGTGGCATTCATTTTAAATTTTTTCGTTTTATAGCTCTGTTAGGATCAAATTAGTATTCATCTTCGCTCTGATTTGCTAATTGTTTACAATTAATAAAACGCTTTTCATTGTGTTTCTAAAAGGTGTGATTTATTGACTTCGCATGTTATTTCATCCAACACAATAACTTTCAACATGTTTTCTGAGAGGAGCGCTTTCTTGAATGGACGCTCAGGCAAACTTTTTCGCGAAACTTGGGTCTTGGCTTATAGCCAAGAGTTTTCCATTTTTTTTCCGTAAGCTTTAGCTCATTATCATGTCTCTTAAGTTTAGGGTCTCGGCTTATAGCCAAGGTCGGCTTATAGCCGAATAAATACGGTATTTAATTACATTTCCTTGCCTTTTACAGTTTCTTTCTGTTTCTCTTCAGATGTTATTCTCTGTCTTAATCCGTTTAACTCTTCCACTCTTCTACTCTTCTTAGTTTTAAGGCATTTTTATATGCTCTTCTGAGCTTGATCACATAATCATTTACTTAACCAAAGGGCAAATGAATCTTGCCACAAGATAAGATAAGATAATTTAATCATAACAATTTTCTTATTCGTGTAAAAGATCATTCTGAGTTATTCAACTTAGTATACAATAATAATTTGGTCGCCAAAGGAAGGTAGAAGTAAAAAATACAAAGCTGTTAAGTCAAACTTAACTTAACCACAAATGTAGTTAACAAATTTCAAAGCGCTAAACTGAAGGTGGCGCGTGAACAAGGATTTCTTAATAATTCTTATAAACGAAGGAGATTGACAGCAAACGTTCATTTATTAAAATATCATTCAGCGTGATTTGTGTGAAATGATCGGTTTCCCAATATCGAAATCCCTAGACACCAAGTCTCCATAAGAAAACATGACAAGATGTCCCGAACTTGAAGCTATTGATAACATTTGTAATTTTTATGATTTATCTGCTTTTCCTTTCCACAAACACCCACTTAATGGAAGTTTCTAGAAAACCTAAAAAACACTGCAAGTCACTCTGTGACACTTGTACAGGGTAAATGCCTTGTCAACTGTTCGTTCCCCCGTTACCAAGTCATCCACACAAAACCCTTCCACCATTTGTTTAACAAATTCTGGTCCACTTTTACAAAAGTGGCTAAGTGGTGTCTGATCGTCCCATTTAGCATAAATGGCGAAGCATTCAACCCAAAAATGACTTGACAAAACTTGTATACAACAATGCTCAGGTTATTGTCCCGCACGTCTTCCACCCACAAAAACCTTAAACTATCCCGATCCCCACTATCTATGGCTATGTTCAAGAAGGCCTTTTCCATGTCACCCACTAGCGTGATTTTGTTCTCCCTGAACCTTACGAGAATCTCGAACAACAATGGATTTAGTGATGGCCCTGTATGCAAATAATCATTTAGGGAGGTCCCATTCTTGCTTTCTTTCGATGAAGCATTGTACATGATTCATAGTTTCGTGGTCCCTGCGAATAATGGCTTGATGGGGTAAATAATGGACCTTGTCCGTTTCTTCCAATTCTGCTACTTTTTCGATAACCCCAGCGATCAACTGTTCTTTTATGATAGAATCGTACTTGTTTAACACTTCTGGTTCCTTTCTTAGCCTCTTTAGCTGGCCTGTCATTCCCGACAGACTGGTTGCAAAATTGCTGGGGAGGGGGTCATGACCTTGTTTCCATGGCAACTTAACTGAATACCTCCCATCCAAAAATTCTATGTCGTTCTCAAATGATTCGTGTACTTCGTCACTGCTCTTAATCCCCAAACTTTCTAAATCCCACAATCTGCTAACTTCACTATCTAAACTAGCTCTGCCTAACGCTGCACTATCTTGTGCAACAAAACAAACTGACACTTTCTGTTGACTATCTGCATCTCGCCTTTTCAGGGGGCCCGACAATACCCATCCAAGCTCAGTTTGTACCATGACAGGCTCCTCTGGCTCCCCCGTACCATAATCCCCTTTTGAAACTCCCACAAGTAATCCGCTGCTATCAGTAAGTCGATCTCTAGTTCTTCTTTTGATTGAGAGACGTCAGAAAACCAAAGATCACGTAAGTGCAGGAAATCGTTTTTGACAACCTCCACGTGCTCGTTGCTTATGCGTGATATTTCCGGCACAACATATGCTTTGAGCACCTGCACTCTGCCGCCGTGAAGAGGCTTTACGTCAAAACGAACGACCTCTCGCAAACCCGATTCTTTGCTTTTCTGACCAAAGGTACTAATGCTTAGCCATTCCTTTCTTACTACTGGTAAGTCATATTTACTTGCCGCTCTAGCGGTCATAAACAATCTGACTCCGAGTCAAACAAAACTCTAACTCTTCCTTGTTTACCCCCGCTTAATTAGCGCTTGGGCAGTCTGAAGAGCGGTCCTACTTTCCATTCCCACAAGCTGAGTATTAACCGAACTTCCCGAGGGTTGACCGCCATTTCCCCCCGAGGTTTGCTGCGATTTCGCGTCACAGAGACACGTTGTGAAAACCCTTACACATGTTACAATTAACAGTTTCTTTACAATCTCGGGCGTGTAACCCTTGTTAATATGCTTGAAACATCTACCAAATTTAAGTAACAATTTCTCACGTTCATCAATGTTCGTGACCTTCTTACAATCATCCGGCGGGTGGGTTCCAAGGCAGAACGCGTACCTTTGATCAGCTCCTCTTGGGGTAAACAACGCATTGGAGGTATGGTGGCGCTTTCTTCCTTCGCTGGATCCAACTTGGCACTGCGACAAACAATGATCCTCTCTTAGTTCAACTTTGACTAGGAGTGCATTCAACATGTCGCCCAGCGCCCACTGCAAGTACTCTCTTCCCCACGTGATGTTTAGCCGAATGGAGTCAGGAATTTTTTCCAAAAGCGTCGGGACGACAACTTTGGAGTAACAAGCGCCCTCTGAATCGTGAACTTTTTACTGTATCATTTCTTTAACAATTCTATTACTGCCTCGTAGTTCGCCGATGTCAGCGCAAATCCTCCAATTGCCGATCTTGCCCGTTCCAGTAACAAACTCCGTAGATACAAGAACTTGTCCACGTTTGAAAGCCCATCGTTAAAGTGGATGGCACTCTCAAATGAGTCCCAGAACTCTTGCCACTCGCCAAGTTTTCCATTGAACTTCCTCACCTCCAGCTTCGGGAGCTTGGCTCGTACTGCCTTCTGTTGGCTGCCTGGCGGGTTGTAACTTTGGCTTGGACTTATCTGATTGTGTTGCGGGGCAAATGGTAAGGCGGGCGGGACAGTTTGCTCTGTCAGTCGTTCTTCAATGGCAGCTAACATTTGCGTTGAGGTTGCCTTCAATTGGCCGCTTCGTCCAATCTCTTCCGCCACCTCCTCTGGCTGACTCTCCATTTCAACAATTCAGTCTTTCTGACGACTGCATACTCGTCCTGGGGACAGTCGCTAACTTCTTTGAGGACGTTCGTCAGGAATCCACGATGGCCTGCTCTCACTTTCTTGTTCGACATTCTATCAATCTATCCGGCTCGAAGGACCAGGTGTTCCAGAATCTTCCACTGCGTTAGGAATATCCCTGCGTTCACTGGTTCAACAAACACTCAGGACTGTATCTATCGTTTTCTTCACTTTATTGCGACTTTGTCAGTACATCCGTTCTGATCATTCTGATCGTTCAAAAACCTTCTAACTTAAAATTACAATATTCCCTAGTTTTATTATCACCAGACATAAATGCCTTGTCTACGTAAATCTGGCCGCAAACCTAAGTTGGCAAAAGCTCACTATTGTTTCTTTACGATCAAACGCTTGTGCATAATACTAATTTACTAAAGGATAGCGTGGGCTACAATTATCAGTATTGTACAATGCTTTCCTTTAATCGTCATAGGATGTGGTTGTTACATCTAATGCAAATTTCTGCTCGCCAAAGCACTAAAATTACTGAAAACATGAGGCAAGGAAAGCCTGTCGGACAAACAGTCTAAGCAAAAGCTACCTAAGCTACCTAAAAGAAAAGCAGTGGACAAATCCATATAAAAATAGTTGGTCCAACCACCATGGTAGAGGATGAATCCTCATAAAAATAACAACCTGAAGTGGACAAGGCCTCAGATATGAGGACATATCCCTAGTAACAATACCATAACAATACAAGAAACAGTAGCAATATGAAATAACAATACAAAAATGGATGCATCCATAATAGAAAAGTGGATGAATCTACTGGGGAGGACGAAGCCACTATAAAAATAACACACTAAAGTGGACAAAGCCACAAAATGATATGAGGACTAATCTCCAGTAACAAATGTCATGGGCAATAAACAAGTGGGCAAAGCCACCAAAATAAATTGGGTGAATGCACCCAAAAGTAAACAAAAACTACCCATGACTGGACTATGGAAATTGAAAGAACAAATAAAGTGACAGATAGGGAGGTATGAAAAATCTAAAGCATGTCCAAAGCTTTTAAAATGAAGCTCCTATACTCTGATACAAATGGTAGTGACCCACTTGGTTAATGTGAACCCAATCTGCTGAGTAAAACAAAAAACATTAGGAACAGAATCCCACAGAGCACTAAGATATTTCTTGAGATGTCAATACACTGACCGAAAAGTGGTGTGCCAATTTGTGCAACATGATGGAGAATAACATGGCAAACAATGACACAAACAGAATAATTATCCAAGGGCAGGCAAACCAAATTCTCAATATTGGAACCAGCAACTTCGGGAGTGATATCAATGAGATCATTAGTACCAATCTCTAACATGATAATATCAGGCGCAATCTGTTCGACCATGTGAAGATCAAACAACCAAATGTTTGCAATGGTATGGCCGCCAAGACTGTAAATATAGCAAAGCTGTCCCTTGCATTTTGTTTTAGATGTTCTTGCTTTTTGTCCATGGCTTGGACTACTTGTTTGTTTGCACTGTCTTTCTCAAGTCTCAGTCCTGCTGCCTTGGTGGTTGAACAGGGGACAACTGGTCGTTGAACTTGATGTTTTCTTCATACTGATTTGTTTATCAGTTGCTATGACTTGTGCATACGTCGTGCTTGACTTCAAGTTTGCAATTAAATCCTAATACATCAAGGGTACAAAGTGGTTCCTCACAGGTCTGTCCTCTGTGTTTGTCCACATGATGACAACTGTTGACGAGCACTTTATGGGATGAATGCTGATATTCATGTAACTGCTGTAACTGCGGTTAATGAGGGAGCGGTGGACACGGATAGATTGAGGTTATGAAACACCCAATTACATACACAAGACAAATAATTTATATGCCACAAATTAATTTTGAACACCTAGATGGCTTGATAGTTACCTATTCCCTCTGAAAAAAGTTGTTTACATCAAAATAAACTATTGGCATCAATGAAGTCTGTGTAGAGGCAAAATCCTTAATGTTCATGCAAATAATTGAAAAAAATTGTTTTTCTCTGCAATGATTATACACTTATAATAAATGGTAGATTAACACAATATTTTTCTGGTGATGGAAGAATAACAGTTTAGAAAAGGCTCCATAATCAACCAGTGTGAAAATTATCGCATTTATTTTGCAAGTACATCTGAAGATCACATACAAAGGTTGGAAAATTACTGACTGTTTTTTTTTTTATCTTATTCAAAGATTGAAGAATTTCTTGTCTGCTTGTTACTTTTTGAAGATCAGATTTTTCTGGGATTTCTCTAAAAATGGCTGTTTGTAGTTGCCTAAGCTGTACCCCTTCTGAGGTCTTCTTTTGTTGTGGGGATGATAGGGATGGCGCAAATTTCTGTGGGTGCCATGCTTACCACCAGAACGTTGTTGGCAATGTTATTGACATCTTTGGCATCACAAATTTTGTTTGCCAAGTCAGTGACAAATAATAAGACAGATCAGTCACTAGGCGCATTGGCAATACTACATAGGGGGTTAACTTCTGCTTTTAGGGTTGGCTTAATCTGCTCCTGGTGGAGGCGGGACTGACAATTGGCCAACTGCATGTCTGATAAGATGAAGATGTTGATGCAATCACATCAACATTATGTTTTAAAGGGTCTTTTTTGTCCGCACTAGTTTGTGTGGATACCAGAGTGTGGCATGATTTTAATAATACCAAAGGTGGTCTTCTGTAAGACATGTTGAATGTTTCCAAACCTTATGTCAGCTTTCTAAATGAAATTTCTCAATTGGCTCCAGATGTCTGGATTAACCTTGCCCTTCATCATGCCTGAACAGTGTTCAGGTTTATGGTGCTTGCCAATGTTTAGCGTGTGGGTGGGTGGGTCACTGCAAATCTGTCTACTGGATGTCTTAAAGGCATTTGATTGGATTGATCATAATATTGTATTGGACAAGGTCGGATGGATGGACGGATGGAAGGATGGATGTTGAGCCTAGCACAGCTCTACATTTTCGTCATGTTTGTGTGGGATTTTGTCGCTTGAGGTCACTAATACAATTGCTAGGGATGCATGATTGCTTGTGACAGAGCAAATAAAACTGCAATACCATGAAAGAAATTGCCAAAAATCTTACTTACAGTTTCCAAAATCAGGAATATGGAAATTGTATTTTGAAACGGGAAGTTACTGTTTGATAATAAGTAACCATGTAGTAAATATACTATAAAGCGTACTTCAAATTGTTGAAAGAAAAGTGAGTGAAATTTGAATTTTTGTGGAGACAATGGTCCAGTGATAAACGTATATGAAATAAGACACAACCAGATTGTTATGTAAGGTAAGGCTAACTGCAAAGGAGTTCTCTGTTGAGTGAAGAAAGGATTTAATGAACAATTCTGAGCACATTCTCATAGCAATAGTAATAAGTGTGGTAAAAATGCTAGATATATCATCAACTTTATCACTGATAGAGGGAGTAACCTCACACTCGGCCATGAAGAAGAATCTGTCTGTCAACCTCCATAACTGACATGCTGGGAGGCAAGCACTTGACAGAATTAGAATGAAGCTCAAACTTTTCTGGGTCTGGTGTTTGTGATCCTACCCTGATGGTGAAAACACGTCTTAAAAGTTCTAGGGTTGGATGGCGAACCCTGAACAATTATACACACTGAATTTGGCTCCTTGGGAACCTGCAGACCCTGCCTCGCGCATGTCGAGGGGACTCTTACTTTGCCATTCTGTTATCTTTTCTTCTTGCTTTGATCATCATCAACTTAAGTCTTTGCCTGAATATAGGCATGAGTCTAAAGCTTCGCACATGTGGTTCATATCACTCCACTTCTCAGTTTCGTAGTGTGCCAGTGTTTTGAATCAGCTCTGTAGTATTATTGTCATCACTGACTTAAGTGGAGTAGTACACAACCCTTGCATTAGAATCAGAAAAGAGCTGCACCACCACATGCTCTTTGAAGACCCTATGGTGATTTCTCCCTGCAATCATGTGCTTGGTTTCTCCCTTTCTGCTTCTCGGCAAACTTGACACATGGTTTTGTGGGTGGCATAGCTTGCTTAGTACTTTCCCTGCTTTCACAGCAATAGCTGAGCCAACCCCAAGAACTATTCATCGATGCGGCCTCTTTCTCCAGCCCATATCATGTGACACAGACTTTCACTATTTCTTCCTCACCTGTCAGAAACTGCTGCAGTGTAAGATCAAAGTTCATGTTTGTTTTAATCTTGAAACAAACGTTTTTGAAGAGTGTACACTTTGTGACTTACAGTCAAAATTTTTAAACAACGGCTATGACATATTTTTAGTAAACTATTGTTAACATGTTAAAATGCTGCTTGGCTGGTACAGCCACCACACTGCCCTATGCATAATTCCACCGTAACAGCTCCTTGTATAATGTTGTCACATTATCCTTCAAATGATCGATGAGGCAGCAGATTGGGATTTCCAGATGTACCATTTGTACACAGCAGCCTCAATAATCATTGGTCCACTACATTCTCTATTATTTAACTTTAAATGCCAGCAGGTTACACTTACTACAGCCAGTACCATAGATGCCTCGTGTTTTACTGGAATGAGACCTTGAAAATATTTTTTACACATTAACCTCTTACAAGGCAATTGGTTTTCAATTGTGGAGAAAAATTACAAAAATGGAATTACTCAGTGTTGTATTTTAACAAATCATATCATTACCAGTTAAAACCGTTTTAACTAATGTTTGCATAACACTGTCAATTCCCCTGTTTAACTATAACACTGTTATTGTTAAGTAAAAATAATATAGTTCTTCAGTCACTATCTGGGACACAAAATTCCATCCAGTGTGAGCATTACCCAAGGTTTGAGGTCTAAGGAAAGACAGTTCTTGATTTCTAAGGCTCGGCAGTTACAGCCATAACACTGCTCTATGCATTATTCCACTGTAACCCCTCCTTGTGAAATGTTGTCACATTATCCTACAAATCGATGAGGCAGCAGATTGGGATTCCCAGATAGACAAATGTACCATTGGTACACAGCAACCTCAATAATCACTGGTCCACTGCATTCCCTGTTTGCATAACACTGTCAATTCCCCTGTTCAACCGTAACGTTGTTGTTAAGTATAACTGTTGTCTAGATACTTCTTCAATAATTATCCGGGACACCTAATTCCATCCAGTGTGAGCTTTACCCAAGGTTTGAAGTCCAAGAAAACACAGAGTTTTGATGTCTAAGGCTCGGCAGTTACAGCCATAACACTGCCCAATGCATAATTCCACCGTAACCGCTCCTTGTGAAATGTTGTCACATCATCCTTCAAATGATCGCTGAGGTAGCAGATTGGGATTCCCAGATGGCCACTTATACCAGTTGTACATGGCAGCCTCAATAAATCACTGGTCCACTACATTCCCTATTATTCAACTTTCAATGCTAGTGGTTAAACTTACTACAGCCAGTGTCATAGACTCCTCGAATTTCACTGGAATGAAACCTTGAGTGCAGTGTCAAGACTGCAGCTGGTTAAATGAGCAGTCCTGGAGCAAAAGCAGATTAAACTTTGTTGACTGAGTTGTCACCCATGTTAAAGTAAAGAAGAGAAGCGATAAGCTTGAGAGTTTGAATATTTTATACAGGATTAATTTCAACCTGTATTAACCAGAATTAAGGGCCACTCTTATGTGGTGATATCAACATCAAATTACATGTTATGTGCATTGTTTGTTGATATAAAGGAACTTCTAATGTTTATTTTTCATTTATTATAAAAAAAATCAGTAGCCATGTCAAAGGAAACTTCATAAATCATGAAACCAAACATATTGATTTACAAGACATGTCTGTAAATATGCTACCAAATTTGCTGTTTTGTTGTGAAACCTGTATCAAGCGAACGCTGGAACGTTTACCAGTGGTGGCTGCTTTATTCATGCTTCACTAATACAAATCTTATAATAATGAAACTACATGGATTAATTATCTCAAACAAATGGGTAGTCCATATTTAGACTGCAAACTAAGCATGATTTTCAATTACCTTAATCTTCCCGTTACCAGTTTGATTGTACTTTTTACACACAAAGCCATTGTTTCTAGTTGGTTTGTGGCACTGCAGTAGCCAGACGTCCTTTCACACTTTCGTCTTTTTCACCTTGTTTGCCATCATTTCTGGCGGCCCATCCTTCTTGTGAGGAGAGTGGTGTGCTTATACCAAGTAGGGCTTATAACCAAAATGATTTTTTTTTTGCCACCAGACTGGCTGATCGATAACTATAACTAAATGAGCAATAGTGTTATAAGCATGAATCTATGGAGCTTAAAACAGGGATTTAAGGGTTATCTGTCACCTTTGCATGAATCGCTAGCACATTGTGAGAAAACCTGGTTTACATATCATTTTCATGAAACAAAACAATCCTGATACTGTTTGATAATTGCAATGCCTCGGTTGCTGGAAAAATAATCATTAGAAAACCTTGCTTTGGCCAGATTTCTTATTATTTAATTCTAGTAAGATATGTATTAAAATTCATACTCAATTAAAGCACTTATCATCAATCATTAGTCCACTTGAGATATCTCAGTTTCTTAATATGTTCTTTCCCTAAACTTTTTCTACCGTGCCACCATTAGCTGTCTCTCAGTCATCTCCCATGTCTACCTTATGGTGTATATAATCACTTTTAAATGCCACAAAAGCACTAATAATCATCAGTTTGATTTAGATGCCTCAGGAAATTAACACAAATAATATTCTTGACCCTTATGCATGCCATAAGAGCAGATTCACATTGTTCACATAGCTATCAAACTATGATAGCAAACATTGCAAGTGAGCTAACCCACTTTCACATTGCTGGTGTTCTGTTGTTGAGGTTTTGTCATTGTCCCCAGTGAACTACTTGATGCACACAGAACCAACAAAGAAATGAGATACTGCTCCATGATGAAGACTACTGCAACAATGCTTCAATAATGTAATGTTGTTGCTTTTTAGAAGTAACTCCCTGAGAAAAGTTGGTCTCCTGGATTGATCCTCTTAAGCTATCAAAAGGCAACAAACTTCTGTGATTTCACCAGCAGGAGAAACAGATCAGTTGTTTGTCCCGATTTTCAATAATTTGGTCACATTTCTTTATCCTGAGATGTAGAGATTTCATTTTTGCAACCAACTTACTCATTTGCTTCTTTAGTGACCTCTTGAAGACCTCTCACCTGTCAGAGGTGTCATTAATATGGGAAACACAAGAAAGACGTCCACACTATTCTCAAGATTTATTCTTCTGAATTACAGTCACACAACCACTACAACTCCACTGTACAGCTCATTGCTACTCAACTCCTAAAAAATATAACCTATTGTTGTCTGGCACACATTGAGATAGACAATTCTCATTGGCTAAAAAACCTTATCGATTCAGACAATAAATTCGCCCCTGCACAGCTCATTATAAACGCTCTCATTTCAATAATTAATCGAAGATCATGCTGAAGTAAATAAAAAACCTAGTACTTTTTACTGTTTCCGACAATTGTTTTTTATGATCAATTTGATTGACAGCCTGGTCAGACATGATTTTACAAGCATGAAATTTGGTAGTTCAAGAACCATCGCAGATTAACTATCAATTGCTTTCTCTATGTATGCAAAACATCTGCTGTTATTTTAAATCCCATGTGAGAGGTTTTTATCCTGTCTAGTGACACCTGTATCAAGCAGACACGAACGTTTTCTGGTGATGGCTTCTTAATTCATGTTGACTAATAGAAATCTTATTATAATGAAAGTACATGTATTTATTATCTCGAACAAATGGATAGTCCATATTTAGAATGCAAACTAAGCACATTATTCAATTAACTTTATCTTCCAGTTACCAGTTTGACTGTACTTTTTTCGTACAGTTATTGTTTCCAGTTGGTTTGTGGCACTGCAGTAGCCAGGCTTCCTTTCACACTTTTGTCTTTTTCACCCTTCTCTCTCCTTTTTCCATCATTCCTGTCAGTCATTGTTTTCAATTAGTTTGTGGCACTGAAGTAGCCAGACTTCCTTTCACACTTTTGTCCTTTTCACCCTTGTCTCTCTTTTTTCCGTCATTTTTGTCAGCGAAATCTTCCCACGAGGAGTGGTGTGCTTATACCAAGTAGGGCTTATGTTAGGGCTTATAACCAAAACGATTTTTTTGGTACCAGACTGACTGATAGCCAACATTGCAAGTGAGCTAACCCAGTTTCAAATTGCTGGTGTTCTGTTGTTGAGGTTTGGCCATTGTCTCCAGTGAACCACCTGATGTACACAAAACCAACAAAGAAACAAGATACTGTGCCTTGATGAAAACTACTGCAATAACACTTTCCAAAGCTGCTCTGATGTAATGTCGTGGCTCTTTAGAAGTGATTCTTTTTTTTGTGTGTGTGATCAATTTGATTGACAGCCTGGTTGGACAACATTATTTTACCTCTCACCATCGAGAGGTAACCTGCGACAAAGGCGGGTAGCTCTAGAGAATTGAAATCAGAAACAGTCGACATACGTGGAACGAAATCTTGAGGCCAATCGATGCTTCTCTTCTTCGCTGGTTCCTTAACTGCAGTGGTATTTTCGGTGTTTGGCTGAGAGGGCATTGTTGTGCTTTGACGCAGCCGAAGGACCTCCAATTCGAGTGCTAGTTTCTCCTTCTGTAGTTTAACTAACTCTAACTCCTTGTCAAGAAGATCGTGTCGAGGCATGGTTTGTTGTCGTTCGGCAGAAGAGCATGTGGGTTCTTCTAAGTTCAACTGCGAGAGTTGTTCAAGAAACGAACGATGCGGAATGTCAAAATCCACCGCGGGAGAGGCTGCTGATTTGGCTTTAGCGGTGCGATGGCGGGTACCTGACATGCTAACTTAAAATTGAGATTGAGAGGAACGCTTGAGTTTGACTTTCACGGTCGAGAGGGCGATCTTCTCGGATGAGATCGATAAGAACACTAAACTAGCGAGCAACCTAGCTGACAGATGGGGTGATCTGAAATTGGAGAAGTCAGCGTGGCTTGGTAAATGTTTGCAAAATGATAATTACCAATCATCACCCAAGTAATCATTGTACCATTATTTTACAAGCATGAAATTTGGTGATAATAAATCTGCGATGGTTCTTGAACTAATTGCTTTTTATATGGTATGTAAAACATCTACTGTTTATTGTAAATCCTGCGTGAAAGGTCTATTTAGCTGCACTGGTAAATTTAATACATTTTCATCCTGTTAGCTGTAGCTGGTGTAAACAATGCATCACTGAGCTGTTTGGCGGGTTTGTCTTCTTCAGAGGCAGTGCCCAAAAGGTCTTCTACGGACAACCCAGCATCAGAGAGGAAATAGAGCTCAACATCTCTCGTGTTCAGCATTTCTGGGAGCCACGGTATTGTTACTGGCAAGGTCAGTTGCACTTTGTGCTGCACATGTTTGGGATGGCCATGCCTGGTGGCATGTCCAGTAGTTGTGGCATGTAACCTTTCATCCAGGTGGGCTTTAGAACCGTTAAGTGGCAGGTTCAAGTTCTGCAGGCAAAGATGTAGAATTTCTATGGATAGCTAGGCTATATTTTCTTTGACTGGTTTTGTAGGCTGATGTTGCAGGCGTCCCATGATGTGTGTTGAGAGGGTTTCTCAGAAAGGTTTTACCACAATTACAAGGCCCTATGAAAAGCATGTTCCTATTCTTGCCATGCCCTTTTATATGGAGGGATCGGATGGGCATGTTTGAAGCCCATTAACTCAATAGCAGGACTACCAGCTTGGTTTATCGAAAGAAAATAATATTCACTTTGGCATGGGTTATCCTGTAGAATTTACAAGTGATGGGAAACAAATAATTAACAACACAAGTCAGCATCAAAACATAATGAGTGTCCTTTGCGGTTATTATTGCCTTTATTTTCTGCATCAATGGTCACTCAAAGAAGATTATTATGATATCTTGAAGCCTCTAAGTTTAACAGATACAATGTTCAATGAGAAATTCATAAAAGAATATTTCAACTAAAAATGGAAACACATTGTATCAAAGATAAACGAAAAACTGGCTGCGTTGAGCCATCTGGTTATATGAAAGCAAAAAATGGAAAACCCATGTGGTTCTGTCATTGTGCTTCATGCGGCATTAAAAAGACAAGATTTGTAAAACAGTTAAACTAATGCGGTGCTCACAAGGTGGGGCTCCGGTGACTGGCTATGGAAGGCCTGACTATGCATGCATTACCGTGGTTAGGGAAAAAGGCTGTTGAAATGGGTCGTTATGGAGCAAGTGAATTGTTGAGAAATAAAAACACTCAGAAAAAAGCATAAGATTTCGCTCTTGACAAAGCAAAACCATTTCTTGCAAAGACAACTTCCGATATGATGAATCAATTAAGTCCTAAGATTAGACCTGATTGAAAATCTAAAATGGATACAAAGGATCTTGATGGAGCTGGCATTGATGTTCATAAATTAATTGGGAAGCTTCCAAAGCCGAAAAAAGGTTTCACTCTTCCAGGATATCATTATACAGGACCGTATAACCCACTAAATACACAATTGAGTTATGACCCAAACACTGGGGAGATTTTAGAAATTTATTAACAGCCTACAGGTAAAACAGATGCAGTTGCTATGCAACAAGTCTGCGCAAACAAACCAGACCCACGTAAATGTAAAAACAATGCCGATAAGAAAATGGTTACCACGTTGGATGCGATTCCATGGAAACAGACAGTGGGGCCATTTGTTAGCTCGAAATGTGATCAATACAAAAATAACTTGGACTTGGCTTTGCCGCCAGCTCCGCTGGATTAGGGGTTTCAGGTGCAAATGCCTCAAATTCAAAAAACGGCAGAAGGTTTTGAGTAATGATTGGGCTCGAAACCTAAGCGGAGAATTGCATAAACCAAGCAGACGGCACTTTCCAAAGAGGCGAGTTATTGCATATGGGATAGACAAGATATGGTCCGCAGATTTAGTCGAAATGGGTAAATTTTCGAAGTGGAACAAGTGATTTAAATATCTTTTAATGGTCATCGATGTTTTCTCAAAATATGGATGGATTCGACCATAAAAAGACAAGCGAGGACAATCAGTTGCTGATGCTTTTAAAGATATATTTAGCATGAAGCGACAACCGCAAATGATTTGGGTAGACCGCAGAAGTGAATTTTATAATTTTCATTTGAAGAATCTCCTGAAGAAGCATGACATAACTTTGTATTCCACTCATTAATGAGTAACAAGGATATGTTATTGAATGCTGGAACAGGACAATGAAACACAAACTCTGGAGGATTTTTACTGCTAATAATAACAGTGTATTTCGACAAACTAGAAAGGTTAGTAGATGAATATAATCACACCTATCATACACGCATTAGGATGACTCCCGCAGAGGCAAGTTTAATTAAAAATGAGAGAAAGCTTTTCGCTAATTTATATGGAGATTTAATTTATTCTTAACACGCCCCAGCAAAATTTAAAATCGGTGACAAAGTTCGAATATCTAAATTTAAACGAAAAATATTTGATAAAGGTTTTACCCCAAATTGGACAGAAAAAAATATTTATTGACGAAATATTGAACACAAAACCAGTTACATACTGATTAAATGATTTGCAAGGAGAACCAGTCAAAGGAAGCTTCTATGAACCAGAACTTCAAGAGAAAACTCAAGATGTATTTTGAATTGATAAAGTGATTAGTCGGGATAATAAGCAAAAACTCGCGCTTGTAAAATGGAAGGGTTATCCTGATAAATTGAATTCTTTAATCCCTTTGGGGCATTTGAAAAAGCTAGCGCATGGTTAATATACAAATATTTTTATTTTGCCTGAATATTTAAGTTGTATCCAGTGTGAAATTTTGCTGAGAGTTTAAATGATATGCTGCTTACGCGTAAGCCAAAAAGTTTCCCTTGTTCCAGTGTGAAATTGCTGAGAGTTTTAATGATATGCGGCTTAAGCCGAAAAGTTTCCCTTGTTCCAGTGTGGTATCATGAGGCATTCTTCCAGAAAATTGGTTCTTCTTCGCAGATTCCACGAATGACTTTCATGTTCACCATGCATGTTCGAATTGGTACAGCGCAATAACAAAGTCTTGGATATTCTTCCATCAGTTTGTGTAACGATATTAAAACATTGGCATAACTACTGGCAAAACCACACGACTCTCGAACGTGTTTAAATTTTTGCGGCAACAAATCTTTCTCCATCGCTCAGTAATTTTCCTTGTCTTGCAGCAAACGTTGTCGCCTTCTTGGCGGAAGAAATCTCTTCAGAAAGTTTTTTCACAAGTTGAATTAGCGCGTCTTCATTGGGTGCGATTTCATCCTCCAAACCTTCATAGGTTATCTGCAACTGTGTCATATTCATAGACTTCCTCAAAAGATCCTGAATCTTTTTCTTTCTTTCTTGTTTTGAGGTTGCCTGCTCTCCTGCATATTTTGTTTGAATATCTTTGAAGCATTTGTTGAGATTTGGTTTGATCTCTGGGTATTTTTCACCAAGGTTGTTTAACGTTTGGTGTACTTCTTGGAGCATGAATTCGTATGAACAATAAGCAAAAAATATTAGTAATTTTCCTTGTCTTGCAGCAAACGTTGTCGCCTTCTTCTTGGCGGAAGAAATCGCTTCAGAAAGTTTTTTCACAAGTTGAATTAGCGCGTCTTCATTGGGTGAGATTTCATCCTCCAAACCTTCATAGGTTATCTGTAACCGTGTCATATTCATAGACTTCCTCAAAAGATTAACCAAACGTTAAACAATAAGCAAAATGATAGGAACATTTCTGCTCTATACTAACACTAAAAGGGATGGAAGGAACCGGAAGTGAAGGAAAAAGAGAATTTTTAAGAAGCTATTTTTACTCATTCGCAAAGCGCAATGAGTTATAAAATGCCCTCCATTTTTCTTTTTTTGTGTCACGATTTTGCATGCAAATTTATGCACGCATATTTTACAGTGAAACGACCTCAACCGGGGCCACCCGAGGACTTTCAGCTAATGAGAGGCTGATCCTTAAACAAACAATTGGGCATGCGGACCTCACGGGAAACTGTTTCATTTTTTGATTGGTTAATTTTCAATTTTAAGCGTTTTCTTTATGGCTAAATTGCAAAAGCTATTGATTTTACGTCTACAACAAGAAATTATTTTAGATCTGGATCTAAAAAATTCAGTTGCAAAACAAAAAGAGAAACAAGTATCCCGTTATTGGAAGCGCTTGCATATCGGAAAAAATCATCCTGGTAAGCAGCTGAGATGTTTTTATGTCAACAAGACAGGTGTTCATATTTGGGTTTTTGGCTATACGGGATTTTTCAACATGTTGTTGATGTATGAAATTCGTAACTTCTCGTTCGAAATAAAAAGGGTGCCAAAACATTGTGAATGTATATGAAGTCGTGATTGTTTTGACATGCGCTGAAGTGTGTTCTCTCACCTGACAAAACAAACCTAACCAGTAAAAAAAAGATAGCGTGCAGTTTCCCTCGAAGTCTAATGAATTATGTTCCACCAAAATTTTGTTTAGTGTTTTGTCATTAGAGTGAAAGAGACAGCATTTCAACTCAAATATTTTTATTAGTCAACTCGGTAGTCCGCACTGTCTGAAATTGTTTTCATGTTAGGTAGTACTGAGATTTACAACATCTTGTGTAATCCATTATAGCGAGTCTACAGCGACAATTTCAACTTTAACGTAACTAAAATGACTTGTATTTTTCATTACAAACATCCATGCTGATGTATAAAAGCTTATAAACAACTTGATCAGATCACTTTAGTCAAAGCCACGAGGTTTTCAGTCTACGCTATATTGACATATCTAAGTTGACGAAAAAATGTCAACATATTCGCCCACTTATATCTTTCAACAATGTAAGACAGTTCCCAATCTGATGCTTCACTTTGGGGGATTTTGTTGCTTAAGTAATGATCAGCATAAGAAGGATAGCGTTGAACGGCAATGGAATGTCAAGCACGATGGAATGTCAAGTTTTTTCATTGTTACAACTAGTGATCTCATTGGCCTAGACTGAAAAACCGCTAAAAAGTTAAGGTTCAAGGTGCATTTTGTCTAATTTTTTTAAGGTTTCAAGTAATTTGAGACCTAATCGCACAACAGACAATTTTTAAAAGATATTGTATTTGGGGAACTGCATCAAAGAAGCAAAATTATTATCTATTGTCTTCTGCTATTCTGATTGGTTAAGCACGAACATTTCCTAAAATTTATTTGATGCAAATGGATTTTCTTTATTTTTATAATGAAATATAATTATTAACCATCAGCTCCTCCTCTATTCTTGAAATCAAAGATATTCTATGTGGGAGCCAATGCCGCAGAACAATGAAGTTTGCTATCGTTCTTATGTGGAACATTACTTAAAGCCTTTTTAAGGATCACGAGGTCCTTTTCGAGGGCACTTCTGTCCACATATTTGATGTGGTTCTGCCTGTTCAGTCACGGCCTCATCACGCCAGAAAAGCTGCTAGTGGCCCTCTCCCTAGCCGCTTTAAAAACATCAAAATCACTTTTAGCCTTCTCCTGCTTTTTCTCCATCTCTTTCACTACTTTTTTTAGGTCTTGGATTTCGGCCTGGAGTTCCAGATGCTTGTCTCGATTCTGACAAAACTCAACTCCCTTATATGCAGTGTTTTTACATTTATTCTTCTGATGGCCAGAAAGATGACAAACTGAACATAGTTGGCACTTTAAATTGTGCAGCCAGTAAATCGTTGTCTTGTTTGAGATCTTCCCTTCTGTTTAGATATGAACCTGGGGTGGAGATTTTTGGTTCTGCAGCTACTTCTCCAGACGACTTACAACCGAGAAGGGTATTGTTGAACAACCTGACACTTGACTTTTGCACATCCATTCCACTAGGGCTAGTGAATCATGAACGATTGATTGAACGATGCTTGTCTGGGAACATGTACAGGGAAAAGCTCTTGTGGTGACTTCTCTTGGCCCCTAACCTTTTCCATCTCACTCACTCACATTTTGTCTCAAATGTCTTTTTTCATTAAAAAAAAAGAAAAAAGAAAGAAAAAAGTTATTCAATGTTCCCACCATGATCAAACTCTGGAGCAGAAGTGCTGGTTGTAGGTCGGCAAAACAGTCCCTGATCGATTGTATCGCAATGTCACAAAAATCCGTTGGGTTACATTTTAATATTTCAACAGTGTCCAGTTCTCTCCTATTTTTAAACCATGCGTATTTGTGTCAACATGTCTTTTAATTCGCTGTTTGCAAAAAAAAGATTGGTTTCAGTTTCAACTTTTACAAATCATAGTGAAACTTGACACATTTAAAAAACAACATTAACCATGCTGTACCGTTTTCCTTAGCTAAAACATCCATTTAAAGTCCTCCTGAGTTCAAAGCCTTGTGCAATGGTCAGCGAAATTACCAAGAAAAGTTTACATCCGAGGTTACGGAAGGAGTGAAAATTTGCATATTTGTCCCGTCTGGTATAACTCTTTCATTATACTTTGCATATTCATGAATTAAAAAAGTTCTGCTGCCATCATAATTGTGACGTCACAACAACAGTTGGTACCATTCCAGTAGCAATTTTCTTGGCAATTAAGACCAGGTCATATGTCTGCAGCTGCACAGTTGCGACCTCTCCCACATGATACTTGTCATCAATTTCCCGGCTTTTCCTCAAATATCCCAGCAAATCTCCATAAGCCATGTACTCCATGACAAGAATTGGTTGAGCTGGAAGCACCAATAAATCATTTTAAATATATTTGCAAGTATGTTTAGTCAAAACCTGATTACCAAACGAGAGCGATCGTTTACTTCAAGAACTGTGACTTGTGATTGGACCCAAGTCTATATTTCCATGAATGATACTACAGGTCCGCTTTCTCCTCAGAGACGTCAAGTCAAACATTAAACTCAGTGCATCCCAAATTCTTTCCAATAACTGAAAATAGATTGGATCCTACACACTTAAGGTGGTCTTATACAAAAAAGTGAGCATTTTTATGTACTGACTTTGCCAAAAATTGTTATCAAAATAAAGATCATGAAAAGTTAACCATAAAAACACTTTATTTTGGTCGTGTCCTATTAGTTAATGATTAACTGAGCCTCCCAGGGTGATAAAATGGCCTCAATTATAAACATGATAACTAAGTCACTGGTAGCCAGAGAAACATGAAATTAGTTTTGTATTACTCCTAGATAATAAAGCTAGGAGCTGTACCTAAAAAACATGAATTTTTTACATTTGAAGGTGTTTTAGGGAATGCCTTTTACTGGCAAAGGGAATTTAAAGGGTGTGTCTGTGGCCCTTTTTAATGTACTAGTGGTGCAATTTGCCAACCTAGAGATTTTATAGGTACAGCTCCTAGTGTGGCATACAAACAAGTTCCGTTGAAAATTTCATGTTAAAAGCTCAATTACTTTTTGAGATATCATGTTTGAAATGGCCGCAACTTGCAAAATTCTACAATTTGAGAAAAACAACTTTGAAGTTTGCATAACAGGTTGCTTGTGAGCTACTTTCAGATAAGTGACTGTTAAGGTCTTGAATTTCCATTAAAACAAACTGCAATATCATTCAGTTAGTTAGAATGCTCCAGTTGCATATGTGACCCCTTCATTCTCCTGTGCAGCATCTCCTTTTCGTTTGCGTTAAGCTCTAAGAATCTTGAGCCTTTTCTTGGCCTCATAGTTGCCTTTCATTGCTGTAAGATTGTCTGCTTCTCTGACATCTCTGTCTGAACCTCACCAGGTTCTATTCCAGCTTCTGAGAGAATGTTTACTGAAGCCTGGCCTCTAATATTGAAATGAGCTACTGCATGGTATACTCCCAGCTGCATAGCTTCAGAGCCAATAAACACATCTTTTGGCACACACTCCCAAATCATACCATTTAGGGACTCATTTTGATTCTGCTTCTTGCCATCTAAACATTTTTCAAGCAGAGTAGTCACTGAGTCTCTTATACACAGGTTTAACTTCAGCAATGACCTGGTCTGGTAAACGTGGTCCAGGTTTGTACAAAGATGTCCGGTTTGCCAGGTCCCTGTTAAACCGACACCAGCTGTCAGATCCTTCAGGACAATGAGAGTGGAGATTTCTCTCAGAGGAGGCACAATGAAAGAGACTGACATGGATAGCCTTCATTCATCTTGTTCAGGTCTCCAACATTGCTTTGGATGGCTATGCCATAATATTTTTTAAGTCGGTCTATCACGGCATCTGTTAGTCTTCCCCTTCCACTCAAACCCTTTTTCTTCTTTTTCAGTTTCCGCAAAGCAGTCCCCGCCCGTTTCTGTGCGTGTCCAACACACTCTTTCTTGACAACAGTTATACCTTTGTCTCTATAAGTGTTACTAACCCCTTACTATCACCATCCCCAAAGTACTTGGTGTAGCGAAGTTTATGTTTTTCCTCACTGCGCTCAAAAATCCACTTAATACCCCTGTCTCCATTGCTGGTGCTTAGCCCCGGCAATTGGCTTTGCATTTTACCTGATGTTCAGCTTGCCACAAACGCTTTTCATCTGAATCTTCTTGGTTCTCATGCCTTTGGCATCCATGGCAAACCTTACTGAGAACCTCAACATGAAGGCATTTTCCGGTGTCCATTGACAGTACTGTGACACATCCATTCATTGAGGAATGTCCTCTTTGCCATGTACCATCACATGACACACCACAGTTAGTGTATTCATCACTACTACCAGTAAGCTGATGGACCTCTCTTGCAGCAGTTTGCATAGTATCTTCTGCCACCTTGGCGGCTTTCATTAGAAACATGTCTGTGATATGCATTTGGTGTGGTTGGGGGAGGCATGTTCATCACAGCACAAAACCCTTTTGGCAGAGCTTGCTCCTCTACCAATTGTTCGCATTCCGTAAACTAGCCTTTGGTGTACGTCAAAAAACTTTTTTCTTTGATGTGTAGAAGGAATGGCTCCATTCACAAAAAGCGCAGAAAAATTGTAGACAAGGAGCATGGCCTTTCCTCTTGAAGGAAAGTTCTCAATGTCATGCTGCATTTCCTACAGTCCTTACAGCACATCAATTCATTAGCAGATGCTAATTCTTTCATATCGATGACAACTTTTCAGGCAACTTTTCACTAAATTCCCTTACTTTTGCTCCCTTTTCTTTGGTGCTCGGCCACAGCTTTTTTGACGATGCGGAAAGAGGTTGGTCTGATCCAGACAGTTTCACATGTGCACCATCATCTAGTTTGACTTCGGAAGATTTCAGTGCGTATTTCAGAGACTTTTCATTTTGCTGAGAGAACTGATTCCCTTGAAACTCTCGTTTTTGAGATCTTCCAGCAGATCGCGGCATTTCAAACGGAAGTAATGAGGAGAACACAAGTAACTTAGCTTAAAAACAGTTATTGATCACAATGAAACAAAATGGCCGCATGCAAGATTGTTTACATGAGAATACTATCTGATAATGTCAGCGGTTAAACCAGTGTTACAAACTGTGGTTAGGCTTGGAGGAGTAGGTGGGGGAATTTGTCCTTCATCTTCAGTTGGCTGTAAAGAACCGTTGCTAAGGCCTTGCTAGGGTAAAAAATTATGACAAGGATGGGAAATTGTCGAATTTATCTTTAATAGGGGAAAACTGTTCAAAACAAAAGATAAGGGTTTAAAGTTTAGGATTGTCCACTTTTCCAAATCTGACATTTTGCAACCAAAAATCTACTTTTTTTGTATAAGACCACCTTAAGGAAAAGACCTAACCCTAACCCTACAATGAGGGGGTGGGGCGGGGGTGTGGGTGGGATGTATTCCCCTTAAGGTTTTTCTCAGACTTTTTGCAAAGCATTTATTCTTAGCACATGTTTTCTTCAGTAGCTGTTTGGTTATCCTTGAGACACATTTTGGTCAGTAAAGTTTGAAGAGAAATGGTTGCTATGGTATCAAGAGTTCATAAGTAGCATGCGGTCCAGCCATTTTTGAATAAAATTGTGTTTTTCACCTTTTTCAGTAAAAAAAGTATAAAACGCTACCAAACGCAGCACATGGTTTAATTATCATATTTTACAACTCTAGGGGAAAATATTTTTAATTTCTGCATTTTTTTGATAAATTTTAATTTTTAGTAAAACCCAGGATGGCCGTCATCTTGGCCCCCATATTGGATGACGTCACAGATCACTAGCAGTATCATAACTTGTTATTTGCTGCTGTTCGAAGAATTGCCATGTACCCTTTGAGAAATTCTGTGGTTTTCATAATGTTCGTTTAGTCTTTGGAGGATAATTAATCATCGTGTGAGCACTCATTGTTTGGATTTGGATTTTTTTTACTTTTTGTGGGGTTCTTTTTCCTTGAGCCACATTCGTTTTGCTTGCTGGAGTCTTCACTGTCAAAATCACTCTGTTGGGAACTTATACATTTTTTCTTGTACTCCTTTATGAGAGCTTGCTTTCCATTCTCACAAAAGTCAGCATTCCTTTTTGCGCAGGTTTGTTTTCTTCTTTCTCTGGAGCCAAGGGCATTCATTTGATGTTCTGTCTTAATTACCGTTATTGGACTGTCCCAGTTAGTTTGATTTGCCTAGAACAATGCTGTGTGCTGTGTCATTGTTCTTTTCCACACCTGCAGATAAATGAAAATAAAGTATAACAGAAATTAACTATTGAATGCCATATTCCTCAAATTAGCACCCAGGGCACTTATTTCAAATTTTCTATTTTGTTTTCTATTTATGTTGAGTTGATAGATTTGTAGCAACTGAAAATAAATGGTTGCTTACTTTTGAACCATAAATTACATTCAATTTGCCAGTGAGTGTTACCTTACCCACTGAATTACTGCTTTACATTCTTGAACTTGTTAAGTGTGTCTTACAGATGATAGGCTGCTGCATGCATGTAAGGTGTGACATTTCTGTTCCCATATCTTTTGCAGTGGTTTGCCAGGATAAGGAACAATGTTATCCATTGGTATCTGTGATTAAATATATCAGCATTTTTAGTCTTAATTAATGAGTTTCGGTTCCCTGTTTCTAGAACATGGAAGCTGTGCTTGTTGCATAAACATGGTGATTATTCAACAAATCTGTTATGATCAGACTTTTGTATTTACAATTTTTAATGGGAGGTTTCAACAAGAGATGAAATTATCACCAGGCTGATTAACAAAATTTGTATCCACTGTATGTCACATGGGGCAGTCCCTTCCAATATCACCGCAAGCTGGCAAAAAGCACCAGTTCCATTGTTTTTAAAACCAAACCCATTTATTAAAAACTACACTTCACATGTTATCTAAAACACGGCAAAGGAGAATAATACCGGTTTGAACAATTTGAAAACAGTGACTAAATTAAATCACAGCATGCTTTTTCAAGAAACTTACCTTTAAACCATGATTCTATGTTAATTGGGCTCATTGAAGAAATGCAGTTGAATTAAATATCTGAAAAATGCTGCAATTAATATGTTAATTTATTAGAATAATAGAAATTCTTTATTTAATAATATACTAAATTTATACAAAGCTGACTATTCAGCTTATTTGCAAAGTCATTTTGCTCACCATCCATATCATTACAACTGTCTCTTGTGTCTGCATGGATGGCATCAGCACAATCACTCAGTTTCGCTGGAAGGGTGCAAAGCAACTTATTTTTCTTATCACCCACAAGGGATGTCCAGGATGTCCAGCCAATTTTCCCTTTACCTTTTCCATCCCCATCCTTTTTCTCCCAAACACTAAAAGCAATCCCACAACTGTGAATGAGCCAAGTTTCTGCAAGTGTGTTCCTTTTGGTTCCCACCCTCTTCCTGAAATCATCTTTTTCATCCCATTCCATGCCATCTTCTAAAAGGTTCGATAGCAGAACATCTGTGAAGCTCAGGAGAAGGTGAAGTTCGTCCAGGACTATGTAGTCAAGTGGGATGTTGAGTAATGGTGATTCCACACAGCAGTACTTGTTTGTTGTGGAATACCTGTTGACATGACCCAAAGTAAGTGACATAGGAGGCTTGCTGTAAGTGTTGTGAGGCTTTCTCATATCCCACCTGCCAAACATTAATGTGATGTTCACGTATTTGACAGATAATTTTTAATTGGATACATGTACCTGTTGTAGGCATCAATAAAATGACTTTATACCTTGTAGTCACCACCAAGGAAAATCTCAACAGGAATGTTATGGCCAGGGCTTATTTCAACTTGGGCATCATCGATGGCTTGATTGATTTCATCCCAGTAATTCCTGAAACCTGTCTTAAGTGTTTCATAGCACTCAGAGCAATGCATCACTGCAATGGTATTTGTTCCTAAAACATAGTGAAGCTAGTATAAGAATATGCTATTGTTTATGAGAATTTCCATAAGGGGATATTGTGAGGAAAAAGAAGAAAGAACCAGAATAATACAATCAGACTCACTGATGCTATTAAGGGTTAAAAAGGTGCAAAGGATACTACTTCGCATCAGTCATAGTTACTTTTGGCAGACAGTATGTCCTCAGTTTCAGCTAAAAGGTAGTAACTTAGGATAACATAATTTGTAAGCTGTGTCATACGTGCTCCATCCCCACTGTTTTTCACTTTAACTGTTTTATCAGTCAATTTACCATCTTCAGCCTAAAAAGGGAATGATTATGGGAGTGATTATTTCAATGGTATTCTTGTTTATTAATTATTAATCTGAAAATTTGATAAAATATATCAGTAGATTTGCCAGTGGTTTTAAGTGTGGTTTCTACACTGCTTGATTAGATAGGATCTTGGCATGCCATCAACCACCATGCTGAGCTCATGGATGAAAGCATCTCCCACTGAAAATTTATCCATTAAAAATAACAAAGTTTCACTTTTGGTTCTGTCATTGTCTGTCAGGCTAAGATATTTTTTTCTTTGTTGGCTAGCTGATCTTGAGATCGAGGGCATGACACCAGTGGTGCTCTTGTAGGAGTACTGGCTACAAGCGTAGTTGGTGTTGATCCCTGGGTCTCTTGAGTTATGATGGGAGTGTCAGTACTTGAAGTAGGGATTGCATCTTGTGAGGGAGGGGTTGCAGGTGGTGTGACAGGCTGGCTTGTTGTAGTTAATTTCCCTTGCACTTGCCATCCTTGCTCTGGGGAAAATTGTTTACCTGTGCTGTCATGCAATAGTAGACTGTCAAGTTCTAACCCAAACTGTTCAATAAACCACAAAGCTTTCTGTGCTCTTGTGGTCAAAGTGTCAAGTCTTCTTTTTTGTTGTATTTTTGAAAGATCCGATAATTTTTTTTCATGCTGGTTGCGTTACAATTATCAACTTCTTCTTTCTCTAAATTTCTAATATATTTTTTCATTTCTTCATTTTCTGCCTTGCACATTTCGATCTTCTTTTCCAGAGTCTGTTCAGTAGAAGAAAGTTCCTTCTGAAACTCTTCAAATAGTTTTTCCTTTTCCTCTTCCAAATTCTGGTCATTTGCCTTCCACTCTTCATTTTCAGTATTTAGGCTGTTGATTTGTGTTTGCATGTCCAATATCTTTACCCTTTCTGGTTAACTTTTTTACATTGTACTCACCAGCAATGCCATTTCAGTCTTTTTTTCATCTTTTCAGATTCTGGGTTTATTTTGATGGCCTCGTCAGGAATCATCAGGTTTAGCAGATCTATTTTGTTTGCTTGGCCTTCAAAGCATGGCCAAATGATATAAGACATGGTTGGCTGAGATGGCCTTTTTGGCGACACAATTCAGCTGGTTTGAAGGCATTCCTCCATTTATCAAGAGATCAATTTCTTCTAGAGTTGAAGAAGTCTCTGACATTGTTATACTGTCTCTAGAACAGAGTAAAAAAATTATAGGCTCTTGCCCTTGAATTGCATGCTTTCCCCCCACCGTTACACCATTTTTGTATTTTGTGGTTTTAAAGGCCCAGGTTAACTTGGTTGCAATAATTGAGAGCTACTTTCAAGCCTGGGAACCAAAAGTAGTGGCTGCAAAGCCTGTTTGAAAAGAAATAAGATGATCAATAACAACGACAAGAGCTTTGAGGTAAACCTTTGTTCACCAGATTTTCTACTTCGCATCACACTTTCAGGTGGCAGAACCTGCAAATACGAGCGAGGTAAAGTCTTAAAAAATGTGATGGATATTTGTCTTTGAGAAATATTGTTAGTTGTGCCTTAAAGAACATCGATTTGAGATGGGAAAGCAGATGTAACTTTTTGGATATGATTTAGTTTCCTGGAAAACCAGGATCGGGATTGGGGATCATCGATAAAAAAAATTTTAAAATAATAAAAAATATGTAAATAAACATAAAATAAAATAAAAATATACATATCGTGACTCACATACAGGACAATTTTACACATTAAAAACTGAATTCAATTTCCACCCAAAATGGCCCGTATGCAGTGCTAAATGTTGCATCTGTGTTCTAATAACAAGCCAAAAGGTTGTGTTTCGAGATACGTGTGACCTTGGCAAGATTGCGCCAAGATTTTGAGCTTTGCACTGCGACAGGTATACTACTGGTATACGTTGGATCACATGAATGATCTTCAGCTTAAACAAGTGAAGATACAATGTAGATCACAGCTAAAAACTATGTGGAGCATACTGTCGATGAATTTGAGCTGAATATCTCTCTGTTTGCTCTAGCACATACATGTAAATAAACCACACCGGAGTCTCATTGTTCACTCCGACTAGGTTTTTTCCATGTCAAGTTGACTTCTGAGTTTCATTTTATATTTTTTATTACGACTGGTCAGATTATTTTCATTTGTGTTTTTCGTTGGAAAATGAAGCACTTTATCCCAGTGATACTGATCACAATAGCGAGTGGATTGGATGTGACTATCAGCTGTTCAGCAAAAACCATGGGTGTCTCAATTCTTTAATTGCAGTTTTGCAACCATGGCAGCGAGGAAATAAAATATGTAAGTTGCTTTCCTATACACATCGTTTGGACAATATAAAGATTGTTGTATTAAAGTTTGTGTTCCGTTGAACTTAAAATGAATGAGCGACAACATGAACTGCGCGTGAAAATAACTTCTGACAGCTGTCCGCCTGCTGACTGCGGTGTTGTTACAATGTATACAATCCGCAAAGGGATGGATCATTATATTTTAGGCAGGAGGAAGGGCTGGCTGGGCAATTTCCTTTTTTCGTGACTAAACACTTTGTATGAATTTTATTTCACTAGCTTGCGATATATTTCTTTGCTTTGTGCTGCTATGCGGGATTTTATTTTTTTCCTACATGTAAATATATAGCAATTTTTTGATCTGACATCGTTTCCGAAATGTTGCAAAGTGGTTCATATAACATTCTAACTTAAAATATATATATTTAGAAAACAATATGTGAAAAAGCAAACTCTTACTTCCTCTTGTGATGTTTTCATGGGATTTATTTTGGTCACTTTGACCATTCTCTTGTTTAGGGGGTATCCTTGCGTTGCTATTGTCCGTCATTAATGATTTGGGTAGTATGCGAAGTACGCTTTGAACGTTTCACGAGAGCCTCAAAAACCACTTTTGCAATTCGCAAAATGAGCAATTGCTGATGAGGGCCCATTATTTAAACGTCACAATTGAAGGGTATTCCAATTTGCAATTAGCGCCCTGTCAATCAAGTTCCATTACATATTAAGAATTGCAACTTCCGGTAGACGCGGTTGTCGCAAGAAACTTGTAAGAAGAGAAGGCTTTATTGTAATGGCTTTGAAAATTATCATTCTGTATCTTCTTTGGTGCTTTTAGTTTTCTGTTCAGCCGTTTTAACTGTTATTTGATGGCGCGTTTTGTTGCTATTATACGTTTTGGGGGGTTGGGCCGGCTTCCTTCGTGTGTAAAATCATGTTATCAATTTGGATAGGTGGCTTGGTACCAACGCCATATCACTCGATGTTGGAACAAAAACAGAAGCGGCCATTAAAAAATTAAAGATCCAATAATGATTACAACAAAGGATAATTTGGATAAATTAAAAAGTGAAAAAATACAATTAAAATAACTCGGAAATTGAAATGATAAACAGCGAAATAAATACTCCTATCTTGACCGCTTTTGCTTCTACATCGAACAATTGATCACAGCACCCTATAATTGAGAGGATGTGACTCAGGTTTGTTTACACTTTGGTACACCAATATGGCGGCATAGCAACAGTTGTCAAGATTTTTGTCAGGTGTGCAAACGATCTATACGTAGAGGTGGAGTTACATTTTTCGTCCCTGAGGATTTACGAAACCATTAAACAATATGGTAGGATTATCAACCACATATAAGTATTTTTCACGTGATGTCAATAGCAAGAACAGTCAAACCTGGCGTAAACGACCATCCAAAATACCCAAATTAAACGAGGCTTACCTGCAAGGTGAAGTTTGATTGGGATTGTGTGAGTCATTGGTCGGCGGGACGCACTGAGTATTTTGACTGTAAGTTTACAAAAACTATAAAAAATTATATAATAAAATAAAAGAATCACATGCAAACGATCAAAATTATGCTGTTCGATGTTAGATTTCCTTTCACACTTTCACATACCTGGTTCTTCATAGGACTCCTTCTCTCGTCAAGGCATCCTCTAGTATTCTAGATGAACACGGAAAGCACAAAAAACATTGATCATTTGTTTCTGGATCATTGCAATGTTTTTTTATCCACCATTTTTATCAGCCTGGAACCCTTCTCGTAAGCCCTTGTTGTGAACGACTATGTTTGCCTTTTCCAAAAGGCTGGAAAGCTCTTCTTTAGAAAAAGTGGCTCTCAAGTGGCCCAAGGTTTCCACTGCTGGATGGGGTACTTGTACCAGACACCTGCACTGATGAGGAAGATGAAGCACTGGAAGAGGCACTTGCAGTTACCAAACTCTGTCACACAATATGCTCCCCCACCCAAATCAATCAACTTGTAATGGGAGAGAATTATTTCTGCTTCATGCCATATTTGATTTAAAAATCCTGCTGCGATACTGGTAACCCCACAGTCTTCGACCGAAATTGACAGTTTCATCGTGGGTTCAACTTCGCGATTTGAGGGTGAACTCGCAGTAACCTAAAGGACCTTTTTTACATGTTGTCGTTGCTGCTCAGGTGTCTTCTGTGACCAAGCCAGGGGGCTAACTGAAGATGCTTGAAATTCCGGGGCCAATCTGTATTCACCCATGTTGTAGATGGCCTTAACGTATTCCTGCTCTTGTTGTTTCACCACTTCGGACTCCAGAACTTCATGAATGGTAGCCTGATCAGTCACTTGATTCTCCACAACTTCTTTGATAACGTTGTTTAGGGATTCTGTTCGTTGACTGTCCCACTTGTTTGGGGGATTTCCAAGGCCGGCAGCAGTTTTTACTGGTTTCAACATGCAAAGTTTTAACGTTTGCTTCATGGATCTGTGTCGAACTTTCATTGTTACCATCCATTCTTTAAATTGCTCGGGCCAATGATCCCCTTTGTCCACGTACAGTTCTTCAAATTCTGTTTCATTCTCACAATCGACCAGACCTTTGACACACCTTGCACCAAACTCACTTCCCAATATCTCACACTGAATCTTTTTTCTTTTATTTTTGGAGACACTTAGGTCTTTTAGTTTTGCCATAATGTCCCCCTTGGCACGTTCAAAGCAGCGCAGGTGAATGTTTTGAGTAGCAGAACCTTCGTCGAGAGGGTACACGCTCTCAAAGCCACTTCCCTTCCCGGATAAATGTTCCTGCCTGTTATATATTTTTTTTATAATTTTAACAAAATGGATATACACTTAGCTTGAGAGCTAGTTTACAGGTATTCCACCTAATAACTAATTAAAACCTAACAACTAAACAACACTAATATCACAATACATCAGATAAAACCACAGATTAAATACTAATTAAAACTATTATTACAATATTACCGCCACAGTCAAAATGCTTATTAAAAAGAGAACAATTTGTTGATGTCAGGAGACTTTGCTGGGCCGGTGCTCTGGGATTTTTTCCTGCTTTCAACTTTTTGAAGTTGATTGTACACTTGCTGCCTATCTCTGGGAATGTCAGACAGGGAAGATATAGAAACTACATCTGTCTTGTTTTGAATATGGCTAATAATTTTCTTAGCCCTGATCTTGTCGCCCATTTCTCCTACTTTCTCAAGCACACTTGGTTTCATTCTTACTTGGGTTTCCTGACGAGTGATTATTGCTGTCTTGTGGCTTAGAAAAGAGCAGCTTCGCTTCAGCAGGGGTCATGTTGATAGTATATTGTACAATGGCAAATTGTTAAAATTTCCCTTTGTGCTCAACTTTAGCTATCATACGGTAAAAGTTTTTATCATTTCTTGGACAACTATACTGTCTTCTAATGAGAAAGTTGTTGTAGGCGGTGGTTGGGAGGTTACTTCCGCTTTCTGTGTCAAGCTTGCCGGTCCTAATAATAACACTGACTTTCCCCTGATCATCAAGCAATACCTGGTAGTCTGTAGACTGGGTAGCCATTTATGTCTCCTGTAAATAATACCGGATTAAATGTTAAGCAGCCTTTGGGAAATTAGCTACTAAAGAAGGAACTGACAACAAGTCTGATAACACCCTGGCTTTGAGTGCAGGGACCAAGGCTAATATGATTCGCTGATCCTCCAGTTGAACGATATTTGCACATTTTTCTTTCTTTCCTTTGGCATTGTTCAACTGAACATGTCTTTCCAGAGACACTGGTTATAGTCGTGTCAAAAATATTTCACACTTACTGTTATGTTTGAATGGACTGAAGTACAGCTGATGGTCGTCAGAATAACTGTCATCCAAAAGTTCTCTCTTCCGAGACAAGCATACATCTACTATTTTAACTAGGAAATACGCTAGAGAGAAAGAGGGAGGCCGCACGTTTTCTGTCACAACTTCGAGATGTTGGAATCACCTCCCCATTAAGCTATGCACTTCTCAATCTGTAACTTTTTTAAGAATGCTTTGTATAAACATTTTAGATTAAGTCAGCTTAGGGATAAAAATTTTACCTCTTTTAGATAATTTAATTCTAGAATGCACGATATAATTATGAATTGTACTTTGTAGTTTTTAATTAGGTTTTAATTAAATTCTTTATTTGTAACAGATATCTTAATATAGTATTGTAACGTTGTTTATTGAGGGCCACGAGTTTGTTAGTTTTTTAACTATTAAGTGTCACCCTCGTTAAATAAAGTTTGATTGATTGATTGATTGATTGAACTGCAAAGAAAATTATACCATAAAGCGATCAAAGCTTATTGAAATTTTGTTTGATGGCACTTGGTATTTCTCATTCCCCTCATTGAAGAAAAAGGGCTGTTTAAAATGGAGGAACACTGAAAGATATGTTGATTTGGCAACAATTTGCCTTATTGTAGATCCTTTTTTTTCTCTAGAGGGTCTAGTATAGTGCAATGAGGGCATATCCTGAAGAGGATGACATAAAAGAAATAACATTCATCACATCACAGAGGGTATAAATGTAATGGTATTCGACACCCCAAAAGAATTGCTTCAATGCAGGATGGAGGTGAACGTAGAAATTGTTGATAAAAGGATTTCCACAAAATGCCTTTAGGTGGATTAAATGTGCATATCAGTCATTGAAATTATTTTGTACTACAACTGCTATCACTAAATCAACTTAGCTAAGCTAGTAAAATGCGCCGATACAGATTCACATTCAAAATCACTGGAGCTCAAAGAAACTTGTACTGGCATGAGCTCCTTGGCGTC
This sequence comes from Cladopsammia gracilis, assembly GCA_022457155.1. NCBI lineage: Eukaryota > Metazoa > Cnidaria > Anthozoa > Scleractinia > Dendrophylliidae > Cladopsammia > Cladopsammia gracilis. The sequence continues at coordinate 1,009,794 of JAJGOT010000072.1, read as the reverse complement.
GCTGTTGTTCTCATAAAATAAATAAAATAGGATAATTGAAGAGCGCATGCAAACTATGTTCAGCCACCTTAATGACTGGCGAAATTTTTTCTCAAATACCTGACAGCCCTCTCTGCGTTATGAACGAGTCCCTTAAGCTTCTGCCTTTCAAGTCTTTTCAGTCTTTTTGTTATCTGTAATTTAATTTCAGTAAACAGAAATTCTTATTAGGGTTTTCCGATTTAGCAGAATAACGCGGAAACGGAAGCATTTTTTCCAGATATATAAGAGACACAATTATCCATGAGATTATTACAATATTATTACTTATATACTTAAAAAACTACTTTTTTCTTTATTTCTTAAAATGCTGCCTAGTATTTTAATTGCCCGTGAGGGTAAATCTCTATTCCTCATAAATTCGGCTTCTTGGAGATTTCCCCGCCACAGTCACTCCTCCCAAGTTATGTATAAATTTTAAATTTAATGTTAATTAACCTATTTATTATCGTTTTTTATTCTCCTTGTAATTCAATGTGTGTGGCAAAATATAAAATAAAATAAAATAAAATAGGATAATTTCAAGACATCACAAAAGAAATCATAAGAAGCGGTATCCTTTTTCGGCGCTCAAAAATCATGGGTACCCCACATTTTAAAGCCGACGGTTTTCAATGGGCACGATTCTGTAATGTTCGTTGTCACACTTCAATGCAAACCGTGCATCCTTGACAGTTGTATTAAGGTCTATGTAGTTGATTTCTGTACCGGAAGTGAATTCAAGAAGCTCGCTCTACTTTCGTAAGAGGGGCCAAGGAATCTCCACACAGCACAAAAAATCCTACTGTGGGGCCGCTTCTCGTCGAACATATACTAAAGGAAACTCAGAACTTAGCTTTAACTGCCATTCAATTTCTTGCCTTTTGTATTCGCTCAGCAAATCAGCCATTTTACACCCTACGTTCAACCAGAAGAAATTTGCTGCATGAATTGTTCAACAAGGAATCTGTACGAGTAGCCTGAGACCGAGCTATCCCAAGAAACACCAGGGGATTTTGAAAACAAGAAACATGGTGACGAAAATCACTTTCCTATCAATTTTTGCAGCGTGTTTTGATGAACACGTAAACAAGGAGGACTTTAAAAATGATGGCACGGCTTTTTAGATTCTTCAAAAATGCATAAAAGTCAATGGCTCTTGGAAGAACTTTGGCCTAGAAGAATCTACCTACTATGAGTGACAGGACGAAAGCTAGCTTCGTACAATTCATTTCGAGCTGTGCACCTTGGATTCTCCATTAGGATCTCCCTGTATTTATGGAATATCAAAATGATCTCCAAGGGAATTCTAAGAAAATGTATGGGGAAAAGGAGCAGAAATTGACTGCAGGATTTTATGCCCTGGGAAGAAGGTTGGTGTTGAATTTGGTGACTCTTTTACTTGTCAATAACTTGGCTGGTCCATTTCAAATATTTTTCGAGCCATGCATGTGAGATCCACCACATCGAAAATGATATATTTTCAAAAAGTCTTTTTCCCCATACATTATCTTAAGTACTCTAAGCGCCATTACTGTATATGATGAGCATGTGCGGCTGTCGTTTTGTCCCAAATTTCTGGCAATGTGATGGCACAGGCGGACCACCCGATGTTTGGGTGTGTTGTGTGACATCGTTCAATGGTTTTTTTAATAGTGTTTATTGATATATCTACTCCCGTATATAAGGGGAGCAATTTACAGATAGACAAACAAACAGACATATAATTACATACATAATATAATAAAAACTAATTAATTAATTAATAAATAGATAATTTGAATTAATTAATTATTAATTATTATCGTTCAATGGTGGTTACAAAAGAAATATGGGTTAACATAAATAACTTGGCTGCGATTTGCCCTGAATACTAAGTTTATCCTATATGTTCAACAAAAGTTTAGATGAAATGTTAAATTAGTCTTGTGTGTTATTTTTTGCCCGTTCTGAGCCGTTTAAGGTGTCATTTCGCGAGATAATTTATCGAACCCCAAGAATAAGAAGAGAAAGAGAGACAAGGCAGGCAGCAAGCCAGCAGGCGACCATGACCTTGTCCACTTCAAGCGCGATCTGACGCTAAACCAGCACATTTCTCACCTCGAAAATGCCAGCATCCGATTGAGCACAAATTTCTTCCTACTTGTGCCGAGCTTGAGCTTCATCCTTCCAGAATTTTTCTAGAAATGCGATCCTGAAGTCCAAAAAACTGCTTTCTCAATATGATCGGTGCCAGATTCATGACCAAAGGAATCTGAAGAATGCGAGTCCATTCGAATCTACCAATCAACGCAATGCAACGCATCGCTGCCGTTGGCAGTTCAGAAGCCCAAGCCCGCCCCACACGAGGATGTTTGTAACTTCCGCTCATGAAAACGGAAGCCAATTGTAGCCAATCAGCTGTTCAGCATGCCATCCAGAGAAGATTGTTTTGATCTGTCAAACACTACACGTGCAAAAGGGCGAGTTATCGATGGCCTCAGATATACAGCTGAGGTGGGAACAAAAACATTGTATAAAGGTAGCGTTAGAAGGACACAATCTCTCTATATTCAGAGAAGCTGGAACAGGAAAATCGCGAGTGGTCTCGGAGATCTGCCAGAGGAAAGCAAAGTCGGTGCAAGTTGTCTGCTCAACAGGGATCGCTTGCGATGTGTTCAAAGGAGACCAGAATCTAACTTTCTCTCCAGTAACCATGCACTCTTTTCTTGGTATTGCAACTGTGCAAGGATGGGGAGCGCCTAGCTTTTGGAACTGTATCATGCGATCACTTCGCAAGTTTGTGGCAATAGACATCCTTTTGGAGGAATCCAAACCATTCTTGTTGGCGACTGGCTTCAACTCAAACCAGTTGAGCCTTTTTCTGAATATCTTGAATTTGCTTCACAACCCCCGATCTTTTACCTAACATATTGCTTGCACCGTCGTAACATTGTCCCCTGCAATTTTGCAAGGAAAGCTGCAATCTGATAAAGGCATCTTTTATGGCTGACCACAAGAGCCATGCCGGCTGGAGCCGTGCTGTCCCCTCGTAGGTTTAAACTCGCCAGATTGGTTGAGGGATGAAACTGCTCAAGAACAGCCCATATATATATGGTCCTCCAAGCCTGGGAGATGGGAGCTGAGCTATTTCCTCGACCCCTTAAAAGCAACTGATTACAGAAATCAATGAATCCATATCAGGAAAAAACTTACCTTTTTGTTTGTGGAGGGGAAGGGACATCATTTGTTTTTCTATCCAATGCTTCATGCAATTTGCTAAGAATGTGAAATAAATTACAAATTAGTGAGCTGTGTACAAACGGCCTTACTTAGTTTTATGTGGATAGTCTCAACGAAACTTGGCGAATTCGGGTCGTCAAGATTGCTACTTCACGTCTTCCATTTTCTACTCAACTCGCCGGATTGGTTGAGGGATGAAACTGCTCAAAGAACAGCCCATATATATATGGTCCTCCAAGCCTGGGAGATGGGAGCTGAGCTATTTCCTCGACCCCTTAAAACCAACTGATTACAGAAATCAATGAATCCATATCAGGAAAAAACTTGCCCTTTTGTTTGTGGAGGGGAAGGGACATCATTTGTTTTTCTATCCAATGCTTCATGCAATTTGCTAAGAATGTGAAATAAATTACAAACAAGAGGCTCCAAGCAGCCTTTACTCATGCGCATGCGTAAGTTAGTTTAATGATATATTTTAAACATGATAAACATAAATAAACATAAATAAACATGATAAGAAGATGTCCGACATGGCGAAGAGTACTCTTTTCGTTCAGTCATCGTTCCTGCAAACCACGTTGTTTACTATTGATTGTTTTGGAAATGAAGGCTGTACCACAATGAAGGGAATGATTCTTCTTAGTCTTATATATACCAAACATGGACATTGTTAATGTAAGTAGGGTCGTAGGAGACGCTGTCGTGACACTTGAGTAACGTTCTTTTACCGGAAGTGAGAGTAGCCGGAAGTCACTAAACAGGAAGTGTTGTGGCAAAGCAATAAACCGGAAGTGTACAATTTAAAATATGCGTGCATAAATTTGCATGCAAAATCGTGACACAAAAAATAAAAATAATAATAATAAAAACAAGAAAAACGGAGCCGAAACCTTACCTCATGCCGCTACGCGCATGAGTAATTAGTGAGCTGTGTGCAAACGGCCTTACTTAGTTTTATGTGGATAGTCTCAACGAAACTCGGCGAATTCGGGTCGTCAAGATTGCTACTTCACGTCTTCCATTTTCTACTCAACTCGCCAGATTGGTTGAGGGATGAAACTGCTCAAAGAACAGCCCATATATATATGGTCCTCCAAGCCTGGGAGATGGGAGCTGAGCTATTTCCTCGACCCCTTAAAACCAACTGATTACAGAAATCAATGAATCCATATCAGGAAAAAACTTGCCCTTTTGTTTGTGGAGGGGAAGGGACATCATTTGTTTTTCTATCCAATGCTTCATGCAATTTGCTAAGAATGTGAAATAAATTACAAATTAGTGAGCTGTGTGCAAACGGCCTTACTTAGTTTTATGTGGATAGTCTCAACGAAACTCGGCGAATTCGGGTCGTCAAGATTGCTACTTCACGTCTTCCATTTTCTACTCAACTCGCCGGATTGGTTGAGGGATGAAACTGCTCAAAGAACAGCCCATATATATATGGTCCTCCAAGCCTGGGAGATGGGAGCTGAGCTATTTCCTCGACCCCTTAAAACCAACTGATTACAGAAATCAATGAATCCATATCAGGAAAAAACTTACCCTTTTGTTTGTGGAGAGGAAGGGACATCATTTGTTTTTCTATCCAATGCTTTATGCCTTTCAACTTGCCTTTCAACTTTATTGGTCTCATAAATTTAAAAAAAAAAAATTATACATAATTATATAAAAAAAATTAAAACGGAGATAAATGAGAGGACCAAATAGGATTGCGCGAACAGGAAATAGAAAAATCCCATGCAAGGCGCAACCCAAAATCTAAAAAATATATATATATATATATCCGATAAGAAAACTAAAATTAATTTGGTCTATGACTTCGGAGAAGTTACATAAAAGCAAATCAAGTTTGTTTCTGGCAATATGCGTTGGACCTTTGATAAACTGACGGAAAAAATTATCCTCCACAAGGATGGAAAAATTACAAATTAGTGAGCTGTGTACAAACGGCCTTAGTTTCATGTGTATAGTCTCAACGAAACTCGGCGAATTCGGGTCGTCAAGATTGCTACTTCACGTCTTCCATTTTCTAAATGCTTTGAAAACCCCTCGTGTTTTGTAAATTCAAAGTTGCCGCATTCTGAGATTTGCCACTTGGGAATCACCGATCATTGTTTATACAATAGGCATTTGCACGTTGGCATCATTTATTTTTTGACTGCGAATGAGTACCAAAGCATATAGACCTGGATTTTTCAAAATGTGATCCCTAGTTTTTGAATTCTTCAGAACTGTGGCAAGACCGCGGCTCTCTTCCACCGGGGGGACTGGCTGATTAGTTTTGAGGGGGGCTCCGTCAACCATGGTTGTGGTAAAATCTACTGTAGTAGGGCTAACAGGCAACACCCATTTGAGGCCCCTCTAGTTTAATCCAGTTGGGTTGGTTGCCAAAACGTGTGTCCCCAGTTCAAAACAATCAACGTTTGGGTATATACTTCATGGTAATTTTAATTAATGCACGTCAAAGAATCCGCCACTTACTTAGGGCTAAAAACTCATTATAAAATGGTTAGCTTTCATTTACTGTTATGGATATCACTACCCATAACAGTAAATAAAAGCTAACCATTTTAAAATGAGTTTTTAGGATCCCTATATGATAGGATCCCTATATGGTGTGTTACAATGAAGTATATACCAACGTTTGACTCAACTGCTTCACTTGGTTTTATTAATTCATTTGTAGAGGGGGGGTGCTGTCTAGCCCAGGTCCGGTGAACTGCACTGGAGTTGGGCTAACAGGCAACGGCATAAGGGTCCCACTTGTTTAATCCAGGGGGAAGGGTGGTTCAAAGCTTGTGTCTCCGGTTTAAAGCTCTGTTACTTTATAGACTGTTTGCTTACAATTCTCAGACCACCTCCGGATGATTGCTTAGTTGTCTTAGCAGAGGAGCCGGAATTAAGTCTCAGTGTTTGGGCAAGCGGAGGCTTACGGAATGCATTTTCCAGAAAAACCTGGCATTTTCCTGGTCATTTCAATGCCTGTACAGTTTCAGACCAGCAGACCGGTTTTCAAAAATTCAGGTATATGTTGTGCTGCAATTTTATCCTTGGTGCAAAATTTATTTTCCTTTGTTTTGGGGTATGGTAATGTAAGATAATGTCTGATAATGAGTTTTAAACAAAGGAAAATAAGGTTTGCACCAAGGACAAAATTGCACCTCAACATATACAGCTATTTCAATTAAAGTTGTCGAATGAAAGCTCAAAGCCAAGACTGCAAGGTCGTATGGGAAGTTGTAAACAGCCATTGCATAAAAATCCCACAGTACCTTGTGGTCTTAGCTTTTATGCTTTTTCATCCGACAACGTTAACTGCCATTCTCGCATTTGAAATTACCGCTGAATTCAAACACCAATGACACATTGATACAGGGTTAGACTTGACCTGATGTAAAATATTCACAAATACCGGCAGAAGGTGCGTGAAATTTGAATTACGTTCTAATTCGCTACGTTCAAATAAATGTAAGTTATTTTCTCCTTAAATACTATAGAAATACAACACCAAAGGAATGATGGTTGGATACTCAGGTAATCCAAGCTGACATTTATTAAAATACATTTGTCGAAAGAATATTACAGTTAATATGCCATAACAGCTACAATCGCAAATTATCAGTTATTGCTAAACGTTTAGATACGTTTAAAGACATACATGTCTTTAGCACAGTCTGACTTCCAGCAACCGTGTAATTTAAGTAAACGTTCCGATAAACTGGTGCTGTTACTAACAACGGATGTAGCTCCTCCGGATCTTAAACTATGCCGGCCATACAAATTGTAATCTAAAAGCCAAGATCCTTAAGACAATTCTTAAATACCTCCCTACATCTCGTATAATTATGAGATCTACCTCAGCCATCAGAATATACCTTAAAGTTTCTAGTAGGGCAACAGGACAATATTTACTAAATAACCTCTTAATATAAACCTTATTCCCTTCTCTGTAAACGTCGTTCTTGGCACGAGGAATAAACACACAAATGATTGGGCAAAAATTTCAGATGGTTAAGCAAAATACCACTAAATTCATCGTAATGAAAAAAAGCCG